>OX063276.1:9243922-9823922 GCA_944039245.1 Nebria salina
CACCGTTGTCGTCGTCGCCGCCACCGTGGCCCGTTGTCACAGCTGTCATGTGAGGACGTCGTAACTCGTTATTGTTTGTTCGAATGGCCATGGTCTCCGAGGCGGTATCAGTGACCCAGCCTAACTCGACTGTTTTCGTTCGTCGAATCACAGGGAGGCGGCAGTCATGAATTCCGCGAAATATAGATGAGTGATGATTATGTTGTTTGTTTGTCGCAAGGTATAAAAAAAATAATGCTGCTGAGAATTTTTGTATATTTCGAATATTAATGATGCTTTTTAAAATTTCGCGTGCACTGCCGGTTAAAAATAAATAGATGAGATATTCCTTCTTTGTTTATAATTTAAGGTTTATAATAAAATGCACAAAAGTGCAATCATGCAAACGGACAAGCAATTAAACATCACGTTAAATATGTTATTTTTATTATTGTATTTGTTTAAATGTAATTTAATATTAGTTTTCAATTATATTAAATATACACAAGTGAATTATTAGAATATATATAAATTTCCCTTAAAGTTATGTAAGTTTCAATAATTTGAAAGAAGTATTAAACATTTGGCAGTGTGTTATAATTGTAATATATGTTGAATGCCAATAACAATGGTTTGGTTAATTACATGTTGACAGTAGTCTAAAATGTTTGATGTGCCAGAAGTCAACAAGACGACTAGAATAACGATTTGTATCGCGGAAATCTGTTTAAAAAGAAATATGCTTTTGCTTTTAGTTAAATAAGTACATGAAATGATCCTTAAAATATGACTGATGACAACTTCCGCGTTATGCCAAATCAATTCAGTAACTAATGAAATATGAAAGAAATATATATTTTTGAAATTATTAAGAATTATATTAATATAAACAAGAAGATGTTTTGTTACTACTTATTTGTCTTTGAACCTTTTTATAGACCCTTAGCAGTTTCTTCTACGAAAATATTATATTCATCAAAAGTTGACTGTTTCAGTCTAGATCACCAAAAGTAGATAAATCACAACCATTGTACATTAGTTCTTAAGCAAAAGATGTTAAATTAGGCATTCTTCTCTCGTAGATAACTCATTTTGAACATAACATCGATTTAAAATATAAGTATAATAATTAATATTTACCACAAACAGTTGAATTAATATTTATTTTAAACAAAATGAACAGTTAATAAATGAAATAAACAAATTTTTATATTTTAGTACATATGATTGATTGGATTAAGATTTTCTGATTAATACATAGTTTTTTATTGCCTTTCAATATGTATTTTTGTGACGCCATTTAAAACTTGACTCACAAATTTTGTTCTTTTAAGACGTTAATATAGTTACGAGAATTTGACTGTTAAAGTATATATTTAGATTAAAATGTATGTGTTCGTTATATGTACGTAATTAATATACCATACAAAAAATAGATAAGTTAACCTTACGAAGCTTAGTCACCGACAATATTTGGTAAATTATTACAAGAGTATCTAAATATGTGAGGAATTACCGGTGTATGAAAAAAAATGAAACTATTGAACAAACACTACTAGACATATATGGAGATAACAACCATATGTCCTAGATGTTTTAAAAAAATTCAAGTTTATTAAAATTGTTTACAAAATAAGCATTAAAAATATGAAATTGATCAGTAAAATTATTAATTATTAGAAAATTTTTGAGAAATACCATTTCAACGAAGAAAGAGACTTTTCAACGTTTCGGTTTGTACTAAGCTTTTTCTATAGGAGTTTATGCCATTGTCGAATAAAAAGAATCATATTTCACGAAAATGTTATTCTCCATCATTATTATTCCAAATAAAAAAAAATACAGGGTTTCTAAATGTGTAAATCATTAAAATAAATTCACATAGGTAATTGTGAAAGGTTGACTGTTGTTAATATGTTTGAACTATATTTAAGTAAACTTTGGCATGAAGAGAAAAAGTGAATTACTAAAAATAATAATGCATTTATGATGGTTGATTATGTCAAACAACGTCAACATCATAACATTGTTTATATGCTTATATTACAGTTGTAGTACATATAAACTATATTATATGGCTGTGTGTTTGTTTTTTCAGTTGAAAGCCGTGTAGGGTTACACACATTACTCCCTTGTTGTGTTTGTTTACATCTCTGCATGGCCACTGTTCTATAATACCAACAGTCATATAGGCGTACGTGCATGTATGACAGAGATCGAGGCACAAATATGTGAACAAAATAAAAAGAGTTTTATGTCTGGTTTTACGCGGGAGGTAAACGAGACAGTGGTTTCTGATCTGACAGCAAAAAAAATCCCGAACCTGGTATCTGTTCATATTTTAACGTTACATGTTTGTTATTGCTACGGATTTGACTGGAAATTTGATAATGAACAGAAGTCACATTAGAAAAAAAAAAAAAAAATTACAATATTTAAAAATATGTTTGTATTACGTTTTATAAATGTTTAGGCGGTTATAGGCAAATGATAGATAGAATTAAAAATGTAAACCTTTGCTTCACTGAATTTAGAAATTTTTTCAAATATTGTTCATGTTCCTTATAATTCATAAATAAATTCATATATTTGCCAAAAGTAATTAGCTGTTATTTCTCAATAAAAAAAACCTAGTACATTTTTTAACAAAACTAAAATGATATTGTATCTACATTAACAATTATTAAGGGATTAGGCTACCATAAAGATTTCAAGATTAGCATAAAAATCTTTTTTGCTCAATCTATTCTGTAGTATCTTGAAAATAATATGATAACATTTTATGCCCCGGAATAACGCAATAACGCTACAGCTTTACTACTTAAAACTTTAAACGCGTTTTTCTCGAAACAACATTTTTCAAGTTGGCCGGACCGATAACTCGGACAAATATTTACCGATTGACTTGAAAATTTAACTGTATATTTAAAACTACTTTCTTCATGGAAGTACGTAGGATTTTTTAATTATGTTGTATGGTTCAATTGTTATTAGCAATTTTTGGGCGATTTTTAACGATTTTCGACAGTTAATTTTGAAAAGCACGCCATTTCTGCAAAAATCATTATAAGAAAAAAATCCTAGGTAATTTGTTTAGTTCATGATTCTAATTTTAAAAATGCAGGATATATTGGTCCGGCCGCAAGGTACTGAAAAATAGAGGCGTCACTGGGAAAATGCTGGGAAGCCGCCATTTTGTTCCTCTGAGCTCGTAAAAAAAATTAAAAACCCTGCTCAATATACATATAATAAAGTACTTTTTTTGCAAATTTTTATCGATTGTATAGTTTTACTGGAAAAAATTCACTAATGTTGCCTATTTTTTCCGCCTCTAGGGTAGCCTAACCCCTTAAAATTTATAATTCAATAACATAATTTACAGTTTTTTCCAATTATATTAATTAATTTACTATTTGTATTTGTAAAATCTATATAGTTTTGACTTTTAAATAAGTAATTTATTACAGTTTGAGAATGTAAAAGCGACAAACAAACTACGAATATCTTCTAACGGCATCTAACTCAATAAGAAATAAAAGCGGAAATTCTACATGGTTCTACGTTAGGTATTTAATATCAAGCAAAAATAAACAGTTCTTAAAGCAAATTCCGTTAAAGTTATATACATCCTAAGGATGCCAAAAGGCACACTTTCCTTCATTTTATTTTCTTTAGTACATAAGTTAAAGCTAATTTGAAAGTCTTACATTCAGACAGATTTTGCCAAAGAGTATAAAAATACGTATTTTCAATCTTAACTTAGGGGTTGAAGTGATAATCATATACGTGCAAGGGAGTAATAAAATACTTTTATTAAAAAAAAATGTCTTAAAAGCAGTTTATAGAATTTTTTATAAATATAGCTATTTTCTAAACTTATGCGTTATACTGAATATATTTCAGTATACTGTGAAATTCCCGAGTAATTATAACCATAATTATGTGGTAAGTTATTTATAGTTTGTATTTTGTGCGTCAATAAATGAAACTTAATATTACTTCCTTATAAAGTTAAATAAAAAGATTCCGGTCTGCTTCAAACAAAAAAAAATGAAGTTTTTCTCATTTTCAGTAACTAAATACCATACACATACATATGTGACATGAATAAAATAAGACGCCGTTACATATGAATAACGTATCCGTTTTACTGAGAATTAGATCGATTATTTTGTTTTTGGTTGATTCAATGAAATTTATATGGCGTGAATCATACTCGGATTGTTTATTAGAATCATCTAGGGTAATTAATTAAAATTACAATATTCTGTTGATTAAATAAATTTGTTAATTTGTTTTATAATAAAAGTCACTAGCAGGAAAATTAATATAAGCAATAATAACTCGATTATAGCGACTTGAACATAAAATTAAATTAATCTCTGATTAAAATTAATTCATATCGGTGCAAACGGGAATAATATAATGGTTTAATAAATGGTCAGTGCATTTTTTTTACAAATTAATATATTTATACACGTCATTTTTAATTAATTGTGTAATTGAGGAACTGCAACAATTTTTATGTTGTAGTTACTAAAATTTACGTTCTTATTTATAAAGTTGAATGGTGGACGTTTAAACAGCTTGCAAGAGTTATTAGGTATTCAAAAACCATTAAGAGAAAAAAAATGGTAAACCTTGTGCTGAATAATTTATTTAAAAAAGTTATATTACGAGCTATTAAATGTTTATACAATGTTAAACTTTACCTTAGCGAAACATTTCTCTGTGTCGTGATGCCACGGTATATTGAACCAAAAATCAAAGAATAACATATCTATAAATTAGTTTAAAATCGAAAACGACAAGGCGTGATTACGAAGAGCACAAAAATATTATTTTTAAACTACGGTGTGTGAAACTAAAGAATGTGACAGCTTTGGTTGACAGATTTATTTCTATGAACATTGTGATATGTTTGTCCGGTGTCACATTTATTAGCGATGAATGGTTGTCACTGAAAAGCCTGTCACTTTTTCTTTTACATTTGTTTATTTTAATTTACCTTAATTTTTTTGATTTTTTTAGCTCTAATATAAAATTGTGTTGCGTTAACAAGTTTGGTTGATATGTTCATTATATGTATAATACGACTTTTGATCATGCAAAATAAAAAATGGAAAACAACGAAGTAGAAGTTTGTTATTTATTGTTGAATTTAATTTCGTAGCACTGTAAATGTGGGTCGCCCAGTTTGTAATTTTTAGAACCGATGAAAAATGAAATAACCCAAAATGTTGGGTGGTCTAAATACAAATTTCTTTCATTACATTACGAACACAGTTATTTATATAAGCATTTCGTTAAACAATTTATTGTTTTTCGTTATTTAAAATTATCTATGATGCTTTTATTTTAATAAGTGGTATAAAAACGGTAAAAACATAAAATAATTAAGTTTTGTTATTATGAAAAAAATTGATCTCGAGACTTTAAAGGAAATATTCCTTCGACCTTCTCTGAATTGAGACTATATTTGGAATGACGTTTGTGTGTGTGTGTGTGTGTGTGTTTTGAAAAGTATATTCAATCCGAAAGTGCATGTTTACTCTAGTCACTTATTGAGGTTTCTACAATAACTCAAAATTGGTTGCAATTACAGCAAAAAATTTAGAGATATTAATATTTTATATAATTTTTTTCAAAAAGGGTACCAGTTACATGAAAATGGTTTATTGAAATATGCTCTAATTTTGCTTATTTTTACATAAATCGTATTAATTGTGTCCGTCAATTGCTTAGCAGAAAAACAAAATGGACTAAATAATTTGGAATTTAACATCGAGTTATGGACTATTCAAAATTTGTATTTTTATAAGAACGTTCTCGTGTAAGCCAATGCGGATATTTTTGTTTTATCTTTTTCATGTTTCCATACATAAGTCATTTTAAGAGCTGTGGAGTCTATGGCGTCCGTATGCAGCGCCGCATAAGTTTATGTACAATTTAGTTCATAAATTCAACTAATTGTGGGGTGAAACGTAGAAAAAAGAACGAGTGAACGAGAGGCCACATTATCATTTGAAGTTGGTGAAAGTATGTAAAATGGTAGTACTGGTACGATATATTTACGCTCCTTGGTTAGATGTTCTATAGCTGCAGTAGATTGAGTGTATATTTTGAGCTATATTGTCAAAGCAAACCACTAACTGTCTTCTTTAACACGCAAACAGTCCAATTATGTACTGTTTATGACTGGATATATACGGACACAATCGGCCAGCTATGTGGCGTGCATGCCATCATCAGTAACGGCAAATTATTGCGCATGCCTGAGCTAATTATATTATTATATATGATAGTTTAGCGCGATTCTATTTCGGAAACGCTAGCATAATCATTTAAAGTCATATCAATCTTGCGGGTGATTATTTGGCTCGATGTTCTACTGTCACTTTTATATGCAATCTGATATGGCATACACATATTATGATGGATACAGCAACAATATTTTTCCACATACATACACAAGGGAATAACATACTTTGATATAAAAGTCATTTATCTACTACAATATGGTGACATTCTACAATCTCTTAAAACCTAAAACTTGACAAAAATCTACAAATAAAATACTTTTACCATAATAAAATAAGAATAATTATAAAATATTTAATAGTATTATTATAACTAAAATACAGTAGAACATAGAAAACCGAGTGCTAGCTGTTGTAAACATGGCGAAGAAGAATATGCTAAACATGTTCTTTTATTACTTTTCGCGCATGACGTATGCTTTGATAAAAAAATGTCGCTTTCCTGCGATTTCACTCTTTTAATTAATACATTAATTAGCACATTAATTTATCTGGGAATGAACTACATATAAATGACATTACATGTTATTCATTTGTAGTTAATTTCATATTTGAAATGAATGAAATTACTTGTGTCGGTATATGTCTCGTCAAATCAATTAAAATATATTGACGAAATAGTATGTTTGCAGATTGTTAATATGACTTTGATTCAACTTGAAGCTTCACATCCGAATTACATAAATTATTATATTTTATTACAAGCGAATTAATTTACATATGTTTCGTATAATTATTACGAATAGTTTATATATTTTCAAATCGTCAATGTTATGTATATTAAACTAATTATTTTAATATATTTATATTCGAAATATGTAAGATATAAATAGATTTTTATATAGACAATCATTATTTAAATATATATTTTTTTAAAGAAAAATCGAGAAATTTTTATCACAATAAAATCTGTATAACATCCAATTATACAGTGTGTTAACTGCTAAGTCTATTATTAGTGACTGTGGTATGAATAAATTTCTGAAATTAATTTAACTTGCATGCAACGAAATTAATTTGGCTAAGATACAGAATTGAGCATCTAATTTGAACTATTAGTAAAATAAGCTGGTGCCAAAGAATAAAACCCAAAATATAAGAGATTGTTTCTGCCATCTATTATCTATAAGCTGAACTGAACCGTTTTAATTTTATTTGTGTTTTACCAAACTTCCAACGACTGGCGATAGGTGCCTGTAACTGTATCGCATAAAATAGCTAATTACTTTCTTAACCCATTAACTGCCAGATTTTTTTTTTGAAATTTTTACTGAAAACAATTATTATCAACTTAAAAAAAATGTGTTTTAAAAATATCAACAATTTCATAGATTGTCCAAAATGGGGATCGTGGCAGATATCAGATAATAAGTTCAGAAAAATATTTTATGTCTTATTCTAATAACATTAAATACATAGATTATTTAGAGATTATTTATGCCATATTTCCATACAATCTACATGAAAACCAACATTACATTTTCCACATGATTTTCGCACGTTTGTTTGGCATCGAGCGCATTTCCGCTGCTTATTGCAACCAAACGAAACACAAAAGACAGACAACGTGCTATTATATATATTGGCTGATGTATACAAACTAATATTAATCTGTCAAAGGTACCTGATATACTTGTCTTGTCAACTTATAGTCATAAAAATCTCTAATCCCCGAATGGGGATCGTGGCATCTAATGGGTTAATATAGAGATGGATCTGACCTTCGCTTAACACAGTACCCAAAAGAATGAATAAGACTCGTAAATTTGATAATTCTGAATGTTTTATTGATAAATTAAGTTACATTCAAGCACACAATAAAAACGAATTTTTTTTCTTGACTTATTTACGCAAAATATCAATGTTGATATTCAATATTAGCTTAATAGTAAATGTAGAATAATACATTAATTTTGAAATAATCGACGAATTAAAACTGTTGTAATTTAATTATAAAATTTAAATGCCACCGCGAATTGGTTTATTGAAAATATATCTCATGCTTCTAATATATCGTTTCTTATATTTCTGTTTTTGATTTACGCCATAGTTTGTATATTTTACGCCCATTACCATTAACAAGTATAACTAATTGGCGTTGATGTCGCTAGAAATTGTATGCATTTTTGTAATTGCATTGTCGCAGGATGTCAGCAAATACTGAACTTTCTCATTTAAATATCATTATCAAGACATAATTATAAATATTGTAAAACTATGTTTTATTTATAAATAAATAGAACGTGAAATTGGATAGATAAAATTTAATGTCTAAATATTATATAGTATATGACAATAAGAAGTATTAATTCAGTCTTAAAAACTTGAAATTTTATTGATAAGACCGTGATTTAATTGTTTTATTTTAAAACTATAATGAATCTATGAAATTTTATAATTGTTCACGAGAACAATTGCCCATTTTTATATTGGTATATCTGCGCCAATGCCTGTATGAGATAATACAGTCGAGAACAAAAGTTAACGGTTCAATGAATCGTGACTTGTATTTTAATGAAATCAGACTCATCACTTATCAGATTTGTAATTCAGTGATCTGGATTAAGATTCTGCTGTGTTGGTAGTACAAATTGTTAAGGATATATGTAAATATATACTTAGTTGATGGAAGGGTACTCTAGCTTTCATTGCTAATGACTGTACTCATTAAAAAATATATGAAATAGTAAATAGATTCAACTACATGTCCGAGCCAGAATACTAAAGATATTTCTTTTTTTTTTCTTGTACAGTATGCAAAAGTACTTCCAGGTATACAGTGCATTCATTTATTCATGCATAAGAGCACCATACTTGTTGAAATATATATTTTGCAGCATTCCTCATTAACTTATGCAGTAGAAAATAAAATAAATATGTAATAATAAAATATATACTACTATTGAACCTATAAATCATATTTCTTAGATCGTACACTTCTAAACATTCTTGCCTATTGTTTTTACTAGTTTTGTTAAGGCCAGGATTATTTTAGATTAAGTTAAAAAATCATGAAATATTTAATAGCCAAAATATATTTAAATATATGTAAAGATATGTTAGCCTTATTAAGATTGTCTAATATAACATTAGTCGGTTAATTTTCCTTCACGTTAAATATAATACAGGGCAAATGACAGAACACATACTTATGCCAGTGAAGAGCTAATGACGATAAGTACGAATACATGAAAGGAGAAATTGCGAGTACGGTACGATTAATACAAATAACAAGACGATGATCGTATAGCCGAAGGAAATGCAAATGCAAGGAAGTGCAAATGAATATGCATGCAAGTACAAGAGGATAGCTATTTATAAGTCAATGGTTGAGAGCTTGGAAGCAATACCTCGTCTATCTATTGATTGCGCCCCAATACACAAATAAGATTATTACCTTGTTTACATCGATAGTATAGGTTGCGGTATATACTCATTCAATTTATGTCCAATGGTGTAAATACTTCATTAGCAGCCTATTTCATATGATGCCTAAACCTAACGAAAAAACTAAACTATGTTGTTTTACAATGTTTTGGAATTTACTCAATGGCCGTTTCTGCAGTTGCCTTTTATACATTGAATAAACGAAAAAATAGTTGTTATAATACGCGCGTTTGTAATAAATTTAATTATTTTAAATAAACGACAATAAATAAAACCACAATTCCCTAATTCCTAAATACAAACATCTGCAGTGTTTTGTACCGAACTTTCTTATACGCTTTGGGTTAGATCCCATCGTTTTTCCATATTTTAATATTTGTTCTATGCTTTGGAACACTTTTGCACTAAATATATTTCTTAGAATAAATATAAAATGTCAAACTTCAAATTATTTATGTCTATTTTGTTTTTATGATAAACAATTAACAGGCGCAGATTTTTTTTTTTTTTTTATTATTATTATTAAATTTACAACTAGCCTATTTTTGGCCAACCAGTAAATGTGATACATGTTTAATGGCATGTAAGAAGGTGTCACCCATTGGTGTTCCTTCGTAATACATTATATTCTATGATATCAGAGTACATTTGTCTGTTTAGTTTGAACTTAATTCTAGGGGTTTTCTTCTATTTAATCTTCTGGTTTCATCTCCATTGTATAAGAGATTCACTGCCAATTCGTTGGGGTGATTGTTTAGTCTTTTCTCGTATTTTGTAGCGAGTATTTGTATTTGTTCATTTACATATTTAATTTTGAGGTCAGTGTGTAATGTTTCATTACTGACGTACCATGGTGCGTTTGTGATGATACGAAGTGTTTTGTTTTGCAGTCGCTGTATTAAATTTATGTTTGACTGCTTCGCGCAGCCCCACAATTGGATGCCGTATGTCCAAATTGGTACCAATATGGTTTTGTATATCAGTATTTTACTTTCTAATGACAGTTGAGACTTGCGACCAATAAACCAGTACATTTTAGTAATTTTTATGTCTAATTGTTTCCTTTTTGTGGATAGATGTTTTCTCCGGGTTAGGCCTTTGTCCAGGTGCATCCCTAGATATGTAACTTCTGTTTTCACAGGTAGAGCTTGGTTGTTTAATGTTACTTCTGGACATGTGGTGTGTCTTTTGGTAAATGTAATTTGTGCTGATTTGGTTTCATTTATTTTAATTCTCCATTTTTTTGCCCACGTTTGCATTTTGTTAAGGGATTGTTGTAGGAGTCTTGAGGCTTCCGCTGGATCTTCGTGTGATGCGAGGAAAGCAGTATCATCCGCATAGGTTGCTGTAATTATGTTTTCTTTACTCGGCAGATCGGAAGTGTATAGTTGGTAGAGCACGGGACCTATGACGCTTCCTTGCGGCACTCCAGCATTTATGTGATAGTGTTTCGAGTAAGTTCCTTCGTGGTTTATCTGGAAATACCTGTCTGTCACATATGATTTGATGAGTAGATAGTATTGATGGGGAAGCTTAAGTTTGACTTTGTATAGGAGCCCAGTATTCCATACTCGATCAAAAGCTTGGCTGATATCTAGGAAGGCAGCTGAGCAAAACTTTTGTTCTTCAAAGCAGCATTCAATTTCTTTAACTACCCTGTGTATCTGCTCTGTAGTTGAATGTTGATTCCTAAATCCGAATTGATGATCTGGGATTAGATCGTTGTCTTCCATTAGAGGTTTTAGGCGTTTAAGTATTAATTTCTCTAGGAGCTTTGATAGGACAGGGAGTAAGGATATTGGTCTGTAGGAAGGTACTTCGTGGATCGGTTTACCAGGTTTGGGTAGCATTATGATTTGGGCAAATTTCCATTGCACTGGGAAATATTGAATTCTAATGACTGAGTTGTATATTTGAGTTATTGCAACTACTGCTTTCTTTGGAAGCTGTTTCAGTATAGTAGCGGTAATTAGATCGTATCCAGGAGCTTTCTTGCTATTTAAAAACTTAATTTCTTCGCTGAGTTCTCCAACTGAGAAGTGTTTTATTGGTGGAGATAATTGCAGGGGAGCATTCAAATATGTTAACAGGTCATTTTCTTCTTCTATCGTTGATTGAGATGGGTTTGGTTTGAAGGTATTAGCTAGGTGTTGAGCAAATAGTTCCGCTTTATCATCATTGGATCTAGTCCATGTTCCATTATCTCCACGCAGTGGAGGGATTGCTTGTATAGGTCTCTTGAATTTTTTTGTGGCTTTCCATAATGAGTATTCGTTTTGAGGATGAGGTGTCAAATTTTTGCTGTAATTTTGGAATGAATCATTTTTAATTGTGTACAGTAGTCTTTTTATTTCTTTACTTATCTTGTTCAATATATTTTTGTCACTTGGATGTCTTGTATATTGCCATTTTCGTCTGGCCTTTCTTTTTTCAGAGATTTTGTCCCTGATGTATTTTGGGTAGTTTGTGATTGTATTGTTGTTTGGTTTCATTGCGGGTGTTGATTTCCAGGCTGCTTCTTGTATGAGCGTAATTATTTCGTTAACTGCGGAGTCTATGTCATCTTCTGATTTTAGTGGAATTTTGAGGTTTATGCTTTCATTTAGGTATTTTCTGAATGACAACCAATCGGTCCTTTTGTTGTAAAGGGTAGTTTTTTGTTCCTTGTGAATTATTGTTGAACTAATTGTTAATATACTTGGCGAGTGATCTGATGATAAGTCAAAGCATTCAGTTATGTCGACGTAATTCGAAGACATTCCTTTTGTTACAAAAAGGTCAAGCAGGTCTGGAATTTTTGATGTATCTGTAGGCCAGTATGTCGGTTTGCCGGTACTTATGGGTTCATAGCCTTTGTCCACCATTGCCAGCTGAAGTTGCCTACCTTTTGGATTAATCAGTCTAGATCCCCATCTAGGATGTTTGGCATTGTAGTCGCCGCCTGCTACAAATCTGCTTCCTAATATTTGGAAATATTCTTCGAAGTCTGTTTTCTTTACTATATGCCTCGGAGGACAATAGACTGCAGCTACCACTAACGAGCCGTTTGCTTCTTGAATTTTAATGTTAGTTGCTTGTAGGTGTTCCTTTTCGTAGTTTTCTATTTCATAGTGCTTTATTTTGTCGCTTACGAGTACTGCAGTTCCTCCATGGGCAGTGCCATCCGGATAGTTTGTGTAATATGTTTTGTATTTGTGTATTTTGAAATGGCTTCTGTTTATGAAATGTGTTTCTGATACCAGTAGGATATCAATTTTTTGTTGGCTTAGAAATGCTTCTGTTTCTATCTTGTGTTGTGTTAGTCCATTGGCATTCCACTGTGCAATTCGTAGACTATCCATTACTATAATTTTTTATTAGCGTGGAGAGCATATTAATCATCATGCTGTTTTGGTTCATTAGCTGGTTAAACATAGATTTAAATTCGCGGAGGAAGTGGGCTAGGGATATGTCTTCGATGTTATTCATTGTGTTATCGTTAGAATGATTGGTGGTTGCTTGAGTATAGGTTCTGTCGACGTTGGTTGTTTTACTTTGCCTAGAGAATTCTGTAGTACCCTCGTTGGGGTAGGAATATGTTTGTTTCTTTGGTGGATGGGTCAGTTTTCCTCGAGTTTTTTGAAGTTCTCGGTAAATTGAGCAACCTTTGTAGTTAGCCGGGTGGGGTCCTTCACATAATATGCATTTTGCTTCTGTGTCCTTGGTTTTTTACAGTCACTGGTCGGGTGGTTGCCTGCGCATTTGACGCAGTAGTAGGGTTTGTTACAGTATGCTTTTGTGTGCCCATATTCCTGGCACCTATTGCACTGCGGTATTTCTTTTTTTTGCCGTGGTGCTTCTACTAGGATTTTAGTACTCAGTAGGAGGTCTATTTTGTATATTTCCTTGTTGTTCGGATTTGGCTCTTGATCTATGAAAAATAGCGGCAATGGTTCCTTTGTTTTCCAGCTTCTTATATTCGTTACATTACGGATTTTAAATCCTAATTTTTCTAGGGCGTCTTTTATGTCTTGTGTTGGAACCGACTGATGTATGTTTTTGATTACCACCCGATAAGATCTTTCTTCTCTGGCCTGGTAAGTATGGTATGCAATTTGATTTTGCTTTAGGAGGTGAATGAGTTTGCGGTATGCCTCTGAGGTGCTGGTGTTTACTTTGACTGTATTATTTGATAGTGTTCTACAGGTAAATTCCGTGTTTTGAAGAACGGTTTCAATGGCTAGCACCATAGTAGGGTAATTTACGACATCTTGTATGAACGTGGGGGGTGGCTTGTGTTCTGGAGATGTTATGTCCGTGATTTCCTGGGAGTTTCCTGGTACAGGTGTTTCATTTTCTAGTGGTGAAAATCTGTTTGATTGTAGTAATCTAGTATTGTTGTCGGTGTTAGGATTTGTGTTGGACCTTTTGCTGGTCTGTTGGGTCTGAGTTCTAGCATCTTCACTTTTTCTTTTTTGCGTTTTCTTCTTATTGATAACTTGCCATGTACAGCATGCATCATCATAGCTTTGATGATGGTTATTATATGTTGTAGAAATAGGTGGTATGGATGTTGGTGTATGTGTACCAAGTATGTTTGGTTGATATGTGGGGCTTGTTTGCATAGGTGAAGTAATAGAGGTTGTCAGGTATTTAGTTGTTATACATGTTGTCGGATAAGTATATATTGTTGTTGTTGTGGTTGTTGTTGTAGCTCTTACTGTGATTGCAGGTACGGGATTTCCGTCTGCAAATCCACCACTTGTCTCCGGCATTGTTTTATCGCTTTTAATTGTTTGATTTAGTGTTGTTTTAATGTATGTTTTTTTTTTAAGATTATGTATTCTGTTTATTTTATTATGGTTAAATATTACCGCACAAAGTGGTTAGATATGCTCCGCTCAGAATAGACGAACACGTCTGTTCAGCTTGCTAGCTTGGACGAGACTGACAGGCGCAGATGATACGATTTATGTTAAAATATATATAATAAGCAGAAATTACAATTGCCATTATTTTAAAACCAGTATTCTTTTTGAATAAAAATTTCAAAAAAAAGTTATACGACATATAATTACCTTTAATTTTTCTCTAAGCAATTTTGCTGTAACCATAACCATTTTTGAGTAATTGCAGAAACCGCAAAAAATTACTTAAGTAAAGAGACACTTTCTGTTAGAATATATTTTTCAAAAATAGGAAGTTTTCAGCCCAGGCATATAAGTTTAAAATTTCATAATTTTACCTTCAACCGTTTAGGCTGTAGAGCACTCACGCACACACACACAGACAGGCGTCATTCCAAAAGTAGTCGGAATCGAGTCAGGGAAAGTCAAAACGTATATTTCCGTTAAAATCTCGAGATCGAAATTTTTCTTGATTACAATACTTACTTATACTGCATATAAGAAAGTAAAAAGGAAAAATCAGTTATCAATATATTCAAAAGTCATACATTTTTACTATACATTTATATTATATATAATGGTTATTGCGAAATCTCAGCAATGAAGCAGATGAGGCGATTTCTTTTGTTGTAAAAACAAAATGCGCACTTGGATAAGTTTTTGAACTATTTTCCATTGCTCTGGTCATTGATTAACATCATACTTATGAATAAATAATTCCAATAAAAAGTTGTTTGCTTATCTTAACGGATATACTAAATCTACAATATATGTGTGCCAGTATAATAGACTAGAGTTTACGACTACTACATTGTTCAATTTGTGTAGCAACAGGGTAATATTACTTCTTGGTCCTCGAATTGTCGGCAAGAGGATAATATAGCGAAAAGGGAGTAGCATATTCCTCGAATCTATTCGTGTACAATGGCTATAAGCTGGGAGTGTTTGTTGTGTATGAAAGATGTATAAAAGTAAAGCTAATGTTATGATTTGTATACAAGAGTATAAGCGTATGAGAAGTGTGAATTCTTGTCGGGATTATTATAGAACTTACAACAATCGGAAGTTGAAATTGCAATTATGAATTTAGATAAGATTTAATAATAATGTGCTTTGCATATTAATTTTAAAATAAATATGATGTGAATTTCCAAAACTATTAAAGACTTCTTGAAAGAGTATAAAAAGTCTTTATTATTTGCTTTATTATATATTGTAGGAGTCCTTTTGTGGTATACATAATATATGGTTTAGAAAAAAAAGTTTCTTTTGGAATTGCGTAGGCACGTGTGTGAGATGGCTTTGGGTTTATATGGCGATAGTCAGTATCAATAAATCACGTAATGGAATCTCGCGGAAGTGAGCTAGTTTAGGAAATACTCGTTTAAAACCATAACACCAAGCAACTAGATGCATGGGTAAGATTTTGTTATGAAAATAGGTCAGCGTGAATACGTGAGACATTCTGCCATCATTGTTGTGTCGAGTCCGAGTCGACGATGGCATACTCACGGAACCAGTCTGACTGGAGTAAAAAGATGCGAGTGTTCTTAAACATACAACAGCAGTATTCAAACAATCCCTGCGCTGTACCAGCAACTCCAAACAAATTTGTTTATTCGATTAGAGATGCGGTCGAGATTTATTGCAAATATATACATTCAATATTTGCGCGTGCCAAATAAGTTTTAGAATACATTTCGTATTTGATTATTTATTATGTAGTATGTGTAATATTTAATATTTTATAATTGTAATTATATTTGTAAAATTAAATTATATTAAAACCGTCTTTGTTTAATTGAGAAAATAATTTTTATTTAAATGAGCTGAACTGCTCTATAAATGCATAAATGGATTTCGAAGGGATTTTCTTAGCAGAATATGTATGATTTATTTTTTATAAACTTTAATAAAAATAACATTTTTATGAAAAATATAAGTTTTGAATGATTATTTAGTACTGAAGATTTTATCAGGTTTTGGAATTGAAACAGGTTTCTACAGTATAGTAAAACATTTTCTCATAGTTGAATGGAACGTACATTTTCAGATCAACTCGTTTAAATATTTACGATCTTTACTAATTCGTCTTTTTTTTAAATTTGAGTTGAAATATTTTTTTAATATTGAAATATTCAAAGAAAGTTTGACATTTGAGTATTTGGTATTTCAACCGCAAAGAGTTCAAGCATAGATGGATGAATAAATTTTGAATATGTTTAATTTACATTTATAGATATAATTTCTCTGTTTATGTGCAAGCTTGGTACGTCTACGAGCACCATCCGCATATTTGAAACCTCTGATTTAGCACAGTAATGCGAATGGAGGGCACAGGGGCATTTGTTGGTTTGTATTCAACATCTCAAATGTAAGGGTCACGATCACGACCATCGCAAATAACGAATTACCTTAATACAAACACCAATCCAATTATGTCATCGATATTTAAATTATGAAATTGCTAATAATGGCAATACATATTTTATAGTAATTTATGATTGTGACAAAAATATTGGAACATGCAAAAATTATACATTTTTTTAGAATTCAAATTTTAATAGGAGTATCTTTTATTTATACATTATATGTATATATTATAATATTGAGCATTTTAAATATTTTTGACATTTTTAAGCATTTAATGCAGTTTTTCATGATTGACATAAATATATTCTTTACAACGTAAACATTTTGTTTTATTAAACTTAGATTTTTACAACTTTTGGAAGAAACCGTTGCACATAAACCGGAAGTAGTTAAGAAAAAACTATTGTGCTCCTTTACGTAATAAATATGTAAATTTTTTAATCTAAGCTGGAAATAGACGTAGTAACACTTTCGGTTGATCAATTGTTGCAAAAAATTAATCAGTAGTTTAAAGTTTAATACAAATCTGTAATACCATATTTAATAGTTTTAAATTTATGTTTTGAGCTTAAAAGTGACAACTGTTCTTAGCTTAGCTAGCCGAGCCGTAATTCCCTAAATATTATACGGATAAAAAATTAATTTAAAAAAGTAAGATAAACAAAAAACAATTATAGAAGGTATTAGTTTTAAAATATTAAATGTGGACACCTTCATATATATGATTAAATAACGGCATAAGAAATTTTTAGTAAACTATAAAATATACAAGTATAAAAGAATGAAAGTATATAAAAGAATTGGATTGACTTTTACTGAAGGAATGAACCGTAATTAATTTACCATTAAGATGATAATTAAGTGAATCATAAATGGTTTTGCTGGTTTTACTAGCGATTACTTACTTATGATACATGTTTCTCCGATTTGCGTAAATAACAGTACATGAGAGTATGTTCAGTAAAAAGTTGTTACACTTCGCTCCAGAATATGACGTGTTTTATTTTCTTTTAAGAGCGAAATGGATTCTTATTACATACATACATACATATATAAGATAATTTTTCTGCTCATATTATAATTCCCGCCCCAATCTAAACACAATTCTTATTTTATTTTGTTCACTATATCGAATCCTTTATTATATAGAAAAATAAAAAATATAATTTTACACTAAAGAGAATAAAAGTTTAAGAAAACAAAGATCTCATGCATAATAATTTGTTTTCTACATCGGGTTTACAGATTTATTAAGCGTATTATCTGTATTTTTACGAACTTATATCAAACATAGAACTAACTGAAACACTTTTCTTTACGTTTTTTGTTTGACGTTCAAAAAAACTCACCATCAGGAAGAACCGTTCGACTGGCTACTTTTGCTTGGTGACCGCTAAGAACGTGATGTTGTTTTCTTTCTTTTAACATCCCACAAGCAAGCCACGGATGAAACAACAGAATGAGGTCTCGATGTCTCGCAAACTCGGCAACCCACTGACAAGACCCAGTCTTCTACAACACGCGCTTACAGTTAATATACCCAAACTTAACATTGACTCCCTTGTCTAAGAAACCGGGCTTAACAGTAGCGAGAAAAAATATTTTAAAGTTTATTTTTATTTGACAAATTAACGATTTAGTACAAATAGTACTTCCCGTTAATTAAAAGTAATTTTAATTCAAAAAGTGGTCTTAAAAATCATCTCTAATATTCATTTAAATTGCTTTATTATGACAATTATTTTAATTAAACGAAATATCTAAAGTGTGTACTAAATTTTATGAGGTAATTCGAAAACTTTGTGTTGGTACTATTAACGCGAAGTTCTTAATTTTAAATGATGTTTAAATAATGATTATTTAAAAAAAGTGACTAAACTGTGAATCGAGATAAAAAAGTGGTTTTCTTTAAATAATATAATAAAGTAACTTATTTTTGTAATTAAATTAAAATAAATAGTGTAGAAAAAATCATTTAACTTTAATGCATTTTACTGAATTAACTAATTATTCGTGTAATCTTCCAATAATTCGTAAAGTGTAATTTAATCATATTGCAAGGAATTTTTTTCTTTCAAGTAAATTTTAAATATGAACAAAAATATTAGATAAAAGTTGCCTGATAAGTAATTTATTAATAATATATACACATTATTAACAATAAACAAAATGTCAAAAGTTATTGTACTATTATGCGTACGAAGCAAATCATAAAATGTTTGAACTATTTCGCGAGTGTAACCTTGAAAACTTTGGTGCGAGTGTGTGTGTGAGTGAATTGTGATGGTTCTAGGTTGTGATTTTTGTGTACATTGAAAGTTAGGATTCATCTTTCGTGCTCAAGATATTTTTACGGTGAGTAAATAAAAGATCAGCACATCTTATGCTTCTTGATTTTTGTCAATTTCTTACGAAATTGTGTTGACGACAGATTTTCTTTTGTTTCTGGAAGAGGGCCAACTGAAATTGGATAAAATTACCTCTTCCGGGTTAGTACTTTTGATTTAATAAAAGCCACACTACAGCAGAATATCATGCAAAGTTAAAAATGATATGTGATATTATATTTTGAGAAATTCTCATCTAAAACCATATTTATGTAGGGATATAAAACATTGATAGAACCTAAATATATTTTTTTTATATATTTTAATATATATATACAATTATAATAATTAAATATATCAATCTAAAGTGCAGAAAAGTCTTTCTATGTGTATTAGTATAATGTTCATACATAATTGATATCACAGTTAGGAAAACTATTAATTCCACAAATATTTAGTTATTATTAAGCAATTTTACTTTAATAACGGAATTTTACTTGAGGGGTTAGTATTAATCAATTCACTCTTTTGGTGTCATATAGCGCACATAATCCTATTTGTGTTAGCGTCAGGACGAAACCATACTATAAAAAAAAACGTAAAAATATTGTTAAATATTTGTAGAAATTGTGTAGAACATTGCTCAAAGACAAATGCTAAATATGATTGCATATCGATTTTTTATAAACGCATAATCAAGTATCTTATTTTCATTAAATTTCTAATAAAGTTTCTAGTATTTTATTAATTTAATAAAAAGTCTTCTAACTAGTATGTTAACTTGTGTATAGCATCCAATTAAATATGCATTTTCTCCAAACAGTTAGATAAAACGCAAGATCTAACTGTGTATTTATAATATTTAAATAACATATTTCAGTTTCTAATTAGTTAAATAACTAAATCTATTTTAAGCAGCTTAGCAGGAAGATACAAAAAATGAGCATTATATAATTAATTATTGTAACTAAGTAGCGAATAGCCGTCAAAAATGATGAAATCTCTGCCATAACTAAAAAGCATTTGGTTTTCTCTGTTATTGATGTGTTTTGAACGTACTTTTACGTTTTCATTACTTCCTCTATATATATAATATTATCTATTAGCAAAAATTATATTATTTGATTAATAAATGAGTCAAAATAATAAATAACTTAAAGTACTTATGTACTACTGTTCGTGAAACTTCGTTCGTGGAACTTCAGAAAATAATTAACCAATATCTTGACAACAATGTTATAATGCAATAAAACAAAATAATGACACGTTTTTCTTGAAATTTAATTCGAATTTAAACTGTAACTTACAGTGGTGCAGCGGGGTATTAACGTACATTGATTGATAAGTTACGTAGTTTGAAAATTATCGTAGATTAATGACGAAACGTATTTCTTTTCCAAACAAATAAATTTCTACAGGATGTATATGTTATATTACATAATTTTATTTTATTCAAAAAATAGATGCATATATAAATGAATTAGCGTGTGATGTATGAGAAAATTTAAAAGAATTGTTTTCTAGTTTCAAACAAAACATACTTTTACATCCAACATTCTTGGAATGCTGTGATTAAATAATGGTGTAAAATATGTCATTGTTCCGTTAAGGTGATCATTGTTTAGCAAATTAACAATAAAAACATTTGATTTTATTATTCTACGTTTTTAGTTTTAGCAAACATCTATTTAAAATTTTACTGAATTAAATTAAACATTGTTTTAGACAATCACCCTAATCGGGTCAAGAGAAAAAATTAAATATTTATAAAACGACAATTAACAAAAAAAAGAACTTTGCGCTTAATATTATTACCAATCATATCATACACATATTAACAATTAATATATGTGTAACTGTATATTTTATTTTCCTGGCACTTTTCTTTGTATAAATATAATTGTTACTGACATAAATTTGTTTTTGTGTGTGAGTTTATAAACCTACAACTGTATTCATAGAAAAGTGTAAAAAAATATTTAGAAATAAAAACAATGAACTATATATATGTAGATTAAATAAAGATCAGCAACTGTTTTTATAGTAATTAATGTGGATTTATTTTAAAAACGCATTTATCAACATTTTAAACATAGTGTGATTTGAAATCGATGCATCATAAAATTAAAGGAATTTGCTAAAGATTTGTGTCAATTATATTTGTTGGTATGCTAAGAGAATGTCCGATGAAGGCGAGAATGATAACGTTAAAAATGACAAAAAAGAGAGAAACACATGAATATACACTTAAACAACATACATATGTATGGTGGGTTTTGTAATTATTGTTAATGCAGGATCCTTCTAAATAAAATCATTTTTAAAGTTATAATATCAATAACTAAACTAATAGAGAAACTAAAGAGAATGCTTATGCTGTATGCGGGAGGTTTATTTTATTTAGATGGTTCTTCCTTATTCTTTATCATGTTTTATTCAAAATATACTTAAACTTATGAAAATTGTGTAATATTTGAAATTGTTATTGTAGTAAAATTGAAAGTTTTATGAATTTCTTGAAAAGCGAAATTTAGTAAGATGTACGATTGTCCACAAACCGCGACTAAATGCTACAATGAGTTTGTTTGATACGCTTTCTAAGTTTTTACTAAAACTTACTCCAACATTCAACCACTAGAAGTACAATGTACTTTTAAAACATAAAGAAACAAAAAATAAAAGTAATGCACCCGCTTTCAAATGTTCTCTACAGCCTAAACGGTTGAGGCTAAAATTATGAAACTTTAAACTTAAGATTGGCATATGCCAGAGGTGTGCACCTTCTATTTTTAAAAAAATATTCAAACCGGAAGTGCATGTTTACTCTAGTCATTTTTTGCAGTTTCTGCAACTACTCAAAAATAGTTACAGTTACAGAAAATTTTTATGAACAAATATTAAAGGTATTCATATTTAGCACAACTTTTGTTTGATTTTTTTCCCAAAAAGAGTACTGGCTTAAAATTAAATTTCTGCTTAATATATATATTTTTATATAAATCGTATCATCTGCGCCTGTCGATTGTTTAACAAAATAGACTTAAATAATTTGAAGTTTGACATTTAATATTTATTTTAAGAATTATATTTAGTGCAAAAGCAATCTAAAAGTTAGAACAAATATTATAAATTAGATAAATAATGAAACTACGATATGGTTTAACCCAAATGCGTATAAGAGAGTTCGGTGCATGATACTGCAGATGTTTTTAAAGAACTTTGCCATTTTAATTTAGCTGATATTTATTATGCTATCTATATAGGGTGGGGGTATCTTACTTTTTTTTATAGCTATCCTATTATATATTACCTAAAAATTTATTTCTAAAAAAATTTTCATTGAAAGTGATATTTCTCTTTATTTGCTAACTAAATACATTTTCATAAAATGAATATAGAAACATATGGAAAGAAATGCAGATAAATTACGATTCCTACTAATTATTTCATAAAAGTAAATAAAATTCAAGTATTCTGGTGCTTTTTGTACGTATAGTGTATACAAACAAGCTACCTCTACCGTTTTTTTTTTTGGTAGAGTGCAGTTTGCATTTACAAAAGAATGAACTTGATTTTGTATTTAATATTATTATCTGTAATACATGACGCAATTTAATAAGCTTACGCTGCTGTATGAGGTAAGAGCTGTAGGCAATTATATTCTGTTTGTGTTGACCTCCTTCCGTGATCAAATACACACATCCACAAATAGGCTTACGTACCCAGCCATAAAAACAGCTGATTGTACAGCCGAGATGTCGAGACATAGCCAGCATCCATACATATATTGTGTGGTTTTATTTCTTCATTTTTATGCTGCTGCTGTAAGTGAAGGAGGACCGATCCGATCGGATCGCCGTCGTGGACCGGTATATTATAGCGGTCAAGAGATGCACGACGCAGCACCCAACCGAGTCTCAATGTCTTGTTTCTTATTCTGAATGGAAAAGAGGCAATTTAACTCTGATTTTTTTTTGTTGATACTATTGGTTAACTGGGCTGAATGGATTTTGTTACCGGTTGCTGGTTTATATGGCGACCTATATTTGTATGGAATGTAGGCAATATTTTTCATTTTCCATGAGATTTATAGAATTAGAATTTGATTAAGTACAGTTATGTTCATGACTCATACATTTGTTGTTTGCATGTGATTCATATGAGATGTTTGAGATGCGTTTGGTTTTAAATGTTAATAAGAATGTTTCAATAAAATATCTGCAGTGTCATGCACCGAACTTTCTTATACGCTTATGGGTTAAACCATATCGTAGTTACATTATTTTTCTAATTTATAATATTTGTTCTAACATTTAGATCGCTTTTACAGTAAATATATTTCTTAAAATAAATATAAAATGTCAAACTTCAAATTATTTAAGTCTATTTTGTTAAACAATTGACAGGCGCAGATGATACGATTTATGTAAAAATATATATAATAAGCAGAAATTTATTTTGAAAAAACTACTCTTTTTGGAAAATATATTCAAACAAAAGTTGTGCTAAATAGTAATACCTTTAATTTTTGCTCATGCAATTTTTCTGTAACTGTAATCATTTTTGAGTTATTGCAGAAATTGCAAAAAATGACTAGAGTAAACAGGCACTTCCGCTTTGAATATTATTTTCAAAAATAGGAGGTGCACACCTCAGGCATATGCAAATCTTAAGTTTAAAGTTTCATAATTTTAGCTTCAACCGTTTAGGCTGTAGAGAACATACACACACACACACACACATACAGACACACACACACACACAGACAGACGTCATTGCAAAAATAGTCGGAATCGATTCAGGGAGGGTCAAAACGTATATTTCCGTTAAAATCTCGAGATCGAAATTTTTCATGATTACAATACTTACTTATACTTCGTATAAGAAAGTAAAAATAGCATACAATTTAAACAGTATCTCAGAATATTCCGAATATTCAATAATTTGCTTTCTATAGAGGCAACAAATTATACGTTTATAAATAACTTTATTTCTAACACTAACCCCAGCTTTGATTTGATAAAGCGGATTAAATGTACTCGTAAATAAAAGCTACTTTGTAGAATCATAAATTGTTTGCAAAATAAATGATGTGAATTAATGGTCATACAATCTAATTTATATTTCCTTAGCAGACTAAAGACAGGAACAGATTATTTTATATAAAATTAATAATCTCTATTAATTAAAAAATTCCAAATAAAGTTTTCACTTGTGCGTTTCTAAATTTATGGTACGGATTTACGTTTTCAACTTGAATGATCTTATGAACCTGAAAGTTTTAAATCTCTTTTCAAAAATAACAAGTTGAATTAAACAATAATTTTCGTATTTCAGCAGTGATTAACAATGAAAGACCGAGATGTTTGGATGTTGGACGATGTCAAGCGAGGGTCATACATGAGCCACTCTGAAGGACCTCTATCCAGTCTACATTATATATCAATAAAACGATTGGACGATTTGTTATATTCTAATAGTAAGTAATAGTTTATTTTATTTATGTGATCTGCTTATTAATTTTTATTATTAGGTATGATTAGTGGTTCAATATTATTAATAGGTTTTTGAATATTTAAGTTTTATTTAATGTACGCTATTTAAAATAAAATGCATGATTTTAATCATCGCACGCGATTTTATAAAACGCTTTATAAATTTTGAAAATGAGAAATGTCTAAAATGATTTAATTATTTATTTACCTTAGCTTGCATTATTGATAAAATAAAACAATTGAAAAACGATAATGGTTACTTGAAAAATGTAATGAATCTACTAAATTTTATAGTTTATTTAAAACACGCTTGGCTAAGATTGTAAACAGCGTCATTTGCATTTTGCTCTATAATGTATGACGCTGTTTACCCAGAATAAATATGTTAAGAGTGTTTATTTCACGAGTCGCTGACAACTCATGAAATTAAAATGTTTCTTGTTGTACTTTTTTCTGTTGGAATCTGTGTAAAACATTATTTCAACAACAGAATACTAGCAATCTCCATTCTTCCCGTCACTATTATGAATGCCTTGTCAAGCGCCTAACGTTTTATGCAACTTTTTCAACACGAACGTGATGCCATCTGCTGCTTGTTTCAACGCTAAACCTTCCGCTAGGGAAATAATGAAGTTATACATAATTCGCACGATAAATATTAAACTTGGGAAATGTTTTGTTTTTATATACGCCGTTAGACAATAAAATATAATCGTAGACATTTATTTAGTAAATAACTACATTTGTTTTAGAAGTTTTATCAACACCGATATGTAAATCTTAATCAATTAAAATTAATAAAAATCACCTGAAACTAAAATAAAAACATCTGCAGTGTTTTGTACTAGATTTTCGTATACGGCTTATAACTTTTTAAAAATACGACCTTTTAAAATGTAGTTTTCGTTTTTCAAATAAAATTGTGAAGACAAGTTAAAAGTTTGTTTTATTCCTAATTACGCATCTAGCAAATAAATAAAACATTTAAGATTTTTTTTAATTCTCGTAACTGGTGCTCTTTTTATAGAGTTGTGCGAAATATTAATATATTTCAGTTTGATTATAAATGCAGCCGCTTTGGAGAAACCATTAAATTACTAAATGATAAAAATGAAAATAGAGAATATTCAAGGAATACACTACACTTTGCATGTAGCCAAAATTTATAAGTGGTACTCAGAGAGCGCTGAACTTGAATATATGAATATATTATTAACATTTCTAATAGCTTTCATTAGCTAAATTTGTGCTTACATATTAGTATATGCAAACAATCCAATGTGATTTTTGATTTAAAGGTACAATTAGCATGTATCTATGAAATATGCAATATTTGTCTAATTACGTCTTATTGTTTGAGCCTTTGTAGTGTTTGGTTGAAATTTGTTCCATTGTTAAGACAATTGGTAGCTACAATGTGCCATCATGCATAAAGCCATTGATGAATATAGTGATTTGTTTTACACAAACACATTCACGCTAACATATATGTATTTGCGTTATAAATGGACGCGTTCACATAGACAAATGCATGTCACTGTATATAATAGTATTAATTTGTTGAGGTTAGCAAAGCTAGTTAAGGGGTGATTGTTCATCAGGATCTGACACTCGCATTTGCGGTAGTATGTACTAGAATTGTATGTACACTTGTGCGATACTACACTGATGTTGCGTAGATTCAGGAAATGCCATATAACGAAATGCTCATATTTAACGTTCTGATTCCGTAATATAAGTATAATAACTTGGTAACATATTGACCGCTCATTATCTCGTAAGACCAAAACTTGTCGCCTCTTCTTCTCCGAAGGTTCTTAACTGATTTCAACCAAAATTGGTACGTATATAGTGATGATACTCTATTGAATCAGTTCGCATTTTAAATCTATTTGGTACTGTACTTTAAAAGATATTATTCTTAAAAACAGGCAAGTCCTAATATACACTTTTAAAGGTGATCATGGGTTATTAATGTCAATGTTTTCATTTATACATGTTTAAAATGTTAATATTTATGTACATATACTCTTAAAACATAAAATGCTACATAAATTGTTTGCTTTTAAGGTAACCGTTGTAGTTTATTTTCTTATCAATTTATTTTTCTGCATGCATAAAAAACTGTGGTTTTACTCTATTTACAACATTATAAGACTGTTGCTGTTTAAAAGTTTGTTAAATCAACTAGTAAATTAAAAAAATATATCAACTTGACAGTATTATACTTGAGCAATCTAAGATAGGATAATATATTCATGAATTTTACTGCTATAAAAATTTTACATGGAAATAATTATTATAATAGAAGATTATTTTTAGACGCGTTTGACGATATTGTAGACGCAAGCATTTTATTTTTTTTTGCTCCACCCAAACATCGTAGTTCGCTGTTGTTTTTTATCTATTAAAAAGGTTGATGAATAGCTGATAAATATTATAACATGCCATTCTTCGTTCATAATATCCTCTTCAGTTTTATCGTAGTGATCTTCATGACTTGAATGAAAATTACTGAGTACTTTATGAACGTATTTAAAAAAAATGGGCGATGTAATCATAAAGAATGAGCTCTATTTTTGTACGAAATAACAATTTACGAAACCCACGCACTTCCATTCAGCGGACGATATAATTCTTATAACATTAAAAGTAACATATTTAAGTAAAACATACTCTGTATTAATTTGAAATAGAATACAAAGACGAAATACAAAACCAATAACTTCTTTGATCTTTGATTTGAAACCGATTGCATTGGGATTTGAACGATGCATCGTACGACTTCTGTATTTATATTAAAGTAGAATATGTAAATCTGAGGAATTTCGTGTATAAAATTCGAATAAAGTATGGAAGAAGATTTAGTTGGCTTTTTTTTTTAAATTTATTGTACATTGTCATGATAAATATAAATAATTGCTGATTATAAATGACTATTTTAAAATTACGAAGGTGTAAATAAACTTTACAAAGAATTAAAACTATAAGGTCTACAAAAAAATCTATAGAGTTCCAAGCTTCTGCAAAATCATTTGTCTTCTAATATTATTTATAGAATAGTGCCCGCGTTTAATATTTTTTAATTTACTTAAGTCGTTTTTAAAAAAATTATGAGAAAGGGTCTAGTCTCTCTAGTGGCGTTATTTCATAACGCGATTTTAATGCAATGTGACAATCATAAATACTTCATGAATAGTTTTAGTAATTCAATACACTGCTATTGAGAGAAATGTATAAACAAAATAATAGGAGTAGCTATTATTATGCCAATTTGAAGTACGTGATACAAATTATAGTATGAAAAGTATTTCTGCAGATAATAGTTACTTAACGTATCGTTTCATATTGATGTTACAATATGTTAATCCAATACTACACGATCGTGCTCTACAGAGGTATCTTTGATCCTCGCAACATCCATATTTCATGATCTTTTCCTCATGCATAAATTTAGTTCTGTAACGCAGTTTTATATTGATTTCCTCACCAAATATTCAACAATTCAATTATTGTTACAAAAATACCAATAAAAAAATCTGAAATGCTCTGTACTGGACTTTCTTATACAAGTAATTTGTTATATTTATTTAGATAAAAAATATTACAAAAATACAAATATAATTCATTGATTAGCAACAAACAAAAAAAATAAGCTGGTTCACATAATAAAATAATTTTGATGGGTTTACAATAAACTATCAAAGCATTTGTAAATAACTCCGGAAATAAATGACCTAGTAGATTTAAAATGCGAATGGCATGAATTGTGTACTTATAGATTAAATAAACTAAATTTGATGTCAATTCATTTAATATTTTGAGAGGAGAAGGAGTGACAAATTTTGGTCTTACGAGGAAGTCAAAACAAACTCCCAAGTATATGCGTTTGCATTGTTGAATTCCTTTAAGTATTAAATTATTTTCACCTTATATATTAAAGTTTAATATATAAGGTGAAAAATTTTAAATTTATAAAGGTACGACGTAGATAGTTTAAAAGTTTCGCATTTAATATCATAATTATTATAATGCAGGTGTTGTAAGTTAGACAACATTCTGCTTAATAATAGCATCACTAAATTTAGCTTACAGGTTTGCCCAAGTTGTTGAAGTAAGCGTTCGTGACGAATCATACTGTGGGTAATTGCTGTGATATCAACTATAATCTGGTGCGCGCTCTATACCTGGCCATGGGCGCACGATCCGCGTTCTTTGGGCTTCAGGATCGATGCGACGCCCTTAGCGCAACCTTATTTTTATGGTGACTCTAAAGATTATCTTATTCTCTCTTAACACTAAACAACAACGGAGTTCTCGCTTTTTTTTTTTAAGACGGTTCTAGCTCACTTGTCAACCCGATTATAAAATCACGTGAAAATTGTCTGCTAACGTGATCCAGACAACGAAAGGGGAAAAAAGTTTTCGCGTGCTGTGTCATAGACTTTACTGCTTAAGAAGTTTAATCTGAATATATATGTTTTTAGTGTACAATTTAACACAATTTTGTTGAAGGGCAATTAATTAATACCAAACAAAGAAAATCAACTGTAAAAAGTGAATTGTTTCAGAGAAGGATATAATTCACTCCTTCTAAAACGGGAAGCTATATTTATTAATAGGTATAACTTGATAAATCTAGTTATCTAAAATAGTACACCACTTTAGTTAAATGGTATGGTAAGATATTATTTAGGTCACAAAATACCGTAACCCATTTTCTATTCGTAATATGTGTCATGGATGTAACCTTATTCGATAAAAAGTGACATACAAATTTAATATTCATAAAGCTCATTTAGCTTGTATAGAATTTCCTGACCAAGTTTACGAGAAATATTATTTTTTAGCGGTCACGTGTATAAAAATTTGTATTGGCGAATTTCAGTATAAATAAACAATATACTTTGGAACTTCTCTATCTCGCATCTCAAGGGACAGGATAATAAATTATAGGTATCGTTTGAAAATTTTATCCATTTCATCTATCATAGATTCGAAATATACGAGTCAATTGCGCTAGTAACATAAAATTAATGTGTAGTCATTTATTAAATAGCGTTCGGTTTCTTATTTATAAAAAATACCTCGATTTTTATTGGTATTATCAAAATTTACTTAAAGTCGTTACTTTTTGTTTGGGCCCAATAACTCTGGAAATAAAAGATCTAATATATTTAAAATGCGAAGAACATGAATTATGTATTCATAGATTATGTGTACTAAATTTGGTGTCAATCCGTGAAGTATCATCGGGAGAGTGGAGCGACAAACTTTAGTCTTACGAACGAGGGACAGTTAATAACCAATATGGATATGTATTTTAACCATATTAATAACCACTGTTTGTTGTGATTATATCATATAAAGTGTATTTGTGAACAATCATGGTGAATACACGTAAAGCGAGCTAAAAATTTTAAATTTACTGAATAATTGGAATAAATGAAAAAATGTTTATTAATTGAAAATATACATATTTTTCAGAATTATAGAAATTCATAAAACAGCATTATTATATATTACAAAAGCGAATAATATTACTTTCATGTAATTGAATGATTTATAATAACTGATATAAAGTAATATGGTTTTGTTATTTTCATAATAGTTATAATAGCTTGACTAATGCCTATTGAAGAATGATGCCACAAATGATGATAGGGTAAATTTAATTATAAAGTTTGGCTTTGATTATTATTTCATCAATTCTATTAAATGGTGGATTTAGATCTACTGTGAATACAATGTTTTGTAGCAATTTACAAAGCTTAAATAAATACCAATATTTTGATTTATATTTTAATTTATACAGCTTACCATTCGGTTAAAAATCAATATTTAATAAAAATATATTCTCGCAATATAAATTTGATTTAAAACTATAATGTTATGTGTGTATTATATATTTTGCCAATATTTATATTCGTCAACAGAGTATATTTTCTAGATTGCAATCTTTAGCTTACTTCAAATCTCATTAAAATTCATGAATGCGAAAAACTAAGCAGTGCAACGCTGAAGTCGTACTTTAAACCGGAACGTGTACTTTCGATTTTCAGTTTGTTGTCACAGTGTGGCGCTCGGCTCACGCGTCAAGGATACATACGTTCGTAAAGTGTGAGAAAGGAAAATTTGTAGGGGACGTAGATGTTAAAAGGGATAGTCTATTTATAGGTGCTGCTAGGCTATGTTTTGGCATTTGATATGACTCGTAGCGAACCCTTGCTGATGCTTAACCTTATGCATACGTAGGCACATTTATCGCTTTTTTGTTATATTATGAACACATTCAATTTTTGATAATTACCATGGTCGTTAACTTTGTTTTTGAATGTACATTTCAATCGCACTGATGTTGGCCAAACATTTTCTTTCATATATCATATATTATGAACACTCAGTCAATTTATATATTTCCCAAAAATTTCATTTCCACAGCAGTCATATATACATCAACGATGGCGCAATATACCATTGTACACAGATAGTCTAGCATCTTAAAAATATTAAAAATTTTCGCAAACATTCCTAACGCTTCTAAAATTATACAACCAGCAGACACTCTTCTTTCAATCGCGCAATCATACTTTACATCGCTAGGGAATAAGCAACCCGAATATGCAAATTATATAACTTTATTCTATGTCCATTGACCACAATATTACACACTATCCTGCATTCATTCTTTTATATATAAATACAATTATTATTAATGATACCAAACATATTAAAACAATATTATTGTTATTTATTTAATTAATTTATTAACGAATAATGAGGATAATGCTACTTAATTAGCATTTAAACCACAATTATTTTGCTTAAAATAATAAACAAACGAAACATCTACTAATAGAATATCAACGCTGACAATATTATTTTCAGAATTACTTATAATATCATCGAACATTTCATCAAATTCGTAGAACTGTATGCATTTATATTCAAACAGTCTGCACAATACAACAATAATCATGCGATATTGTAGTTATTTGTATCTGCAATTCAATTATCAATTATGGATATCATTTGTTAAATGCCGGGTGTCTGCTTGTATTTCAGAATTTTACGCCTAATATTGCATTCTTAATTATATTTTGCAAAGCATTTTTATTTCATATTTTTCATTTTGAGAAATTTTGGATTATGAATTACTTTCCGAATCGTTATTTATATTGAAAGTAATTTTAATTTTTAATATAAAATGTAGGTAACATCATTTTTGAAAAAAAACGCACTAAATGCCAATAATTAAATTTAAAGAAGGTCTGCTAATTTTTCGTGTTATAAACGCCTCTTAAAATGGTTTGGTAAAATATGTTTAAGTTTCGATGCTACTGTAGTATACTTTCGAACGTGGTAATAATTTAGATTAACGTGACTTTTGTTATTTAGCATAGTTTAAATATTATTATTTTATCAAATCGTGCTACGAATCCATAATGTGATGCTACGTATCTAATGGTAAATAGCCACGCCAAGTGTTAATAAAATTAGCGCCCGATAGAAGTAATATTAGCTGTTTTGTTGGTTTGTCGTTTGTAATAAACTTTTAAAACACTTTATTTTTGTCGTCACGTAAACAGTCATAATTGGAAAAACGCGTACTGGCTGAAGTATATTAGATGCTATTTGTTTTTATTTAGTTCAATATTAAATTAAATTGTGTTTGCTAGTACAAAAATATCTCCCTAATAAAATTTATGTTATTAATTTAAATCTCATTTATCTTGTATAGAGAATAAATAACATTATAAACAAGTAGTTGCTATGGTTTTATTTTAATTGCATTTTGGATAATTTGTTTTATTGCCAGTTAAAGAAAATATTGAGAATTTACGATTGAATTGGGAAACTTAATTATGTACATATTGAACAAGTATTTTCATGTGTGTAATAATGTTGGGGTGCATTTTAAAAGTAGCAATGCGAAGGGTAGTCTCGTAGAAAATTTAATGTTGTAATCATCGTCAAATATAATAGAATAGTAAATTTGTGCATCCATATGAAACCGGTATATTAAATTTCTGTTCAATTTAACGCTTGAACTGATTACACGTGTAATATGGACTTTAATGCACTTTATCCTCAGTGCTCTGATACTTAATTAAAATTTGATTATAATGTCTGGTATTAATTTATTAGCAAGACTTCATAATAACCATCAAACTACTCCTCAATAAAGATACAACTGTTCGCGATTAGATTTCATTTTCTTTGATAAACAATGTTTCAACATATAGATTAATTGGTATTATCATATACATATCACAAACTAATTTATAGAGCTAACACAATTTAATTATTATATTGTTAAAATTTGATTTACTAAAACATCTATTTTTTGGCGATAATATTTTACCTCTGGTGCATATATCAAAAATAACAATATATCAAATAATAACTACAAAACATTTTATAACATCAATGAAATATACATAACAAAATGACTATTCCCATCAAATGGAAGAGATTAACATGAAAAATCATAAATATGCTAATACTTTCGTTAGAAATCCTTTCAATAATCAACTATTAACATTGCATTTGTTTTATGAGATTTGTTGTTTTATTTTAGATATAAGATAAGTGAGTTATGTTAAGTGACATAATGCAATAAACGCTAATGAAATGGTAAAAGTAGATCATTCGGTCGACTGGTTTTTTATATTTTCTCATATTTTGGCAGGGGGCGTAGCTCAGATGGTAGAGCGCTCGCTTAGCATGCGAGAGGTACCGGGATCGATACCCGGCGCCTCCAGTCTTTGTTTGTTTAAATTAAATTGATTATTGAATTTCTAATTGTTGATAAATATCAACAATAACTGGGGGCGTAGCTCAGATGGTAGAGCGCTCGCTTAGCATGTGAGAGGTACCGGGATCGATACCCGGCGCCTCCAAATCTTTGTTTGTTTAAATTAAATTGATTATTGAATTTCTAATTGTTGATAAATATCAACAATAACTGGGGGCGTAGCTCAGATGGTAGAGCGCTCGCTTAGCATGTGAGAGGTACCGGGATCGATACCCGGCGCCTCCAAGTCCTTCTTGGATTGATTTAGGTCGATTATTGAATTTCTAATTGTTGATGAATATCAACAATAACTGGGGGCGTAGCTCAGATGGTAGAGCGCTCGCTTAGCATGTGAGAGGTACCGGGATCGATACCCGGCGCCTCCAAGTCCTTCTTGGATCGATTTAGGTCGATTATTGAATTTCTAATTGTTGATAACCATCAACAATAACTCGGGGCGTAGCTTAGATGGTAGAGCGACATCCCCACATTCTCGAATACACACACAGCAGGCGACACAGCAATTTACAAACACTCTTTTAATGCACAAGTAGCCACTAAATAAACACAAATAAATATAAACATATTAGAACGCTACTAGGACTCGTGGAAAATAAAAATAAACACAAACAAAGCCGAAACCATAGTCTTTACACGTAAATTCACACACAACAGAATATTCACACCACTCGAAATACACAAACAAGAAATCCCAGGTCTGGTGTAACGCACCGGTCACCACCACCCTACCACTGTAACGCAAAATGAATGTCTTCGCCTGGCAACCAGCTCTGGAAGATACACACGCATTACACAACTGCACGAAGACACCAACATACCTTACATCAGATATTACATTTATAAAAAACATCACACAAATACGCGACTACAACACCACATGTAAACTCAAACACAAGCTTCCCTACCAAAACTTAACCATATTTCACGAGGAGTTCCATGAGCAGAACACCTAACATTAACACACACAACAATACCTTACACAACACGAAACAAAACATCTCTCACATCCATCCAAAATGTAATGTTATGTAAAATATATGTAATTTTAAATTAGTTAAGTTAGTTAGTAAGTTTTAAGAAAACATTTTTCATTGTATCAAGTAAAATGGGTTTTTGGCACCTCCTTTCCCACAAATCAAAATCCCAGCACACAAATAGATAATAAAAATTATAACAAACACAATTACACAATGTTCAAGCGCATAACGCAATTACACACATACACAGATATACACTGCCCATGTGAGTAGTAGCTCTGACAAAACCAACCATGTTGTCCAAACATTAGTTTATAAGAAAATTAATGTATTATTAAATAAAAACAATAAAGAACATTGATAATGAAAAATAAATGCTCGCTTAGCATGTGAGAGGTACTGGGATCGATACCCGACGCCTCCAAAACTTTATTGATTCATCCATATTGTCGTTAACTTTAAAATAATTAATTGCTAATTCATGATTTGTTGAAAAAGAAAGGGGTGTAGATAAATAGTACTGATAAAATTACCATAAATCGGTATAATTCATTTGCAACATATATAGAAATGAATTTTAGTAAGACTCTTATTTACATATTTAATATCTGATTTGAATATAATGTCAATGAAAAATAAACGAGGATTGAAACACTGTGTCTGGTAACTTCAGCAATTCGCTTTTTCAGAAAAGACTTTATGAAATAGACCGCACATTTCGCAGTTCTAATTTCGCTCAGTTTCAAATATTAACTTTATATTTCACTATATATAATACTGTCTGGATGAAGAGAACATGTGATGGATTATTATTTTCAAAAGAAAATCTATTTGTATTCACTCAATAAAATTTGAAATATAATAAACATTTTTAGTTAAGGACCCAAAATGCACGTCATACGTGTATGGATATATAATGATGGTGTCTTGGTTATTTGTTCTAAAATAAAATATTGACATTGTCGTCGAATATTTGTGTACTGGCATTAATTTACAAACAATAAACATATCATGCGTGTTTGAATATCGTTATATGCTGCTATATTTAGAAAATATTCATGTTAATCATATAGGCGCATTTTAGAAACAAATTATAAGGGTTTTTCGTATCACAGATAAGAATAGAAATAAATAATTACTGCTCTTATACATCAAATACTTACATATTTAATCCTATTATTATAATTTCATATAATATAACTGAGCCATATGACAATAGACAATAAGAAACAAGAATTGGTTCTCCCAATTCATAGATGCTTAAAGTTTAGGAAAGCAAATTTTTATATAAATATAAAATATATGTACTAAAAATAAAATGATCAAAGTAAAAATCAAATAAAAAATGATATAGTATTCACACTAAGGAATGTATATATCTTAGATTTTATAAATAGTTCAAAATAGCCTATATTTGAGGTGGTTAAACTGCACCAGGCATATTACAATTAAATGATTGTAGAATGCATATAATGCAAATTTTTGCCCAGCGTAGATAGTTTCGAAGAGCTAAGGCATTTGATCGTTTGTCTTTTAAATCTACTATATTCTTTATTTCCAGAATTATTGAGTCCCAAAAGAAGTAACTGTTGACTATTGAAATATTAAGAAATACTAAAAATAAAACTACAAAAATATTCAAAAACACCGTCAAAAAATATTTGATAATTGCACTTTCAATCGACAGCTATTAAAAAAAGATAAAAGCGTTGCTGAATTCTTGCCAAGAATATCGAATTTACTACATCGTTTGTAATTGTTATATTTTGTGCAACCAAATATGAAAATTAGTATGTTTAATAAAATATATGATATTATTTGAAGTTTGGTTTGTACATTTGCCTGATAAATTATATAAAGTATAAATCAAGCGTATTGTTATATAATATCCTAGTCTGTAAATTAAATTTTATCTAAATGAAAACCCCGCGATATGACGTAGATAATAAAATCGTCATCATGTAAACAATAGCCAAACGCCCATATATAATAGATGACAGAAAAACTGAAAATCACGATATGCCTGACGTCATTACGCTAATGTTATTATTTTCCTCGCCATCAATACATCAGCGGCGCTGTTGTGTTATATGGTTCGCGTGCAGTCATTATAATTGAAGAATGATGCCAAACCGAAATAAAAAAGAATTAATGACCTCCTACCTAGAACCAACACCATCATCAGCTACTTTCTACAGCAAAATGTCATTGTGTGTGTGTGTAGGGTGCGTTAAAATAAAAACAATAAAACAAAAATCTGATTTCACGATAATTACGTCTATATGCAACGTGCGAACATATATGGCATACCATCAGCGCTAAGCGTAAATTCTAAACAGAATATAAAACTGTGGGTGAAATTAAATGTTTACACTTTTTTATAATAACTTTTGTTAAATACTTAAGCATTACTTGTATGACATAACTTTTGACCTTCCCTGAATCGAGTCTGGCTTTTATTGGCATGTCTATGTGTGTTTCTAAAGGGTTGAAAGTAAAATTATGAAACTTTAAACTAAATATTTGTATATACCTAGCGAGGAAAACCTATTTAAAAAATTTTTTTAACCGGAAGTGCCTGCTTACTACAGTAAATATTTGCAGTTTCTGTAATATTACCGAAACGGTTGTACTTACAGTAAAATGAATGATGTTAATATTTGGCACAACTCTGGTTTGAATATATATTTTTTTCAAAAATGGCACTTAGTACAAGGATATGATTATTTAAATGTCTTCTAATTTTATTTATGTTTACATAAATCGTATCAACTATGCCGATCAATTGTTTAACAGAAAAAACAAAATACACTCAAAACATTTGGAATTTGACATATACAAAATATATATCTAGTGAAAAAGTGTTTCAATGGTTAGTAAAATATTATAAATTAGTAAAATATTATAAATTAGTAAAATATTTTATATCTAGTTCACAGTAAAAATTAGTTTAAATTAGTAAAATCATTGTAACAACTGCTTGAAAACTGCATGCGAGTAGTTATATGTTATAGTTAGAGAATGCGCACTTTACATCTAGTGGTGTATTCTAAACGTGAATAACTTCACGTTTTCGTGGTAATAAACCTCATATTAATAATAACTTCTAGGCATATACAATTAATGGTGCTTGACCGGTTGTTTGGTTGACTATAATTATATTATTCAAGCAGATTACAGATTTAGTTGATCAATAAATCATTTACAACGGAAATTATATTGTTTGATAAGTAACACAGAATTATGTTAAATTACGAAAATACGCACTACACACATTTTATCTTTTATATACATTAAATTTCTATTTTTGTACTTATATATCAAAATATAAATTCAGTGATACTCAAGCAGAATAAAATTTACGGATGAAATTAGTCAAATTGCGCATTTGAATTCATGTTATTAATATAGTAAAATTATACTTAAAAACAAAATAAATTAAATGTATATATATATATATATTTTTTTTTATTTGTTGCTATAGGAGGGTGCATGTAAAATCGATATTATGAACTATTAAATATAATTGAATTGAATTTATTGATTAAACTATAAAATATATGAATTCCTGAAAAAAGTTGTTTACTTTCATAGTTATTTGAAAAAGGGTCCGATTTATTGATTTATTGTTCTGTATGTGTTACAAATATCTTCCAATGTGCCGGCATCTAGTATAATAAAAGACCCCATATGAAACAAATCAATAGTTTTTTAATATGCGTATAAAGGGCAGGAATGACGTCATAGGGCACCCGTCGGCAATAGAAGTAACCTAGTTGATGTGCGAGGTGCTTTAGTTTAGTTTATTAACCACCAACTTGTATATCTTTACTTGGGGCTGTGTGTGCGTTTGTTTGTAACCCAGGTAGTTTGTGATTGTTGGGTTTTATTGACTTTGCAAATACACACGTAGCGTCTGCCAGGCGTGTCAGCTTTAGTATTTGATCGTGCTTGGTTGTGGACGGGGCAACCAACATAGCATGTCAGTGGTGCAAGGTGCAAACCATTTTTAGTGAGCGCGACCAAATTAACGTTCGTATTTTATCGACAAAACAACGATTTTACCGGTGTTATTTTCATATGAAGGGTGTTCTTTTACTTATTCTTTTTTATAGTTTCATTTAAGTGCAGTTGTTGTTTTCCAAAGTATATTAGTTAATTGTTTTGACAACATGTGAAATTTTTTAGTGCGCTTGATCAAGTTTTCTTAAATATGGACTTGGATTTTAATTTGAGTTAAAGTAAGTTTTTTTTTAGAGAATATTTAAATAAATAAGTCGCACGTTTGCGTATTGCTGATTTATTCTTATTTTGTATGTATCACGTTTCAATAGATTTAAGTCTATACGTACTATATGCAATTCGGTCTTTATACATTTTGATTTTATGACTCAAATGAGAGTATTATAGTTTATTTATTGTACATTTGTTACTAATTTAAATTATTAGTAATATATAAGAATTGATAATCTAAACATTAATAACATTATTATTTATTGAGAAAAATGTATGATCGTGATTCATATATTTATATAAAGAAAACAGATACATATACATATATTTACTGCTATTATCTGTGTGATTGTGATGAATAAATTTGTATGCATGGTTTTTGCAGTGTCTTGCGGCTAAAATTTAATTCTTATACATTTTTTACGGATTTTGAATTAGTTCTGTTAGAAATATATACAGTGAGCGCAAAAAGTATTCGTACAGGTCAAGTTTTCATAATAAAACTACATTTAAAGAAAAACTATTGAAGATAGATCAAAAATAAAAATATGTGGAGTTATATGGAGTCATATGTTAATTTAATTTACCAAAACGATTCATCAAAAATAATATTAATGTCGAAATAAAAATTAAAAACCAATATCACTATCCAAATTAACGCGCAAAAAGTATTCGTACATGTAACAAATTGTTATAATATTTTCAATTTTACACAAATAACCTATATTTTTTTGGATATCTATTGGCTCTAATAATAGTTAAAAGTCTTTTTGGTTTTAAATTTATCAAATACCTTCGAAAATATTGAAATACTATCCCATTCTTCATGGTGATCAATTTTCAAATAGTTTTTATTAGAAATTATTCTTTTTCTTATTTCTTAAGTCCATAAATGCTCATTTTTATTAATTTCTGATGATTCGGAAGGCATTTTCGATAGCTTGGTGTATTAAAAAGGATACACAATCTGGAGTACCAAGCGCTATGTTTTGGATCATAGTCTTGCATGAATATGACTTTTTTTGGGCTTCCATTTTCTCCACGCTAAGAATGAAATATTCTTTTAAGATGATGATATAGACTATAAGATCCATAATTCCATCAATTGAGTGTAGTTTTCCAATACCAGCAACAGTCATACATCCCCATACAAATACATATCCGCCACCGTGTTTTACTAACCGAAGTAAGCTTATTTTGCCAAATTCTGTTTGTGCTTTTCTCCCTCAGTGCCCCTGCCATCCGTACCAAAATGATTGTTTTTTGAGTTATCTGGATATATATTCTAAAGCTCGATTGTCATTTTATGAAGTCTTTAACAAACGCCAATCGCTTCTTTCAATTAACCCATTAACGCCGACGCGGCCAAAACTTTCCACGACTTTGCTTTGACGAGGTTTTCCAGCCAATTCGAATGCAAAACCTGTTTTCTTATAGGAAATTTACAATCCCACCCCAAGCATGTACAGGAGTGTAAAGTGGTGCACAACCGAAAAAAATGCTTTCTCAGCAGCCAAAACGTTCCACTACTTTTGATAGATTGCGTTTATGACAAATTTGGGTTTTGGAACGTTTGTCACATATAAAAAAAACATGTTTCCAAGGATTTTTATAATTTTCCTCCTTCACTCCTTTGCCGGGGGTATATAAAGGATAAAAATTGATAATCGGCTACATGGAATGAAAACTTTCTTTTGCCAAGAACTAAAAACCAATAGTTTACTTATGATGTCCATGACCATTTACTAAGGGTTATACATTTACATAGTGTTATACATTTACATAGTGTTGTACATTTACATTTACATAGTATAAATGTATAACACTATGTAAATGGTCATGGACATCATAAGTAATCCATTGGCTTTTATTTCTTGGCAAAAGAAAGTTTTTCATTCCATGTAGTCGATTATACATTTTTACCCCCTATATACCCCCGGCAAAGGGGTGAAGGAGGAAAATTATAAAATCTCAATATTTTCTTCGAGCAGATCGACTATGACACCCAGGATATCATAGTACATTTCGGATAGTACACGGACACAAAGATATTTCAGTGGGAATTTACAGTTCTTCAGTAAATTTTGGTGCAATATATTATGGAATTTCTTTAATTTTCCTTACAGTTTTCCGACGATCAAGGCAACTGACTTCTGTCTTTATTTTTCGATGTTTTAGTTTCACGAAAGCTATTAATTCTATTTTACACTGTGTAACTATGTACACTATGTATGATACTCGAAATCTTTCTCAATGAAATGCACTAATTATGCAATGAAATAATAAATTTTCTTTCAGTTTAACTAGTTTCTTTGCTTTTACTTTTTATATTGCAGAGATAATTGGTAAATGACATTGGTTTATGGAAAATTTCACATAATATGTTCGAGGGAGGTCTCATGTTATTGTTATTCGTGCCATTCGGCGAGAGTCTATAAAATAACTAATGCTAAAACAAACACATCTGCAGTGTCATGCACCGAACTTTCTTATACGCTTTTGGGTTAAATCACATCCTATTTTCATTATTTTTCTAATTTATAATATTTGTTCTAACCTTTGGAACACTTTTACACTAAATATATTTCTTAGAATAAATATAAAATGTCAAACTTCAAATTATTTAAGTCTATTTTGTTTTATTTCGATAAGCAATTGACAGGCGCAGATGATACGATTTATGTAAAAATAAATATAGTAAGAAGAAATTTCAAGAGCCATTTTCTGGTTTCCGGTAGCGTTTGCGAAAAAAAGTTCCAAACAAAAGTTATACAAAAAGCTGATGTCTATAATTTTTACTATAACAAATTTTCTGTAACTGCAACTATTTTTGAGTAATTGCAGAAACCGCAAAAAATGACTCCGGCCGGAATATTGTTTTCAAAAATAAAAGGTGCACACCTCAGGCATATGCAAATCTTATGTTTGAAATTTCATAATTTTAGCTTCAACCGTTTAGGCTGTAGAGAAGTTACACACAGGCACACACACACACACACACACACACCCACACACACACACACACACACACACACACACACACACACACACACACAGCCGGACGTAATTCCAAATATAGTCGGAATCGATTCAGGGAAGGTCAAAACGCATATTTCCGTTAAAATCTCGAGTTCGAAATATTTCATGATTATAATACTTACTTATACGGCGTATAAGAAATTAAAAACTAACGTGTACGAATACTTTTTACGCGCTAATTTGACGTGTGTCATCCGTTTTTATTTTTTATTGGCATTATAATTTAATTTTTGTTGATTAATTTATGTATAAATATTGAATGTGTTTATCCGTGATACTCTACATATTGTTATATTTAACTTACCTTCAATTGTTTTCCTATAAACGTAGTTTCTTTGAGAAAATTTTAACTGTACGAATACTTATTGCGCTCACTGTATGTATACATATACAATCAATACAATTTCATCGTATTGTATTTCGAATGAAAGTAAGAAGTCAGCAATTTTTTAACTAAATCCTCATTTTAATATTTGTAAAGAGGATAGAAATAAGGAAGTACTTATTAGAGAATGAAACCATGATATCCTATTGCAGTGTATGTTTAGTTTTATATAAGATCAAGTTACTTGAAGTAGAAAATGGAAAATAACAATTTTCCATATTCTTCACACAGATGATGCAACAAAGAAGCACCCACACACACAGACATTCTAAAAATAGTCAGACTCGATTTAGGGAAGTTTGCTAGAAGTTTTTAAATATTAGATGTATTAGATATATTTTTATTTAAATATATTTTTAAAAAAATTCTTTAATATTAACTTTTTTAAGTTATTGGTTATTGTGCAATTATAATTTCAAAAAATTGTTAGTATTTCTTTCGAACAAATATTTACTTATACCTATGATATTTGCGAATAGTTCAATAACTCTGCTATAAGTGATTGAAACAAATCTATTGTAACAAATATGTACGCCAAACAAAAATCAATAAAAATGAAGAATTATTCCAGGAAATTCAATTTCCATACAAATATTTCAAAAAAAAAAACGTCTCGAAAAATGTTCGACGCGCGCGCTCTTAGGTATACATATATCTTGAGAATATATTAAAGGTATTTCCGAACGCACTGAAATGTTAATGCGATCTTTTTCAAATTTCTTCTATAAATATTACTTTTCGTCATAAATATAAAACGCGCCTTGGAACTTTATATACATAAATCACAAGCCTCGATTCTTGTCGGTAGCTGACGAAATCTCCAAATCCACATAAATATTGAATAAAGCTGCTGTTAAATCGAGTTGATTACGTGGCAATTGTCGTTTAAACTACAGAAGTTGTAACAGACACAAAACTTTATCAAAGATGCTTCGAACTTGTGATTAGGGTGAGATATAAATTCACTTATTAACGACACCAATATTTAACTACCATTTTGCGAAACTGCTAATTAATACTTCGCATCGTAAAATATATTTTCGTACATAAATACTCAAAATCTAAAACCCTCTGATATTATTCGTGCTTCTGCCTAAATACTATCTCATCATAATTGTTAGTATGTTAAAGATATTGTTTGCTGTGTATTTAGTATGTGAAATTCAGCATACATAACTTTATGCTTATTCTAATCAAATGGAGTGGTAGAAAATATAATTTTGCTTACTTTTTACTCATTGTGATAAACCCAGTTATATTATCAGTTCCCCGTTTAATCAAAAAGGCTAATCTTTATATCGCACATTTAAATGTGTAGATATTAACATATTTTGATAAAATCGAGATTTTGTGAAAGCCACAAATAAGTAATTAAATATTTAAGCCAATTATAAAATTGGAGCAACGATATAAAAAGTCAATATTCGATTAACGGTATACGCTGTGTGTTGCTTAGTAATAGTTAGAAAAGCCGTTTTGCATATGCATGTTGTAGCCGTATCTCACCTAAACCAGACACAAACAGTACGGGATAATTTGCGAATGAGTTTATGGTACCTACATTTCCGCATAACATAAATACTAGGGCCAACAATAATGCAAGGTAGCCAGTGCACCCACCAGTTACTACAATCACGCGTTGTTTGATCAATATACCTTTTATACTAGTAATTAAAAAGTTTAAATTACTTTTCTTTGTTTACTGTTTTTTTTTCGTTAAGGAAAACTTAATATTATTGTACAGACTTGGATGCGATTCTATAAAGTGTTGATTGCTTTAATTAAATGGATTCACAATGGTGAATAAATAGAAATAAAAATAAGATATTACATTTATTAATTATTTAATAGCCTATTGTGTCAGATACATTGTAATATAAATAAAATTTTAATATTTAAATGTTTTAACAACAAAATATTGTCAACTTGCTATTTAGTATAGAAATAAAAGGATATGATTTCCGTTAAATATATTTTATTTACTGTAAAAATATTCCCCTATTTTCGTGGATTTACATTAGTTGATATATAATAGGTGTGTGCTTTATTGATAATAAGAAATAGTACAATTGGTTACGACAAAAAAAATATTTTTTGTTTTGCTGTGATTAAATTGAGACAATCTTTTTTATTTTTCACAATGTAATCAAATGATCAATAATATTTTGTATAGATAATTTATATTTTCGTCAAAAAAAATCAAAATAATAACCGTGGGATCAATTCAGTAATATAAGTATATACTTGTATGCTTGCGCGGTAATCCGAGGTAAATATGTTAATACAAAATCAACAATGTGCATTTTATGAGCGTCACTATACGATTAAAAATGAATATTGCATTTTTAAAATATGCAATATGCATTGAATATTTATAAGAAAACATCTGCAGTGTCATGCACTGAACTTTCTTATACGCATTTCGGTTAGACTACTTTTCTAATTTATAATATTTTACTAACCTTTGCAACTCCATTTCACTAAATTATTTCTTAGAAGAAATATTAAATGCCAAACTCCAAATTATTTAATTTTTGTTTTTCTGTTAAACAATTGACAGGCACAGTTGATACGATTTATGTGAAAATAACAATTAGAACAAATTACAATAACCACTTTCTTGTTTCCGGTACCTATTTTGAAAAAAATTTCAACCAAAAGTTATGCAAAATATTAAAATGAGTTTGGTACAAATAAAATACAATTAGAAAGAGTATTATTGGAAGAATAGGGCAAAAATAATCCAGATTATTACTAAAATATCGTTTTATCTATGCCAAAAAGACGTAGAACCGTTGTTTAGCAAAAATGTTACCCTACTAGATACTTAACTTAATGTTGTATGAGACATAAATTAAAAATGGAACAAAGTTATTCATCTTTCGTATATGAATTGATGTTATTACTGTCAACAATTCAGCAAAGTTTCATGAAATTTTGGAGTATAGTTTAGTAGATTGGGAATTTGCATTTAACATGAACTCTTATGGAGTTTCCTCTTTATTTGTAAATTCCAAAATTAATATAATTTGGACAGTCTAACATGAAATATTCGATATAAAGTACAAATATTCAGACTATCTCACGATAGAAATGTAGCATACCAAGTACAGTCCCAACTAAAAGTACAAAAAGAGAAATTTATTTCATAATTAACGACCAAAAATACATTTTTTAAATATGTAAACATATTTTTTAAGATTTATTAGAACAAATATTACTTATAAAATTATATATCTCTATAAGGCTTGCGACAAAAATTTTTGGCTGAGATTGTACGTCTCGAGCAACCCTAATGGAAAAACAAAAATTTGACAATTAATATTTATTCTAAGAAATAAGTAAGTGAAAAGGGGTTCCAAAGGTTAGTAAATATTATAAATTAGAAAAATAGTATAAATATGATATGATCTAACCCAAAAACGTGTAAGAAATTTCGGTGCATGACACTACAGATGTTTTTACACGCCGTTGCTTGGACATAAAAAACATTAATGTCTGTTTTCAATTCAACTTTACGATTGTCATGCTTCACCGCCTTTGAGAAATTATCGTTAAATAAATTAAGATTCGATAAATACCCTTAATTATCGTCGCCATGTTGTAAATTTTAAATTTCACCTTTACAGCGTTCATATTAAACTTTTTAAGAAATCAATTTACAATATCCATTCAGACATCTTATGTTTTATATGAAATATTTATAAATTTACTCTTTCTGCACATTCATAATCATCAATTGTATTTTAACAATTCAAGATCTTCAAATATAGTACCAATAGGTGTTATTCTGTGTAATTCTGCAACTCTGCAAAGATAATCTGTTTTTAGTAAAAGCAAATATAAAAATAATGCAAATCGATATATAATAAATTTTCATTTATTTTTAATATATTTAACTTTGAGAATTGTGGTCAAACAGGCTTAAGAAATATGTAAAAAAAATATATTTACTTCACTTCCTCTAATTTTTCATTATAATAGTATACAACAATCGCAAGCAAATATACAACAAGCTGCTTCATTTCCATAGAGACCACCCATAATTTTGATTTTTCAGCGTGTACACAGTATTTATATCGCTGATTAAAAACATTCATATTTACAGAAATATCTGTTAAATTTATTCGGGGAATAAATTTACAAGGTATATAACTTACTATAATATAAATTAACGAAGAATAACACATTTTTATTAATTTTTTCAGACATTTTCAAAAAAAAAATGGCGAAGTTTTTTAATAGAAGTAAGAATCAATGAATTTATATTTGAGTTTACTTAAAAATATATGTATATTTTTGCACTTTTCAGTCAGAAAATCATTCACCAATATTAGAAATATATTCAAAAAGAAAGAAGATGACAATGTTAAATTAGAAGATACCATCAAATTGTTTGGAGTAGGATGGATTGGCGCACCGCTTTATATGGGGGAGTGGTACGTCTATTCGGCCATTAAAATTTAAAATTTTAGTGGTTAATTGACAATTTTAGTATGAAGTAGGACAGCACACGAATTTCATAGTTTAAGTTAGTTATATGGATTTTTAGTTTTAAGTTCTAAAAAACTGAAAAATAGACATAGTTTTAAGAAGTGTTCAAATAGAAAAAAGAAGATAGTAGACAATAAGAACTACACTTTCCAGTAGTTCCAATTACTCGAAATCAAATTGTTAATATTTTGAAAAACATACGTATTTTAATGGATTTATCAAAATTCAAGTTAGAATAAACATTTACCGACTAACTTTTTGAAGATTTTTTGAAATTTACTGTGGTAGGAAAATAAGAACAAATTGGTCTAATAAGCATTAAGACAACATAGACATAAGAACAAATCAAGAAAAGAAACAAGAAACAAATTGCAAGTCACTTATACAAATAATATGCCCCAAAATTCAAGTACTTTTATACCAAAATTTGAAATTATTGTTATATATTAGACAATCTTGTAAAAAATCCCGTTTATGTTTCGCATCCAATTTCATTACTGAAAATATATTTTGATTTCCAAATTTTCCAATTTTGTTTTATTTATTACTTTTAATGCTAATCACCTACACTCATCTTAAGAGGAGAAGAAACGACTAAATTTAGTCTTACGACTTAGCGCCCATATATACAACTTTAGAATCAGAGAGAAGTGAAAGAATGTGTTGTAAAATAATAAAGATCTTTCATGGCTGACACAGAGCTTTCTTATATGTAATTTGCGTATAAGAATGACAGATATTTTACTTTCTTATACGTAGTATAAGTAAGTATTGTAATCATGAAAATTTTCGATCTCGAGATTTTAACGGAAATATTCGTTTTGACCTTTCCTGAACCGATTCCGTCTATTTTTGGAATGACGTCTGTATGTGTGTGCGTGGGCATACACACAGGCGGACGTCATTTCAAAAATTCAGGAAAGGTCAAAACGTATATTTCCGTTAAAATCTCGAGATCGAAATTTTTCATTTATACAATACTTACTTATACTGCGTATAAGAAAGTAAAAATGAGGAGATAGGTATTATAATAGCTATTATCATGTTTTATATATTATACTGCTTATCAAACAATATTCAGATCCGCCTATAAATCGTCTTTGATGAGTATGTAAGGTAGAAAAAAATCAGTCTAGTCCATAACATAACTATAAAATAAATATTTTATTGAAATGACAATTGAGTTATTTAATTGTTATAATAAATTATAAATGTATATCTGAAACATGATTTGCTACATATAATTGATAAATTTATAATATTATGAAGTTGTTTGATTTTAATTATTACCATCAATATTTTGTTACTTTCTTATACGCAGTATTGTAATTATGAAAAATTTCCATCTCGAGATTTTAACGGAAATATACGTTTTGAGCATCCCTGAATCGATTCCGACTATTTTTGAAATGACGTCTGTGTGTGTGTGTGTGTGCGCGCGCGCGTGTGTGTGTGTGTGTGTGTGTGTGCGCGCGCGTCCGTGCGTGTGTGTGTGTGTGTGCGCGTGTGTATGTGTGTGTGTGTGTGCGCTCTACAGCCCAAACGGCTAAACGTAAAATTATGAAACTTGGTTGCATTTTAAACAACCTTTATTTGAAACCATTTTTCAAAGAATGTACCGGAAACAAGAAAATGGCTATTGAAATTTGTTCCTATTGAAATTATTTTCACATAAATCGGATCAACTGTGCCTGTCAATTGTTTGAGAAAAACAAAAAACTTAAATATTTGGAGGATGACATTTAATATTTATTCTGAAAAATATATTTAGTGAAAATATCTGCAGTGTCATGCACCGAACTTTCTTATCCGCATATGGGTTAAACCATATCGTAGTTACATTATTTTTCTAATTTATAATATTTGTTCTAACCTTTATATCGCTTTTACACTAAATATGTTTCTTAGAATAAATATTAAATGTCAAACTTCAAATTATTTAAGTCTATTTTGTTAAACAATTGACAGGCGCAGATGATACGATTTATGTAACAATATATATAATAAGCAGAAATTTATTTTGAAACCAGTACTCTCTTTGGAAAAATGATTCAAACAAAAGTTGTGCTAAATATAAATATCATTAATTTTTGTTCACAAAAATTTTCTGTAACTGTAACCATTTTTGAGTAATTGCAGAAACTGCAAAAAATGACTAGAGTAAACATGCACTTCCGGTCGGAATATGGTTTTCAAAAATAAAAGGTTATCGTGCCAGGCACATACAAATCTTAAGTTTAAAATTTCATAATTTTCCCTTTAGCCGTTTGGGCTGTAGAGCGCTCACATCATAATACGTTGCACATTTGTTAAATAAAATGTCCACATTTGTTTTCAAATAAAAAACATCTGCAGTGTCATGCACTGAACTTTCTTATACGCTTTTGGGTTAGACCATATCACATTTTTATTACTCTTCTAATTAATAAATATTTTACTAACTTTTGGAACCTTTTTACTTTCTTATACGCAGTATAAGTAAGTATTGTAATCATGAAAAATTTCGAACTCGAGATTTTAACGGAAATATACGTTTTGACCTTTCCTGAATCGATTTCGACTATTTTTGGAAAGACGTCCGTCTGTGTGTGTGTGTGTGTGTGTACACACACACACACACACACACACACACACACACACACAGACGGACACAAATGTGGACATTTTATTTAACAAATGTGCAACGTATTATGATCAGTCTATGCAAATTAAATTAAAATATTTAAATATGAGTTATTCATGAATTTCCGATAATATTAATTAATTAATTTATTATTTCATTTATACAGTTTGCAAAAGTATAATTTATTATATATATAACAGATGTACTGGTTACTGAATACAATTTTATTTTAAATAATGCAAATTAGCAGCAAAAATTCCTGATATTTGCCTTGAATAGTTTGGCTATTTATTAGCCGAAACAATCAAGTAGAAAGTCACAAAAAATAAATATTTCATCATTGAATGGCGCACACGTTGGTTTTTTGCTTGGATTCTCCCCAACAACAAAATGGCATTAATTTTATCTGTCACTCAATCTTTTATTTATCGTTCCAATTCTGTGTAATTTGCTAAGTTACAAAATAAATTTTATCAGAATCTCATTTATTTCTTGCACCATTCGTTGTCTTCTTTGTTATTAGGCAACGTAGGTTGCACTTTTAAAAACGTCGAATTACATTTGGTCTGCAATAAGTGTCGTCTGTAAATTAATTGGTAAGATAATCTTCTTGTGAACAACTTTTATTTTAAAAGTTCAAACATGTTTCTCAGTTAAAATTATTTACATGGAATCAATATATAATATTTTATATATTACCATTCTAATGTTGCTTTATATAAAGAGATACGGAGCGCGTCGCTATTTCAATGAGTCTATTAAACTGAAGTGTTTTTTTTAATCGCTATTGCACTGTAATAATTTTAAAATGTTTAAGCCATCTGTGTATATTTTGTTCAGCATAGCAAAATGTAAAATAATATCAAGTTTTCAACGAGGAGTAATTATAAATTTGAATATGTAAACTAAAATAAAACTCGAGTCGGGGGAGTTGCGTGAAAGCGAATGTGTTAGTAAATGTACTTTTTAAGTTCTTATACGAAGTAGTTAGAAATTATCACTTTTGCCCTTTTCTGAATCGAATTTGACTATTTTTGAAATGACGTGCGAATGTGTGTGTCTTTCTATCTCACACATCCACTCAAAACTATAGTGGAATCATAATAAATTAATAATGTAAAACGAGAACAGTATTAGAGTAAAAGAATAAATAAAAGATGAAATGAAGAGTTATCGATTTGCGTCTAATGTAAGTTGTTCCTAGAAACTTCGTAAAACGTCCGACAGTTTGCATTGTTTGACCGATTTTATCCCACCCTCCACACTTATACCAGTAATCTCTGATCTACTGTGCAGAACTCTCTTATTGCGTACAGCGTCACGTGATAATGCTTTTAGAATTTGCATGCATGCAGATTGCATTGTCATTATACCCATATGTCTCTGATGTATATTACATTTGAAGTAGATTGGATCCCTGTACATTTAAAACACATATACAGCAAAATTTTATTACTGATACGTATTTATTATTCAAAAGTGACATAAATACACTTTTTATTAAAATTAAAATATTATTTATATGTACATATATATATATATATATATATATATATATATATATATATATATATATATATATATATATAAATCAAGCAATTTGTTTTGTTAACAATTAGAGGTTTCATCATTTTTATTATTATTTATTTGTTTCAGATGGAAGAACTTTACAACACAATAACGTAATCCAATCAGATATCGATCACTCAGAAGAAGTAAGTTTTTTTGCATAATCTAATAAACTAAAAACATTGTATATAATACAAAATGATTGATAATTGATAAGAATAAAAAACAATAGGTCAATGTGACTTTAATATAAATCGAAACCAGGAAAACAAAATTTCTGCACCGGATCCGTCAACGTTTTCACATAAGAATTATACAACTCCGTATCTACTTGTTCGTTACATTTGTCTGAATTCGTTAACGGAGAAATGCAGATCGGATCGCCGAAAGTAATATTAGTAACAAAATGTAAAAACTCTAAACCTTTCTTAGCCATCCATTGTTCGATGTTCTTTAAACATAAACAATTCCATGGGTTCCCATGCACTCCAAAATGAGCTAACGCTAACCTATCCAAAAAATTATCCGACAAAAAATTTAATTGATTGTATGAAATATCAAAATAATAAATAAAATTTAGTCGTTTCTTCATGGCTGTCGCTTTTAATTCTGTAATTTTATTCCCGGATAACGACATGTATTCCATTTTCCTAGGGCCGCTAAGTGCCAATTTATTAACGACTAAAATTTGATTATTAGACAAATCCAGTTCAGCTAGATTTTTAAAGTTTTTTAGCATCAACTTAGGTAACACTGTAATTTTATTTCCACCCAAGTCCAGTATTTCTAAAATCCTTACGTTTTGGAACCATTCCCTTGAAAACTCTGTAAGTTCATTGCATCGTAATTCAAGCCATGTTATTTTCTTTCCAAAAGATCCGGGCTCGATCTTTTTGATTGAATTCTTCGACAGTGCCAAAAAATTTAATGATGTGTTTGAAAATGATCCATTCGTCACTGTTGTTATATCGTTGTATTCCATGTTTAGTACTTGAAAATTTGGTACATTTCTAAAATTGGGTATCACTTTTAAAGATGAATTTCGTAATATAATTTCTTCTAAAAATGGGAAATTAGATATAAAACTTATCACTTTTGATGTTGCCCAGTATTCGTATTGGTGGATTTTGATTTCTTTGATGTTTAATTCAGGAAACTTGCCACCATCCATATATGGTAACACTACGCCTAGTTTTTGTGTTTCATTTGTTGTTAGCACTACATTAATAATAACTGTTACACTGTTATTAATAAAAACAAATAGTAGTATTATGGCAAACATTATTCAGCTTTCAATTGGAAATATTCTATTTTAATTTACACACTCTTTAATAATTTATAGAAATTACAGTATTTTAAAAAACAATGAATAATTTAGACTTCTGTTTATTTGATAAAACTGTTGCATATGATTTTATAGAACTTGCGAACTGTTTTATTTTAGCGATATTTTATATATTTAGAAATGAATTCATAACAAGATTGTATTTGCGGTTTTTAATCTATAATTATCAAAGTTTAATATTTAAATCAGTAGCGTGCATTGGTGTTGAGCAAAAGTTAAGAGGAATTAATTTTACTTATTTGCCTAACACAAGAAATGTAGTGTCGCACATTTATTTATTATTGATTTTCATTATTAATAGGTAAAAACTAATAACCAGTTACTACTAGCATGCATTTTGTTTATTTAATTTCTAAACCGGAGATTGGCACACGTTGTATATTCGTAGCACTTTCTGTATTATATGTACGTATTTATCCGTTCAATATATCAATCATACATACATATGTACGTTGGTATCAATCAAACATGATGAATTTGACACATTATTTGTTGTCAAAAACTGGAAACAACCATTTATTATTATCAGCATTGCGATACTGATTTATGCTTCAAACGAAGATGATATCAAACATAATTAATTTGTCAAACTAATCTACTTCGTAACATAACTGTCATTCATGTCGACAGTAAAATGTAATGTAGAACATACGCAGTTATTGTAGATTTTTTATTTCGTAAAATTCTTGTTTATTTTAGGCTTGGTTAGCGTAAATATGTGTAAGAAACGATCATGCGTCTGAATAGTTATGAGTCCATTTCAAATATAATAAAATCTACTTTATTGGCATATTATTTGAATCACATGTTTATGATAAATATGTAGAAAAAAGCAAGTCAGATGATTGATCGAATGAATATTTGCCGAAAACCTTCCCTATGCCTCGTCATCGTAACATCCGGCGCGGTCACGACATTTGACGTTTAAATTTTATTTATTTGAAGTTCGATTTAAATGGATATTTCATCAGTTCTTTAATATTTCTTTAATATTTCAAATTCAATATTTCATAAATAATATTAGTTTTCTTTTACAAAAACGCAATTATATATTCTCTGTTTTGCAGCTGTGATGGAAATCATTTTTCTTTGATTTTGTTGTTACATTTTGTTAAGGAAAGAAAACTCCAATAAACTGAATTTTGTAAATAAGATACGCACAGCAAGAAAATACAAATCATATTAACAGTTTGTGTGGTAGGCACTTGGTGAAACATTTTGATTAATTTGATTAAACACTTGGTTTTGTTCATATATATGATTAAAATACAAATACTCAAACAAACCAAAAACTATTTACAAAGTTAAATATTTATTTAAGGCGATTTTCCAATTTTTTGGTCAAATAAATGACTATTTTTAATAATTTTTCTCTCTCTTATTTTATTAGATAGAAAATTAAATTTTTGTTTAAAATAGTAAATAACTCATGCAGTATACAAAAAAAAAAATTTATTTCTTATTTTTATGCATAATTACTAATATAGGAGGTGACAAAGTAGAGGCTGCGGAGATGAGGTGTTTTGCGGTGTGCACGATAACGCCAGTCCAGGATGTCTAAAACAAAAACATCTAACGGGGTTTTATTAAGAACATAATTATCTTCTCCGCAAACCAATAAAAAGTTAAAAATTAGAAAAAACCTAGAAAATAGAGTGAGTTTAAGAAAAGTTCTATGTTTTGTACACTAAATTGGACCTTTGGGATTGAATAAAAATGGAACAGATGCATATTTTTGTCAAAATGTCAGTTTGAGTTCTGCATTATAAGTTAGATAATAAAATAAAAAAAGATTTGAGTCAATAGCTTAATTGGATTTTGAGCTAGAGTGCACACCGTTTTTAAAAATGTAGTTTCGAGAAAAACGTGTTTAAAGTTTAATTTTAGTGTAATTATTATCCGGTTACTACTTATGGAAATGTAAAAATCTCTGAAACGGTTTGGAAATATACATTAAAATTTTTTTACATTTTTTAAAATGTTTTTGAATAAAATATATTGAACAAAAAAAAATCGATTTTTTTTAAATTTGAACATCGCCTTAAAACCAACATTAACATTACATATAATAACAGTATTATAATTAGTAGTTTTATTTTAAATCTGAATTTGATTTAATTACTAAACACATTTGTAAGTTCTATAAATTGAATAATTATATCCTCTCTCATTCTGAAATACTCTTACTTCGTTTTCCATGGTTGTCCCAAACAACATATATTGCAATAAATATCTAATTAAAATTTTCTACGAAGACAAAATTTTAAAATTGTTCTTGAAGCTTGAAACAGACCTATACCTATATACCCCATAATGTAATCCTATAATAATTAAAGTATATTTACGTATTGGTACGTGTGAACAAGCAGAAATGACTAACCTACGCGCTTAAATGATTGTACAAAATTATGATTGATCGTAAATAGAAGTTAAAGTATGACTACTGAATTCTATAATTACTAGTTTTTGCAATGAGTCTTGGATATTTTTATTTATTTATAAATCACAAACCCAAATTATTTGGGATTTGATATGAATTTTCAAAAATGGCGAGAAAATGTTAAAATGCTAGAGATATATACAAAATATTGTAGTATTGAGGAATATATTCTATAAGGAACTTATTATTTGAAAATTTAAAAAAATTCCGGATATATAACTTACCTACTAATATAATATATAATGAATAATACAATTTAGCCAAATAACAGGGTGCTTCATTTATTATTTAATATCATAGTACACATTTGCGTTAGTCCATGTAATTGCTTGGATGCTCGCATTATCATTACACCAATACGATATCTGTCGCTCGTTTCGTATGGATCCCGATGAACAAACGGGGTGCACGCAATTTTATGATTACAAGGTTACCATGGCACACGGTGATTAAAGCTATTGGGAAATAACTGGATGGCCCCAAAACACTCATTACTTTGGCCATTAGTGGCAAGGGCGGTCGCTTGAACCAGATCACACTCAATATTGGTGGTGGTGTTTGGAGTCGCCATTGCCGGGCCGCCTGCTATCGACACATATGGGCGCACGCTAATAAAAGAGAAATGGAAAATGTCAAAAAGAAATTAATTTCGGTAGAAGTGGCATAGGCGTACAGGCGAAATCTACAAATTGCGTCCCGTCGCTTAGAGCGACTACCAGACCCTTTATTCTACGCGTTTTTACATATCAAGGGACCTTGAAATGAAAATTCGATTACAACTGAAAGTAAATGAAAGAAAAATATAATAACGTAGCATTTAAAGCAAGTCTAGTCGTTCTGGTTTTAAAAGCTTTTGTAAATTATAATTGCATGATGCTTACATTCACTAAGATACCTTATTATAGATATGTACTTTGTTTCGCTTATCAAATTGATATCAAAAATAAATTATAAATAAACATATTATTCAGAATAATGATAAATCATTATAAGTTATATCTACAAATACAAAAATATGAAATAAATAAAGATGCACATCTGGTAATAAATATTTATGAAAATATATTTTAAACGTAGTACAACAAATTAACAACCAGTTGAAGTAACAAAAATTGACGCTAATCGTAGAATAAATAAATTTTTGTTTTATAAAATTGTGTTAAATTTAGTATTAACAACGATAATAAATAAACATAAAATTTTATTTTAAATTCTAAATATCACTTTTAAAGCGAAATAAATTTTTATTTCGAATAAACTAGAAGCAATTTTTCCCCAAAGAACCATAAAATATTTTAACAGATATATATATTTAATTAAAATTAAAAATATTCCTATTACATCCTTTATAGATATTTATTGATATATGAATCATGTTTATATCTAATTTAAAATGATTAGAAACAAATACACACATATTTTACACTCTTCATGCAATATTTCGACTCGACGAGAATATTTTTCTTTATTTTAAAATCCTGATCGTTGAACAGGTAAACAATAAGAATAATAAAAATGAATAATTTCTGAGTGATATAAAAACAAGTAAGAGAAGCCGTCGTAATTCTTATCAAATCAATCGGTTTATATGAATTCTGTTATCAAGAATCAAGAGGCCAGCGAGGCTGCCTCGTATGAACTCTCAGGTAAAATTTTGCGAACAGGCAAACAGTTCTTTACACGAGTTGTTCTTATCAGCAACGACAAACACATTGTGTGTACGTTTTGTGATATGTAAATGGGACCTGGTGTTGTGCTATTTACACTGTTTTCAGACACATGTACTTGAATTCATTATTACAAATAAAATGTGCTGTGTACACGTGCGTTTTAAAAAGTGTTATTTAATATGTGTAAATACATCGAACAGGTTGTGTGAGCTTGCAAATAATTTTGCCTTTTATATATCACAAGGCATTAAAACGAAATATTGTATTATTAATCATATTAGATAACAAATTAGTTTATTTTCATTTTAATATATCTTTAAAAATATTATTACAATTTTCGTATTTTACGTGTAGAAAAAATTGCATTTATTGTATTTCCGTTCAGTCGATTTCATTAGAATTGTGTAGCTTTTAGACATTAAAGACTGCTTTTATAAATTTAAATGATTTATAACAATTAATAGTGTTTATTAATTATCTTTGGCGATAAGTATAAATTAAAAAAATAAATGCACAATGACAGTGTTTATCTTAAATGTCCACAGATAATTTGGATTCCATATTTATCTAATATTAAATATTATAATTTCCACTCTTCATTAATATTTTCGAGTACTTAAAACTACATTTATATAAACCTGCTATAAGACTTTATAGATCATAGAGTTCCAAACCAATATCAAATATTTGTTAATTTCAAGATAATATAGCAATTATAATTTAAATTTAAGTTTGTTTAAGATGACACATCTATTTAGTAACACTAACATATTTACCTAGTTATCTTGCAATTTTCTAATTGCTCCAAGTAATAGTTTTTCTATATCAGTTATCAATTAATATATAGGTAAATATATACCTAGTTCATTTCCAATATAAAATTGAAATAGTAAACTAAATTGATATGTATACCAGATAACAAAAATTAAATTTCCCATTATCACTAGATCAAGTGTTCTGTGGAATTCATTTAATTAAATATAAATATAAATATCTGAACTAAAGTAGAATAGGAAATTTGTCACGGTATAGACGAGCTTTAAATATATTTTTATTAATAGTTACATTGATTTATTGATTGACGCAATGTATTCATTTTTACGAAAAAAAATGCGTGGTTATTTTTTTCAGAACTCAGCGCCATAAATACGTTTTTTTTTAAATTCACATATATTTGAATTAGTTATCTAAAAGTAATTTACGCGCATATTTTAATATATTTAAAAATAAAATGTTATTGTGCGTAAATATTGGAACATTAATTTATTAAATAAAATTTACTGATGCATACATTAGTTCTCAAACTTTTTGACAATTTTATCTCTATCGCATCTATTCATATTGATATCTATATGGATATAGTAAAAGTTGTGTAATTACTGATGTTGACAATCTAAAATAATGAAATTTAATAGAAACATACATTTTTCCTTGAAATGAACTATTAAAGTTACACCCTCTTAGTTATGGTGTGAGATAAGAAACGATAAGCATACTATTTTTTATGAACTTTAATTTTCTAAAACCCACGTGTTTACACGAGTGATAAAGAAACATTTACACAAAAATACTAGTTATATCATTGTTTGTATTTCAACAGAAATAATTTATAAACTAATTATTTATTTATTTGCATATAATTCTTACTTGCGTTTTATATGAACAATAAGTTGAAATTTGATTTTACCCCAGCCTATACAAATTTTAATCGTATGGTTAAACTTTAGAATAAGGGACACAGCCAGTTAACTCGAGACAGACTATTCAACATAAAGGCGATCTTCCAATTTTTTGGTCAAATAAATGACTATTTTTTATAATTTGTTTCTCTCTTATTTTATTAGATAGAAAATTAAATTTTATTTTACAATATTAAGTAACTCATGCAGTATACAAAAAAAAATTTTATTTTTTATTTTTATGCATAATTACTTATATAGGAGGTGACAAAGTAGAGGCCGCGGAGATGAGGCGTTTTGCGGTCGAAAACAAAAAAATCTAACGGGGTTTTATTAAGAACAAAATTACCTTCCCCGTAAACCCATAAAAAGTTAAAAATTTAGAAAAACCTAGAAAATAGAGTGAGTTTAAGAAAAGTTCTATGTTTTGTACACAAAATTGGACCTTTGGGATTGAATAAAAATGGAACAAATGTATATTTATGTCAAAATGTCGGTTTGCGTTCTGCATTATAAGTTAATTAATAAAATAAAAAAAGATTTGAGTCAATAGCTTAATTGGATTTTGAGCTAGAGTGCACACCGTTTTTAAAAATGTGGTTTCGAGAAATACGTGTTTAAAGTTTAATTTTAGTGTATTTATTACCCGGTTACTACTTATGGAAATGTAAATATCTTGGAAACGGTTTCGAAATTTACGTTAAAATTTTTTTTATATATTTTTGAAATGTTTTTGTTTTATATTGAACAAAAAAAATCGATTTTAAAAAAAAAAAAAATATGGAACATTGCCTTAAATTATATATGATAGATAATATACAGGTCAGTTTCGTCAGATTCGAAAAGCTTCCACAATAAAAAAATATTCAATTCTTATGCCTAATAATAAAGTTCTACAATGTACTAGGAAATTATAATTTTTATTGTTATTGCAGTGAATTGCATAAATAATATGACACCACAAAACCTATATCGAAAATAAATTGCCATGTGTAAGCTGTTAATAAAGTAAATAAAACAATAAATTATTATAAATTATGATGAGTTATATAATGAAAATGAGTTTTTAACAAAAGCCAGCAAAAGATAAGAAGCAGTATTTTAATGCCGCAATATTTTTTTACAATCTCACATTGAACCTGTCATAAATAATCGTTCAGTGATGATAAATTATTGAAGGTACCGAAGATAATCAGCGAAACAACAAAGTGATAATAGTGAATGTAGTGTCGTTAAAAAGTGCGTGTAAAATGTCGAATCTATTGCGTCGTACGTCAAAATTACGGAAAAAGAAATCCCAAAGTATTAGTGAAGATGATGAAACAAAAGATACGCCATCATCAACTTCATATAAAATAATGAATGAAATCAAATCGCATTTTATTAAAGATAAAAGTAGTAATGAATTGCGCAAAAGTAAAAAGAAACACAAGCTCAAACCGGATAAAATTGGGTCAAAGTGTGACTTGAGCTTTGAAGCTCTAACTGTTGAAGCCATCAATCCGATGCTGTTAAATCTGGATACGTTGAGTTTAGCAGAAAGCAAGAATATCAGTGGATTTTCAAGTGTTACTAGTGATTTCTCATATGGTATATTAGAAGATAGTCGAGATACATCAATCTGTAGTAGTCGAGATAGCTTGCACTCTGAGGTAATTACCGAAGAAACTGAACTAATTGAATTAGTCTCACATAGAAAGCACTCATTGCCAACTAGCGGTGTGCAAAAAACACAATCACTTTCCAGACGAAATTCAACTGCCAATTTTATCCGGGGCATTTTCAAACGATCAAACAGTGAAATAACACAATCTAATCGAGTTTTAAATGTAGAAGCAGTGAAATCGCCAAAAATTCCCGCCAAAGTGTGTCATGTAGAGCCCTTAACTTTGGAAAACACGGATACGCAAACGGAAGTAAAAATGCGTCGCAAATCGTTTTCCATTAAACGGAGATTGTCGAATTTGATTTTAGAAACGCCGGGCAGTTTGAAACGAAGTACGAGTATTCGGGATATAGCGCAAAAACGGAAATCGGATAATGTCGAATTGTGGCGTGCGTCGTTAAAATCTTTGGTGGAGATGGACCATGGTGTATCGTATAATGATTTGAGTTTCGTGGACTATGACGTTTTCAACACTTGTTCGTATGAACATAAAGAGAACGAGGATCCTAGATTGGGAGCACAATTAGCGAGATTGTACAGTGCAAGTACTCTAAATGTAAGTTCAATTTAAATCGTATCATATAAAGATGACCACACATATTTCATAGTCAATTTCAGTAACATTATATCTAAATGCGCAATACTGTTCAGACGACGGATGACCGTCAGATAAGAAATAGTCTTCGCTCTAATTCTACTTTCTTTGTCTTATGGCAAATACTTGAAACTAATGAAAAAATACGGTAAATTATCATAATATCTTATTAAAGGAAAGTTCATTAACAGGAATCAATAATCGCATAAAAAAAAAACTAAAATTTATAATAGCAGATAACAAACTTGCTCATAGTTCAAGAGCAAATCTGTTTTTGATAAGCAAACAAAAAAAAATTAATACATGACGGACCAGTTCAAACGTTTGACATTAAATAATTTAATATTTCAGATAGAATTTATTAGAAAATAAATTAGACAATATAGAAATAAATAAATTTAAAATAAATCATAAGGTGTAGTTATCAAGTAATGAAACTAAATCAAATATTTTCATTCTAACATAAATTTGATATTAATAACATATAAGTAAACGAATAATTTAGAAAAAGAAAGAATGACATGCGAAAAAATGAAATATAATCAGACCTTTATTCGGTTGCAATGTTATTTAGCAAATTGTGCTTACCTATCAACAGATTGAAGAATGTTCGCTTCGCATGTGAGGGGTATCAGGATCAATACGCGGCGCCTCCAAAAGCCTTTATTATTAAATACAGATGCATAGGTGATTCGCGAATTGTTGATAACTAACAACAATCACAGGGGGCGTAGCTCAGATGGTAGAGCGCTCGCTTTGCATGTGAGAGGTACTGGGATCGATACCCAGCGCCTCCAAAAACCTTTATTATTACATACAGATGCATAGGTGATTCTCGAATTGTAGATAACTAACAACAATCACAGGGGGCGTAGCTCAGATGGTAGAGCGTTCGCTAAACATGTGAGAGGTACTGGGATCGATACCCAGCGCCTCCAAAAACCTTTATTATTACATACAGATGCAAAGGTGATTCGCGAATTGTTGATAACTAACAACAATCACAGGGGGCGTAGATCAGATGGTAGAGCGCTCGCTTTGCATGTGAGAGGTACTGGGATCGATACCCAGCGCCTCCAAAAACCTTTATTATTACATACAGATGCATAGGTGATTCGCGAATTGTTGATAACTAACAACAATCACAGGGGGCGTAGCTCAGATGGTAGAGCGCTCGCTTTGCATGTGAGAGGTACTGGAATCGATACCCAGCGCCTCCAACAACCTTTATTATTACATACAGATGCATAGGTGATTCGCGAATTGTAGATAACTAACAACAATCACAGGGGGCGTAGCTCAGATGGTAGAGCGCTCGCTTAGCATGTGAGAGGTACTGGGATCGATACCCAGCGCCTCCAAAAACCTTTATTATTACATACAGATACATAGGTGATTCGCGAATTGTTGATAACTAATAACAATCACAGGGGGCGTAGCTCAGATGGTAGAGCGCTCGCTTAGCATGTGAGAGGTACTGGGATCGATACCCAGCTCCTCCAAAAACCTTTATTATTACATACAGATGTATAGGTGATTCGCGAATTGTTGATAACTAACAACAATCACAGGGGGCGTAGCTCAGATGGTAGAGCGCTCGCTTAGCATGTGAGAGGTACTGGGATCGATACCCAGCGCCTCCAAAAACCTTTATTATTACATACAGATGCATAGGTGATTCGCGAATTGTTGATAACTAACAACAATCACAGGGGGGGTAGCTCAGATGGTAGAGCGCTCGCTTAGCACGTGAGAGGTACTGGGATCGATACCCAGCGCCTCCAAAAACCTTTATTATTACATACAGATGCATAGGTGATTCGCGAATTGTTGATAACTAACCAAAATCACAGGGCCGTAGCTCAGATGGTAGAGCGCTCGCTTTGCATGTGAGAGGTACTGGGATCGATACCCAGCGCCTCCAAAAACCTTTATTATTACATACAGATGCATAGGTGATTCGCGAATTGTTGATAACTAACAACAATCACAGGGGGCGTAGCTCAGATGGTAGAGCACTCGCTTAGCATGTGAGAGGTACTGGGATCGATACCCAGCGCCTCCAAAAACTTTTATTATTACATACAGATGCATAGGTGATTCGCGAATTGTTGATAACTAACAACAATCACAGGGGGCGTAGCTCAGATGGTAGAGCGCTCGCTTTGCATGTGAGAGGTACTGGGATCGATACCAAGCGCCTCCAAAAACCTTTATTATTACATACAGATGCATAGGTGATTCGCGAATTGTAGATAACTAACAACAATCACAGGGGGCGTAGCTCAGATGGTAGAACGCTCGCTTTGCATGTGAGAGGTACTGGGATCGATACCCAGCGCCTCCAAAAACCTTTATTATTACATTCAGATGCATAGGTGATTCGCGAATTGTTGATAACTAACAACAATCACAGGGGGCGTAGCTCAGATGGTAGAGCGCTCGCTTTGCATGTGAGAGGTACTGGGATCGATACCCAGCGCCTCCAACAACCTTTATTATTACATACAGATGCATAGGTGATTCGCGAATTGTAGATAACTAACAACAATCACAGGGGGCGTAGCTCAGATGGTAGAGCGCTCGCTTAGCATGTGAGAGGTACTGGGATCGATACCCAGCGCCTCCAAAAACCTTTATTATTACATACAGATACATAGGTGATTCGCGAATTGTTGATAACTAATAACAATCACAGGGGGCGTAGCTCAGATGGTAGAGCGCTCGCTTAGCGTGTGAGAGGTACTGGGATCGATACCCAGCTCCTCCAAAAACCTTTATTATTACATACAGATGTATAGGTGATTCGCGAATTGTTGATAACTAACAACAATCACAGGGGGCGTAGCTCAGATGGTAGAGCGCTCGCTTAGCATGTGAGAGGTACTGGGATCGATACCCAGCGCCTCCAAAAACCTTTATTATTACATACAGATGCATAGGTGATTCGCGAATTGTTGATAACTAACAACAATCACAGGGGGGGTAGCTCAGATGGTAGAGCGCTCGCTTAGCACGTGAGAGGTACTGGGATCGATACCCAGCGCCTCCAAAAACCTTTATTATTACATACAGATGCATAGGTGATTCGCGAATTGTTGATAACTAACAACAATCACAGGGGGCGTAGCTCAGATGGTAGAGCGCTCGCTTTGCATGTGAGAGGTACTGGGATCGATACCCAGCGCCTCCAAAAACCTTTATTATTACATACAGATGCATAGGTGATTCGCGAAATGTAGATAACTAACAACAATCACAGGGGGCGTAGCTCAGATGGTAGAGCGCTCGCTTAGCATGTGAGAGGTACTGGGATCGATACCCAGCGCCTCCAAAAACTTTTATTATTACATACAGATGCATAGGTGATTCGCGAATTGTTGATAACTAACAACAATCACAGGGGGCGTAGCTCAGATGGTAGAGCACTCGCTTAGCATGTGAGAGGTACTGGGATCGATACCCAGCGCCTCCAAAAACTTTTATTATTACATACAGATGCATAGGTGATTCGCGAATTGTTGATAACTAACAACAATCACAGGGGGCGTAGCTCAGATGGTAGAGCGCTCGCTTTGCATGTGAGAGGTACTGGGATCGATACCAAGCGCCTCCAAAAACCTTTATTATTACATACAGATGCATAGGTGATTCGCGAATTGTAGATAACTAACAACAATCACAGGGGGCGTAGCTCAGATGGTAGAACGCTCGCTTTGCATGTGAGAGGTACTGGGATCGATACCCAGCGCCTCCAAAAACCTTTATTATTACATTCAGATGCATAGGTGATTCGCGAATTGTTGATAACTAACAACAATCACAGGGGGCGTAGCTCAGATGGTAGAGCGCTCGCTTTGCATGTGAGAGGTACTGGGATCGATACCCAGCGCCTCCAAAAACCTTTATTATTACATACAGATGCATAGGTGATTCGCGAATTGTTGATAACTAACAACAATCACAGGGGGCGTAGCTCAGATGGTAGAGCGCTCGCTTAGCATGTGAGAGGTACTGGGATCGATACCCAGCGCCTCCAAAAACCTTTATTATTACATACAGATGCATAGGTGATTCGCGAATTGTTGATAACTAACAACAATCACAGGGGGCGTAGCTCAGATGGTAGAGCGCTCGCTTTGCATGTGAGAGGTACTGGGATCGATACCCAGCGCCTCCAAAAACCTTTATTATTACATACAGATGCATAGGTGATTCGCTAATTGTTGATAACTAACAACAATCACAGGGGGCGTAGCTTAGATGGTAGAGCGCTCGCTTTGCATGTGAGAGGTACTGGGATCGATACCCAGCGCCTCCAAAAACCTTTATTATTACATACAGATGCATAGGTGATTCGCGAATTGTTGATAACTAACAACAATCACAGGGGGCGTAGCTCAGATGGTAGAGCGCTCGCTTTGCATGTGAGAGGTACTTAGATCGATACCCAGCGCCTCCAAAAACCTTTATTATTACATACAGATGCATAGGTGATTCGCGAATTGTTGATAACTAACAACAATCACAGGGGGCGTAGCTCAGATGGTAGAGCGCTCGCTTTGCATGTGAGAGGTACTGGGATCGATACCCAGCGCCTCCAAAAACCTTTATTATTACATACAGATGCATAGGTGATTCGCGAATTGTTGATAACTAACAACAATCACAGGGGGCGTAGCTCAGATGGTAGAGCGCTCGCTTAGCATGTGAGAGGTACTGGGATCGATACCAAGCGCCTCCAAAAACCTTTATTATTACATACAGATGCATAGGTGATTCGCGAATTGTAGATAACTAACAACAATCACAGGGGGCGTAGCTCAGATGGTAGAGCGCTCGCTTTGCATGTGAGAGGTACTGGGATCGATACCCAGCGCCTCCAAAAACCTTTATTATTACATACAGATGCATAGGTGATTCGCGAATATTTGATAACTAACAACAATCACAGGGGGCGTAGCTCAGATGGTAGAGCGCTCGCTTAGCATGTGAGAGGTACTGGGATCGATACCCAGCGCCTCCAAAAACCTTTATTATTACATACAGATGCATAGGTGATTCGCGAATTGTTGATAACTAACAACAATCACAGGGGGCGTAGCCCAGATGGTAGAGCGCTCGCTTAGCATGTTAGAGGTACTGGGATCGATACCCAGCGCCTCTAAAAACCTTTATTATTACATACAGATGCATAGGTGATTCGCGAATTGTTGATAACTAACAACAATCACAGGGGGCGTAGCCCAGATGGTAGAGCGCTCGCTTAGCATGTGAGAGGTACTGGGATCGATACCCAGCGCCTCCAAAAACCTTTATTATTACATACAGATGCATAGATGATTCGCGAATTGTTGATAACTAACAACAATCACAGGGGGCGTAGCTCAGATGGTAGAGCGCTCGCTTTGCATGTGAGAGGTACTGGGATCGATACCCAGCGCCTCCAAATACCTTTATTATTACATACAGATGCATAGGTGATTCGCGAATTGTTGATAACTAACAACAATCACAGGGGGCGTAGCTCAGATGGTAGAGCGCTCGCTTTGCATGTGAGAGGTACTGGGATCGATACGCAGCGCCTCCAAAAACCTTTATTATTACATACAGATGCATAGGTGATTCGCGAATTGTAGATAACTAACAACAATCACAGGGGCCGTAGCTCAGATGGTAGAGCGTTCGCTTTGCATGTGAGAGGTACTGGGATCGATACCCAGCGCCTCCAAAAACCTTTATTATTACATACAGATGCATAGGTGATTCGCGAATTGTAGATAACTAACAACACTCACAGGGGGCGTAGCTCAGATGGTAGAGCGCTCGCTTTGCATGTGAGAGGTACTGGGATCGATACCCAGCGCCTCCAAAAACCTTTATTATTACATACAGATGCATAGGTGATTCGCGAATTGTTGATAACTAACAACAATCACAGGGGGCGTAGCTCAGATGGTAGAGCGCTCGCTTTGCATGTGAGAGGTACTGGGATCGATACCCAGCGCCTCCAAAAACCTTTATTATTACATACAGATGCATAGGTGATTCGCGAATTGTAGATAACTAACAACAATCACAGGGGGCGTAGCTCAGATGGTAGAGCGCTCGCTTTGCATGTGAGAGGTACTGGGATCGATACCCAGCGCCTCCAAAAACCTTTATTATTACATACAGATGCATAGGTGATTCGCGAATTGTTGATAACTAACAACAATCACAGGGGGCGTAGCTCAGATGGTAGAGCGCTCGCTTAGCATGTGAGAGGTACTGGGATCGATACCCAGCGCCTCCAAAAACCTTTATTATTACATACAGATGCATAGGTGATTCGCGAATTGTTGATAACTAACAACAATCACAGGGGGCGTAGCTCAGATGGTAGAGCGCTCGCTTTGCATGTGAGAGGTACTGGGATCGATACCCAGCGCCTCCAAAAACCTTTATTATTACATACAGATGCATAGGTGATTCGCGAATTGTTGATAACTAACAACAATCACAGGGGGCGTAGCTCAGATGGTAGGGCGCTCGCTTAGCATGTGAGAGGTACTGGGATCGATACCCAGCGCCTCCAAAAACCTTTATTATTACATACAGATGCATAGGTGATTCGCGAATTGTTGATAACTAACAACAATCACAGGGGGCGTAGCTCAGATGGTAGAGCGCTCGCTTTGCATGTGAGAGGTACTGGGATCGATACCCAGCGCCTCCAAAAACCTTTATTATTACATACAGATGCATAGGTGATTCGCGAATTGTTGATAACTAACAACAATCACAGGGGGCGTAGCTCAGATGGTAGAGCGCTCGCTTAGCATGTGAGAGGTACTGGGATCGATACCCAGCGCCTCCAAAAATTTTTATTATTACATACAGATGCATAGGTGATTCGCGAATTGTTGATAACTAACAACAATCACAGGGGGCGTAGCTCAGATGGTAGAGCGCTCGCTTTGCATGTGAGAGGTACTGAGATCGATACCAAGCGCCTCCAAAAACCTTTATTATTACATACAGATGCATAGGTGATTCGCGAATTGTAGATAACTAACAACAATCACAGGGGGCGTAGCTCAGATGGTAGAGCGCTCGCTTTGCATGTGAGAGGTACTGGGATCGATACCCAGCGCCTCCAAAAACCTTTATTATTACATTCAGATGCATAGGTGATTCGCGAATTGTTGATAACTAACAACAATCACAGGGGGCGTAGCTCAGATGGTAGAGCGCTCGCTTTGCATGTGAGAGGTACTGGGATCGATACCCAGCGCCTCCAAAAACCTTTATTATTACATACAGATGCATAGGTGATTCGCGAATTGTTGATAACTAACAACAATCACAGGGGGCGTAGCTCAGATGGTACAGCGCTCGCTTAGCATGTGAGAGGTACTGGGATCGATACCCAGCGCCTCCAAAAACCTTTATTATTACATACAGATGCATAGGTGATTCGCGAATTGTTGATAACTAACAACAATCACAGGGGGCGTAGCTCAGATGGTAGAGCGCTCGCTTTGCATGTGAGAGGTACTGGGATCGATACCCAGCGCCTCCAAAAACCTTTATTATTACATACAGATGCATAGGTGATTCGCTAATTGTTGATAACTAACAACAATCACAGGGGGCGTAGCTTAGATGGTAGAGCGCTCGCTTTGCATGTGAGAGGTACTGGGATCGATACCCAGCGCCTCCAAAAACCTTTATTATTACATACAGATGCATAGGTGATTCGCGAATTGTTGATAACTAACAACAATCACAGGGGGCGTAGCTCAGATGGTAGAGCGCTCGCTTTGCATGTGAGAGGTACTTAGATCGATACCCAGCGCCTCCAAAAACCTTTATTATTACATACAGATGCATAGGTGATTCGCGAATTGTTGATAACTAACAACAATCACAGGGGGCGTAGCTCAGATGGTAGAGCGCTCGCTTTGCATGTGAGAGGTACTGGGATCGATACCCAGCGCCTCCAAAAACCTTTATTATTACATACAGATGCATAGGTGATTCGCGAATTGTTGATAACTAACAACAATCACAGGGGGCGTAGCTCAGATGGTAGAGCGCTCGCTTTGCATGTGAGAGGTACTGGGATCGATACCCAGCGCCTCCAAAAACCTTTATTATTACATACAGATGCATAGGTGATTCGCGAATTGTAGATAACTAACAACAATCACAGGGGGCGTAGCTCAGATGGTAGAGCGCTCGCTTTGCATGTGAGAGGTACTGGGATCGATACCCAGCGCCTCCAAAAACCTTTATTATTACATACAGATGCATAGGTGATTCGCGAATTGTTGATAACTAACAACAATCACAGGGGGCGTAGCTCAGATAGTAGAGCGCTCGCTTAGCATGTGAGAGGTACTGGGATCGATACCCAGCGCCTCCAAAAACCTTTATTATTACATACAGATGCATAGGTGATTCGCGAATTGTTGATAACTAACAACAATCACAGGGGGCGTAGCTCAGATGGTAGAGCGCTCGCTTTGCATGTGAGAGGTACTGGGATCGATACCCAGCGCCTCCAAAAACCTTTATTATTACATACAGATGCATAGGTGATTCGCGAATTGTTGATAACTAACAACAATCACAGGGGGCGTAGCTCAGATGGTAGAGCGCTCGCTTAGCATGTGAGAGGTACTGGGATCGATACCCAGCGCCTCCAAAAACCTTTATTATTACATACAGATGCATAGGTGATTCGCGAATTGTTGATAACTAACAACAATCACAGGGGGCGTAGCTCAGATGGTAGAGCGCTCGCTTTGCATGTGAGAGGTACTGGGATCGATACCCAGCGCCTCCAAAAACCTTTATTATTACATACAGATGCATAGATGATTCGCGAATTGTTGATAACTAACAACAATCACAGGGGGCGTAGCTCAGATGGTAGAGCGCTCGCTTTGCATGTGAGAGGTACTGGGATCGATACCCAGCGCCTCCAAAAACCTTTATTATTACATACAGATGCATAGGTGATTCGCGAATTGTTGATAACTAACAACAATCACAGGGGGCGTAGCTCAGATGGTAGAGCGCTCGCTTTGCATGTGAGTGGTACTGGGATCGATACCAAGCGCCTCCAAAAACCTTTATTATTACATACAGATGCATAGGTGATTCGCGAATTGTAGATAACTAACAACAATCACAGGGGGCGTAGCTCAGATGGTAGAGCGCTCGCTTTGCATGTGAGAGGTACTGGGATCGATACCCAGCGCCTCCAAAAACCTTTATTATTACATACAGATGCATAGGTGATTCGCGAATATTTGATAACTAACAAGAATCACAGGGGGCGTAGCTCAGATGGTAGAGCGCTCGCTTAGCATGTGAGAGGTACTGGGATCGATACCCAGCGCCTCCAAAAACCTTTATTATTACATACAGATGCATAGGTGATTCGCGAATTGTTGATAACTAACAACAATCACAGGGGGCGTAGCTCAGATGGTAGAGCGCTCGCTTAGCATGTGAGAGGTACTGGGATCGATACCCAGCGCCTCCAAAAACCTTTATTATTACATACAGATGCATAGGTGATTCGCGAATTGTTGATAACTAACAACAATCACAGGGGGCGTAGCTCAGATGGTAGAGCGCTCGCTTAGCATGTGAGAGGTACTGGGATCGATACCCAGCGCCTCCAAAAACCTTTATTATTACAAACAGATGCATAGGTGATTCGCGAATTGTTGATAACTAACAACAATCACAGGGGGCGTAGCTCAGATGGTAGAGCGCTCGCTTTGCATGTGAGAGGTACTGGGATCGATACCCAGCGCCTCCAAAAACCTTTATTATTACATACAGATGCATAGGTGATTCGCGAATTGTTGATAACTAACAACAATCACAGGGGGCGTAGCTCAGATGGTAGAGCACTCGCTTTGCATGTGAGAGGTACTGGGATCGATACCCAGCGCCTCCAAAAACCTTTATTATTACATACAGATGCATAGGTGATTCGCGAATTGTTGATAACTAACAACAATCACAGGGGGCGTAGCTCAGATGGTAGAGCGCTCGCTTAGCATGTGAGAGGTACTGGGATCGATACCCAGCGCCTCCAAAAACCTTTATTATTACATACAGATGCATAGGTGATTCGCGAATTGTTGATAACTAACAACAATCACAGGGGGCGTAGCTCAGATGGTAGAGCGCTCGCTTAGCATGTGAGAGGTACTGGGATCGATACCCAGCGCCTCCAAAAACCTTTATTATTACATACAGATGCATAGGTGATTCGCGAATTGTTGATAACTAACAACAATCACAGGGGGCGTAGCTCAGATGGTAGAGCGCTCGCTTAGCATGTGAGAGGTGCTGGGATCGATACCCAGCGCCTCCAAAAACCTTTATTATTACATACAGATGCATAGGTGATACGCGAATTGTTGATATCTAACAACAATCACAGGGGCGTAGCTCAGATGGTAGAGCGCTCGCTTAGCTTGTGAGAGGTACTGGGATCGATACCCAGCGCCTCCAAAAACCTTTATTATTACATACAGATGCATAGGTGATTCGCGAATTGTTGATAACTAACAACAATCACAGGGGGCGTAGCTCAGATGGTAGAGCGCTCGCTTAGCATGTGAGAGGTACTGGGATCGATACCCAGCGCCTCCAAAAACTTTTATTATTACATACAGATGCATAGGTGATTCGCGAATTGTTGATAACTAACAACAATCATAGGGGGCGTAGCTCAGATGGTAGAGCGCTCGCTTAGCATGTGAGAGGTACTGGGATCGATACCCAGCGCCTCCAAAAACCTTTATTATTACATACAGATGCATAGGTGATTCGCGAATTGTTGATAACTAACAACAATCACAGGGGGCGTAGCTCAGATGGTAGAGCGCTCGCTTAGCATGTGAGAGGTACTGGGATCGATACCCAGCGCCTCCAAAAACCTTTATTATTACATACAGATGCACAGGTGATTCGCGAATTGTTGATAACTAACAACAATCACAGGGGGCGTAGCTCAGATGGTAGAGCGCTCGCTTAGCATGTGAGAGGTACTGGGATCGATACCCAGCGCCTCCAAAAACTTTTATTATTACATACAGATGCATAGGTGATTCGCGAATTGTTGATAACTAACAACAATCATAGGGGGCGTAGCTTAGTTGGTAGAGCGCTCGCTTAGCATGTGAGAGGTACTGGGATCGATACCTAGCGCCTCCAAAAACCTTTATTATTACATACAGATGCATAGGTGATTCGCAAATTGTTGATAACTAACAACAATCACAGGGGGCGTAGCTCAGATGGTAGAGCGCTCGCTTAGCATGTGAGAGGTACTGGGATCGATACCCAGCGCCTCCAAAAACCTTTATTATTACAAACAGATGCATAGGTGATTCGCGAATTGTTGATAACTAACAACAATCACAGGGGGCGTAGCTCAGATGGTAGAGCGCTCGCTTTGCATGTGAGAGGTACTGGGATCGATACCCAGCGCCTCCAAAAACCTTTATTATTACATACAGATGCATAGGTGATTCGCGAATTGTTGATAACTAACAACAATCACAGGGGGCGTAGCTCAGATGGTAGAGCACTCGCTTTGCATGTGAGAGGTACTGGGATCGATACCCAGCGCCTCCAAAAACCTTTATTATTACATACAGATGCATAGGTGATTCGCGAATTGTTGATAACTAACAACAATCACAGGGGGCGTAGCTCAGATGGTAGAGCGCTCGCTTAGCATGTGAGAGGTACTGGGATCGATACCCAGCGCCTCCAAAAACCTTTATTATTACATACAGATGCATAGGTGATTCGCGAATTGTTGATAACTAACAACAATCACAGGGGGCGTAGCTCAGATGGTAGAGCGCTCGCTTAGCATGTGAGAGGTACTGGGATCGATACCCAGCGCCTCCAAAAACCTTTATTATTACATACAGATGCATAGGTGATTCGCGAATTGTTGATAACTAACAACAATCACAGGGGGCGTAGCTCAGATGGTAGAGCGCTCGCTTAGCATGTGAGAGGTGCTGGGATCGATACCCAGCGCCTCCAAAAACCTTTATTATTACATACAGATGCATAGGTGATTCGCGAATTGTTGATATCTAACAACAATCACAGGGGCGTAGCTCAGATGGTAGAGCGCTCGCTTAGCTTGTGAGAGGTACTGGGATCGATACCCAGCGCCTCCAAAAACCTTTATTATTACATACAGATGCATAGGTGATTCGCGAATTGTTGATAACTAACAACAATCACAGGGGGCGTAGCTCAGATGGTAGAGCGCTCGCTTAGCATGTGAGAGGTACTGGGATCGATACCCAGCGCCTCCAAAAACTTTTATTATTACATACAGATGCATAGGTGATTCGCGAATTGTTGATAACTAACAACAATCATAGGGGGCGTAGCTCAGATGGTAGAGCGCTCGCTTAGCATGTGAGAGGTACTGGGATCGATACCCAGCGCCTCCAAAAACCTTTATTATTACATACAGATGCATAGGTGATTCGCGAATTGTTGATAACTAACAACAATCACAGGGGGCGTAGCTCAGATGGTAGAGCGCTCGCTTAGCATGTGAGAGGTACTGGGATCGATACCCAGCGCCTCCAAAAACCTTTATTATTACATACAGATGCACAGGTGATTCGCGAATTGTTGATAACTAACAACAATCACAGGGGGCGTAGCCCAGATGGTAGAGCGCTCGCTTAGCATGTGAGAGGTACTGGGATCGATACCCAGCGCCTCCAAAAACCTTTATTATTACATACAGATGCATAGATGATTCGCGAATTGTTGATAACTAACAACAATCACAGGAGGCGTAGCTCAGATGGTAGAGCGCACGCTTTGCATGTGAGGGGTACTGGGATCGATACCCAGCGCCTCCAAATACCTTTACTATTACATACAGATGCATAGGTGATTCGCGAATTGTTGATAACTAACAACAATCACAGGGGGCGTAGCTCAGATGGTAGAGCGCTCGCTTTGCATGTGAGAGGTACTGGGATCGATACCCAGCGCCTCCAAAAACTTTTATTATTACTTACAGATGCATAGGTGATTCGCGAATTGTTGATAACTAACAACAATCATAGAGGGCGTAGCTCAGATGGTAGAGCGCTCGCTTAGCATGTGAGAGGTACTGGGATCGATACCCAGCGCCTCCAAAAACCTTTATTATTACATACAGATGCATAGGTGATTCGCGAATTGTTGATAACTAACAACAATCACAGGGGGCGTAGCCCAGATGGTAGAGCGCTCGCTTAGCATGTGAGAGGTACTGGGATCGATACCCAGCGCCTCCAAAAACCTTTATTATTACATACAGATGCATAGGTGATTCGCGAATTGTTGATAACTAACAACAATCACAGGGGGCGTAGCTCAGATGGTAGAGCGCTCGCTTTGCATGTGAGAGGTACTGGGATCGATACCCAGCGCCTCCAAAAACCTTTATTATTACATACAGATGCATAGGTGATTCGCGAATTGTTGATAACTAACAACAATCATAGGGGGCGTAGCTCAGATGGTAGAGCGCTCGCTTAGCATGTGAGAGGTACTGGGATCGATACCAAGCGCCTCCAAAAACCTTTATTATTACATACAGATGCATAGGTGATTCGCGAATTGTTGATAACTAACAACAATCACAGGGGGCGTAGCTCAGATGGTAGAGCGCTCGCTTAGCATGTGAGAGGTACTGGGATCGATACCCAGCGCCTCCAAAAACCTTTATTATTACATACAGATGCATAGGTGATTCGCGAATTGTAGATAACTAACAACAATCATAGGGGGAGTAGCTGAGAAGGTAGAGCGCTCGCTTAGCATGTGAGAGGTACTGGGATCGATACCCAGCGCCTCCAAAAACCTTTATTATTACATACAGATGCATAGGTGATTCGCGAATTGTTGATAACTAACAACAATCATAGGGGGCGTAGCTCAGATGGTAGAGCGCTCGCTTAGCATGTGAGAGGTACTGGGATCGATACCCAGCGCCTCCAAAAACCTTTATTATTACATACAGATGCATAGGTGAATCTCGAATTGTAGATAACTAACAACAATCACAAAGGGCGTAGCTCAGATGGTAGAGCGCTCGCTTAGCATGTGAGAGGTACTGGGATCGATACCCAGCGCCTCCAAAAACCTTTATTATTACATACAGATGCATAGGTGATTCGCGAATTGTAGATAACTAACAACAATCATAGGGGGCGTAGCTCAGATGGTAGAGCGCTCGCTTAGCATGTGAGAGGTACTGGGATCGATACCCAGCGCCTCCAAAAACCTTTATTATTACATACAGATGCATAGGTGATTCGCGAATTGTTGATAACTAACAACAATCATAGGGGGCGTAGCTCAGATGGTAGAGCGCTCGCTTAGCATGTGAGAGGTACTGGGATCGATACCCAGCGCCTCCAAAAACCTTTATTATTACATACAGATGCATAGGTGATTCGCGAATTGTTGATAACTAACAACAATCATAGGGGGCGTACCTCAGATGGTAGAGCGCTCGCTTAGCATGTGAGAGGTACTGGGATCGATACCCAGCGCCTCCAAAAACCTTTATTATTACATACAGATGCATAGGTGATTCGCGAATTGTTGATAACTAACAACAATCACAGGGGGCGTAGCTCAGATGGTAGAGCGCTCGCTTAGCATGTGAGAGGTACTGGGATCGATACCCAGCGCCTCCAAAAACCTTTATTATTACATACAGATGCATAGGTGATTCGCAAATTGTTGATAACTAACAACAATCATAGGGTGCGTAGCTCAGATGGTAGAGCGCTCGCTTAGCATGTAAGAGGTACTGGGATCGATACCCAGCGCCTCCAAAAACCTTTATTATTACATACAGATGCATAGGTGATTCGCGAATTGTTGATAACTAACAACAATCACAGGGGGCGTAGCTCAGATGGTAGAGCGCTCGCTTAGCATGTGAGAGGTACTGGGATCGATACCCAGCGCCTCCAAAAACCTTTATTATTACATACAGATGCATAGGTGATTCGCGAATTGTTGATAACTAACAACAATCACAGGGGGCGTAGCTCAGATGGTAGAGCGCTCGCTTAGCATGTGAGAGGTACTGGGATCGATACCCAGCGCCTCCAAAAACCTTTATTATTACATACAGATGCATAGGTGATTCGCGAATTGTTGATAACTAACAACAATCACAGGGGGCGTAGCTCAGATGGTAGAGCGCTCGCTTAGCATGTGAGAGGTACTGGGATCGATACCCAGCGCCTCCAAAAACCTTTATTATTACATACAGATGCATAGGTGATTCGCGAATTGTTGATAACTAACAACAATCACAGGGGGCGTAGCTCAGATGGTAGAGCGCTCGCTTTGCATGTGAGAGGTACTGGGATCGATACCCAGCGCCTCCAAAAACCTTTATTATTACATACAGATGCATAGGTGATTCGCGAATTGTTGATAACTAACAACAATCACAGGGGGCGTAGCTCAGATGGTAGAGCGCTCGCTTAGCATGTGAGAGGTACTGGGATCGATACCCAGCGCCTCCAAAAACCTTTATTATTACATACAGATGCATAGGTGATTCGCGAATTGTTGATAACTAACAACAATCACAGGGGGCGTAGCTCAGATGGTAGAGCGCTCGCTTAGCATGTGAGAGGTACTGGGATCGATACCCAGCGCCTCCAAAAACCTTTATTATTACATACAGATGTATATGTGATTCGCGAATTGTTGATAACTAACAACAATCACAGGGGGCGTAGCTCAGATGGTAGAGCGCTCGCTTAGCATGTGAGAGGTACTGGGATCGATACCCAGCGCCTCCAAAAACCTTTATTATTACATACAGATGCATAGGTGATTCGCGAATTGTTGATAACTAACAACAATCACAGGGGGCGTAGCTCAGATGGTAGAGCGCTCGCTTAGCATGTGAGAGGTACTGGGATCGATACCCAGCGCCTCCAAAAACCTTTATTATTACATACAGATGCATAGGTGATTCGCGAATTGTTGATAACTAACAACAATCACAGGGGGCGTAGCTCAGATGGTAGAGCGCTCGCTTAGCATGTGAGAGGTACTGGGATCGATACCCAGCGCCTCCAAAAACCTTTATTATTACATACAGATGCATAGGTGATTCGCGAATTGTTGATAACTAACAACAATCACAGGGGGCGTAGCTCAGATGGTAGAGCGCTCGCTTAGCATGTGAGAGGTACTGGGATCGATACCCAGCGCCTCCAAAAACCTTTATTATTACATACAGATGCATAGGTGATTCGCGAATTGTTGATAACTAACAACAATCACAGGGGGCGTAGCTCAGATGGTAGAGCGCTCGCTTAGCATGTGAGAGGTACTGGGATCGATACCCAGCGCCTCCAAAAACCTTTATTATTACATACAGATGCATAGGTGATTCGCGAATTGTTGATAACTAACAACAATCACAGGGGGCGTAGCTCAGATGGTAGAGCGCTCGCTTAGCATGTGAGAGGTACTGGGATCGATACCCAGCGCCTCCAAAAACCTTTATTATTACATACAGATGCATAGGTGATTCGCGAATTGTTGATAACTAACAACAATCACAGGGGGCGTAGCTCAGATGGTAGAGCGCTCGCTTAGCATGTGAGAGGTACTGGGATCGATACCCAGCGCCTCCAAAAACCTTTATTATTACATACAGATGCATAGGTGATTCGCGAATTGTTGATAACTAACAACAATCACAGGGGGCGTAGCTCAGATGGTAGAGCGCTCGCTTAGCATGTGAGAGGTACTGGGATCGATACCCAGCGCCTCCAAAAACCTTTATTATTACATACAGATGCATAGGTGATTCGCGAATTGTTGATAACTAACAACAATCACAGGGGGCGTAGCTCAGATGGTAGAGCGCTCGCTTTGCATGTGAGAGGTACTGGGATCGATACCCAGCGCCTCCAAAAACCTTTATTATTACATACAGATGCATAGGTGATTCGCGAATTGTTGATAACTAACAACAATCACAGGGGGCGTAGCTCAGATGGTAGAGCGCTCGCTTAGCATGTGAGAGGTACTGGGATCGATACCCAGCGCCTCCAAAAACCTTTATTATTACATACAGATGCATAGGTGATTCGCGAATTGTTGATAACTAACAACAATCACAGGGGGCGTAGCTCAGATGGTAGAGCGCTCGCTTAGCATGTGAGAGGTACTGGGATCGATACCCAGCGCCTCCAAAAACCTTTATTATTACATACAGATGCATAGGTGATTCGCGAATTGTTGATAACTAACAACAATCACAGGGGGCGTAGCTCAGATGGTAGAGCGCTCGCTTAGCATGTGAGAGGTACTGGGATCGATACCCAGCGCCTCCAAAAACCTTTATTATTACATACAGATGCATAGGTGATTCGCGAATTGTTGATAACTAACAACAATCACAGGGGGCGTAGCTCAGATGGTAGAGCGCTCGCTTAGCATGTGAGAGGTACTGGGATCGATACCCAGCGCCTCCAAAAACCTTTATTATTACATACAGATGCATAGGTGATTCGCGAATTGTTGATAACTAACAACAATCACAGGGGGCGTAGCTCAGATGGTAGAGCGCTCGCTTAGCATGTGAGAGGTACTGGGATCGATACCCAGCGCCTCCAAAAACCTTTATTATTACATACAGATGCATAGGTGATTCGCGAATTGTTGATAACTAACAACAATCACAGGGGGCGTAGCTCAGATGGTAGAGCGCTCGCTTAGCATGTGAGAGGTACTGGGATCGATACCCAGCGCCTCCAAAAACCTTTATTATTACATACAGATGCATAGGTGATTCGCGAATTGTTGATAACTAACAACAATCACAGGGGGCGTAGCTCAGATGGTAGAGCGCTCGCTTAGCATGTGAGAGGTACTGGGATCGATACCCAGCGCCTCCAAAAACCTTTATTATTACATACAGATGCATAGGTGATTCGCGAATTGTTGATAACTAACAACAATCACAGGGGGCGTAGCTCAGATGGTAGAGCGCTCGCTTAGCATGTGAGAGGTACTGGGATCGATACCCAGCGCCTCCAAAAACCTTTATTATTACATACAGATGCATAGGTGATTCGCGAATTGTTGATAACTAACAACAATCACAGGGGGCGTAGCTCAGATGGTAGAGCGCTCGCTTAGCATGTGAGAGGTACTGGGATCGATACCCAGCGCCTCCAAAAACCTTTATTATTACATACAGATGCATAGGTGATTCGCGAATTGTTGATAACTAACAACAATCACAGGGGGCGTAGCTCAGATGGTAGAGCGCTCGCTTTGCATGTGAGAGGTACTGGGATCGATACCCAGCGCCTCCAAAAACCTTTATTATTACATACAGATGCATAGGTGATTCGCGAATTGTTGATAACTAACAACAATCACAGGGGGCGTAGCTCAGATGGTAGAGCGCTCGCTTAGCATGTGAGAGGTACTGGGATCGATACCCAGCGCCTCCAAAAACCTTTATTATTACATACAGATGCATAGGTGATTCGCGAATTGTTGATAACTAACAACAATCACAGGGGGCGTAGCTCAGATGGTAGAGCGCTCGCTTAGCATGTGAGAGGTACTGGGATCGATACCCAGCGCCTCCAAAAACCTTTATTATTACATACAGATGCATAGGTGATTCGCGAATTGTTGATAACTAACAACAATCACAGGGGGCGTAGCTCAGATGGTAGAGCGCTCGCTTAGCATGTGAGAGGTACTGGGATCGATACCCAGCGCCTCCAAAAACCTTTATTATTACATACAGATGCATAGGTGATTCGCGAATTGTTGATAACTAACAACAATCACAGGGGGCGTAGCTCAGATGGTAGAGCGCTCGCTTAGCATGTGAGAGGTACTGGGATCGATACCCAGCGCCTCCAAAAACCTTTATTATTACATACAGATGCATAGGTGATTCGCGAATTGTTGATAACTAACAACAATCACAGGGGGCGTAGCTCAGATGGTAGAGCGCTCGCTTAGCATGTGAGAGGTACTGGGATCGATACCCAGCGCCTCCAAAAACCTTTATTATTACATACAGATGCATAGGTGATTCGCGAATTGTTGATAACTAACAACAATCACAGGGGGCGTAGCTCAGATGGTAGAGCGCTCGCTTAGCATGTGAGAGGTACTGGGATCGATACCCAGCGCCTCCAAAAACCTTTATTATTACATACAGATGCATAGGTGATTCGCGAATTGTTGATAACTAACAACAATCACAGGGGGCGTAGCTCAGATGGTAGAGCGCTCGCTTAGCATGTGAGAGGTACTGGGATCGATACCCAGCGCCTCCAAAAACCTTTATTATTACATACAGATGCATAGGTGATTCGCGAATTGTTGATAACTAACAACAATCACAGGGGGCGTAGCTCAGATGGTAGAGCGCTCGCTTTGCATGTGAGAGGTACTGGGATCGATACCCAGCGCCTCCAAAAACCTTTATTATTACATACAGATGCATAGGTGATTCGCGAATTGTTGATAACTAACAACAATCACAGGGGGCGTAGCTCAGATGGTAGAGCGCTCGCTTAGCATGTGAGAGGTACTGGGATCGATACCCAGCGCCTCCAAAAACCTTTATTATTACATACAGATGCATAGGTGATTCGCGAATTGTTGATAACTAACAACAATCACAGGGGGCGTAGCTCAGATGGTAGAGCGCTCGCTTAGCATGTGAGAGGTACTGGGATCGATACCCAGCGCCTCCAAAAACCTTTATTATTACATACAGATGCATAGGTGATTCGCGAATTGTTGATAACTAACAACAATCACAGGGGGCGTAGCTCAGATGGTAGAGCGCTCGCTTAGCATGTGAGAGGTACTGGGATCGATACCCAGCGCCTCCAAAAACCTTTATTATTACATACAGATGCATAGGTGATTCGCGAATTGTTGATAACTAACAACAATCACAGGGGGCGTAGCTCAGATGGTAGAGCGCTCGCTTAGCATGTGAGAGGTACTGGGATCGATACCCAGCGCCTCCAAAAACCTTTATTATTACATACAGATGCATAGGTGATTCGCGAATTGTTGATAACTAACAACAATCACAGGGGGCGTAGCTCAGATGGTAGAGCGCTCGCTTAGCATGTGAGAGGTACTGGGATCGATACCCAGCGCCTCCAAAAACCTTTATTATTACATACAGATGCATAGGTGATTCGCGAATTGTTGATAACTAACAACAATCACAGGGGGCGTAGCTCAGATGGTAGAGCGCTCGCTTAGCATGTGAGAGGTACTGGGATCGATACCCAGCGCCTCCAAAAACCTTTATTATTACATACAGATGCATAGGTGATTCGCGAATTGTTGATAACTAACAACAATCACAGGGGGCGTAGCTCAGATGGTAGAGCGCTCGCTTTGCATGTGAGAGGTACTGGGATCGATACCCAGCGCCTCCAAAAACCTTTATTATTACATACAGATGCATAGGTGATTCGCGAATTGTTGATAACTAACAACAATCACAGGGGGCGTAGCTCAGATGGTAGAGCGCTCGCTTAGCATGTGAGAGGTACTGGGATCGATACCCAGCGCCTCCAAAAACCTTTATTATTACATACAGATGCATAGGTGATTCGCGAATTGTTGATAACTAACAACAATCACAGGGGGCGTAGCTCAGATGGTAGAGCGCTCGCTTAGCATGTGAGAGGTACTGGGATCGATACCCAGCGCCTCCAAAAACCTTTATTATTACATACAGATGCATAGGTGATTCGCGAATTGTTGATAACTAACAACAATCACAGGGGGCGTAGCTCAGATGGTAGAGCGCTCGCTTTGCATGTGAGAGGTACTGGGATCGATACCCAGCGCCTCCAAAAACCTTTATTATTACATACAGATGCATAGGTGATTCGCGAATTGTTGATAACTAACAACAATCACAGGGGGCGTAGCTCAGATGGTAGAGCGCTCGCTTAGCATGTGAGAGGTACTGGGATCGATACCCAGCGCCTCCAAAAACCTTTATTATTACATACAGATGCATAGGTGATTCGCGAATTGTTGATAACTAACAACAATCACAGGGGGCGTAGCTCAGATGGTAGAGCGCTCGCTTAGCATGTGAGAGGTACTGGGATCGATACCCAGCGCCTCCAAAAACCTTTATTATTACATACAGATGCATAGGTGATTCGCGAATTGTTGATAACTAACAACAATCACAGGGGGCGTAGCTCAGATGGTAGAGCGCTCGCTTAGCATGTGAGAGGTACTGGGATCGATACCCAGCGCCTCCAAAAACCTTTATTATTACATACAGATGCATAGGTGATTCGCGAATTGTTGATAACTAACAACAATCACAGGGGGCGTAGCTCAGATGGTAGAGCGCTCGCTTAGCATGTGAGAGGTACTGGGATCGATACCCAGCGCCTCCAAAAACCTTTATTATTACATACAGATGCATAGGTGATTCGCGAATTGTTGATAACTAACAACAATCACAGGGGGCGTAGCTCAGATGGTAGAGCGCTCGCTTAGCATGTGAGAGGTACTGGGATCGATACCCAGCGCCTCCAAAAACCTTTATTATTACATACAGATGCATAGGTGATTCGCGAATTGTTGATAACTAACAACAATCACAGGGGGCGTAGCTCAGATGGTAGAGCGCTCGCTTAGCATGTGAGAGGTACTGGGATCGATACCCAGCGCCTCCAAAAATTTTTATTATTACATACAGATGCATAGGTGATTCGCGAATTGTTGATAACTAACAACAATCACAGGGGGCGTAGCTCAGATGGTAGAGCGCTCGCTTAGCATGTGAGAGGTACTGGGATCGATACCCAGCGCCTCCAAAAACCTTTATTATTACATACAGATGCATAGGTGATTCGCGAATTGTTGATAACTAACAACAATCACAGGGGGCGTAGCTCATATGGTAGAGCGCTCGCTTAGCATGTGAGAGGTACTGGGATCGATACCCAGCGCCTCCAAAAACCTTTATTATTACATACAGATGCATAGGTGATTCGCGAATTGTTGATAACTAACAACAATCACAGGGGGCGTAGCTTAGATAGTAAAGCGTCGCTATCATACTAAGCCCTAACACACTACCCTGCAAATGGAAGTACACCAACCATAATAGACATCATCTTAAACAAAGACGTCCAGAACATCACTCACCCCATCACTTCCCGAGCTTAACTCAGACCATAACCCCATTATATTTCACTTAACCAACCGCAGCACAGAACACACCTCCAGGACCATCACATCATACAAACACACAAACTGGGCGCTCTTCCGAAAATCACTCGACACGATCATCCTCATAAACAATCAAATACACACAACACAAGACATAGACTCACAATTAGAGCAATGCTATAAATGTGTTAAAACAAAAACACACGCAACAAATCAAAATCAACCCGCGCAAACTTACTCTACCACCACATAAAAAGAAATTAATTAAACAACGCAATCACACCAGAAGACTATGGCAGAGGACACACATGCACACATATAATACGCAGTTAACTTCACTAAACACTCAAATCAAACACCAAAGAAAAACACACAAAAACAGGACTTGGTCCCTTAAACTTGCCGCCCGCAACCCCAACGATAACTCACTCTGAAAGCTGACAAAAACACTTAAAAAAGCGTACTCCAATATACCAATACTAACACATAACAATAACATAACCATAACAGACGAGAAAAAAATCAGAATTGATAGCAAACATCTTTGAACAAATCCACGTAACACACACCCCAAATACATCCACACAAGATCAAATCACACAAGACACGCTACAATATTTAAGTACCCCGCATCACACTGACGCAAAAACGCATGCCAGACTCCTTACATCCCCATACGAGCTAACCAACATAATCAAATCCCTACCTAACCGATAAACCCCAGGCCCAGACCTAATAGAAAACCTCATCCTTAAAAACTGTCAAGGAAATCCATCATCCAACTAGCATGCTAGCATTACATAATTAACGCCATCATAAAACTGCACCACTTCCCAGCTGTCAGGAAAACTGCTACAGTCCATCCAATCCTAAAACCGAGTAAAGATCCCCACCTACCTACGAGTTACCGCCCCATCAGCCTCTTAAATACCCTATCCTAGATCACTGAAAAAATCATCCTTTCCCGAGTCGATGATATTGACATAGGAGTACATCTCACACCTGACCACCAGTTGGGCTTTCGAGCCAGACATTGCACGGTGCACCAGGTGTGCAGAATAGCAACCGATATCGCGACTCAATTCAACAAACAAAAAGTCACGGTCATGACTCTACTAGACATAGAAAAAGCCTTCGATATGGTCTGGACAGTAGGGCTCATGGCCAAACTCATATCCTCCCACATTAACCAAACTAATATTCTCATACCTCTCAAACCGATCCTTCTCAACCAAAATCAACTTCACACATTCAACCCCTAAACCCATAGTAGCAGGAATTCCCCAAGGCAGCATCCTTGGTCCCAAACTCTACAGCCTATACATAAGTGATATCCCCACCTTCCCGAACACTCACATAGCGCAATACGCAGACGACACCGCTATCTACACTCACTCTTTCAACGCACAAATAGCTACAAAACAAACACAAATACACATAAACATCCCAGAACAATACTGGTAAAAGTGGAAAATAAACATAAACACAAAACAAAACCGAAACCATAATCTTCACACGTAAATTCACAAACAACACGCCACTAAAAATACACTCACAAAAAATTACACCCATGAACACAGTCATATATTTAGGAATACATTTACACAGAACACTAAAACACGGCCAACACATTAAACGCGCAATAACGAAAGCCCACTCCGTCTGTCTAAACTGTATCCCCTACTTATCAAAAACAGCTCACTTGCCATAAAAAAAACAAGCTTCTCATCTACATCGCAATCATTCGCCCAATCATCACTTACGCGGCCCCAGTCTGGTGTAACGCACCGATCACCACCACACTACCCTTGCAACGCCTCCAAAACAAGTGCCTTCGGCTGGCCACCAGCTCTGATAGATACACCCGAATAACGCAACTACACGAAGACACTAACATACCATACATTGCAAATTACATACAAGAAACATCACAAAAATTTTACAAAAACACACAATATAATTCAAACACACTTATAAATAACATAACACTAATCCGCGACAACAACACTACATGTAAACTCATACACAAGCTACCCATACCAAAACTTACCCATATTTCTAGAGGGGTTTCATGAGCAGAACACATAACACTAACACGCACAACCACACCACACACTATCAACCCCCACGCACACTACACAACACGAAAACAAAACATATTCTCATACACGAAACTGTACATCAATCACCAACAAATGTGTATTTATTTTTAATTAGTTAAGTTAACCTGTAACTTTTAACAAAAATTAAGTTTTCAATTATTTAAAATGGGATTTTTGGTACCTCCTTTCCCACTAAATACAATCCCAACACGCAATTTATAACAATTACAATAATTCAATGTTCAAGCGCACAACGCAATAACACACAAACACAGATATACACTCCCCATGTGAGTAGGAGCTCTGACAAAACCAACCATGTTGTCCAAACATTAGTTTATAAGATTTATTAAATTAAAACAATAAAGAACATTGAAAATGAAAATATTTAGGATATAAGTATTATTGTATAAATAAAATTAAAACAAATAAAGAGAATTGAAAATGAAAATGAATGCTCGCTTAGCATGTGAAAGGTCCCGGGTTCGACACTCGCGTCCCCAAGAACCTCCATTATTACATTTAAGTGCTAAAGTGGTTCGTTAATTGTTGATAACTAGCAACAATTGCGGCGCTTCCAAACCTTTAATTGATATATGTAGATAAATCTTGAAATGTTGATAACTAGGCCAATCTAGCCAGTAGACTGCCTGTTTGGTCTGAGACAGGTTCGATTCGCAGCAGTTCGAAATCATACTTTGAATATTATATGCGAACCCTACATTTTTTTGTGCAATTTATTATTTGCATAGTTTGTAATATTACTGATTTATATTTCTTTTTGTTTAAGGTATTCCACGAAAAACCGAAAAACCGTTACAGTGTCCCAAATGAAACATTGGACCGATATTGTCAGTCCACATATGGCAAGTGTCCTTAATCTCTTTTATCATCATAAATTATATCTTACGATAAATCTCATCAGATAAATCATTATAGAATGAGTACATTTGAAAATTACTTAAAATATTAAAATAATAAGAATTCGTAACGCGCTAGTTGAGCTATCTTACACGTTGTATATCTCTTTAATTGATGATTTATATTAAATATTTGCTTACATAGTTTTCATAAAGGACAAATTAATTTCATTATATTTGGTCAAATTGATACTTATTACTGTTTACGAACTCTTACAGATCTATCGTATGCCTCTGAAGCAGCATCATTACCAACGTTGCATCATCTAGACAATGCCCCATCCCCTGGAGCAACACACAGATAGTGAGTACAATCATGCACATACTATGTACATACTTATATCAAACAAATCGTAATACAAGTGTATGAAGAATTTGATGAATTAGAATGAAGCGAAAGGAGTATGTAAGAATAGAGTTGAATGGCGAAAGTTGTGAAAGAACATTAAGGGTTTTTTGTCACCCCAAATGATAAGAGTAAATGCTGATCGAATACTTTGTATCGTATTGGTTAGATTTTATAAATAATGGTTGTTAAGTACAAGTCGATGAAATGATGATCGTAAAATACACGTTCATGGAAATTTACGGTTTTAATATTTGCGCGAATATTGGATGGGAAATGCAACTTTTACACTGAACATAAATGATGTTTCAGTCGTAAAGAAAAGAGCTCTAGGGGTTGGAGATGTCACGACATAAATGGAACAATCTATTTGAAACGTTAATAACTGCCGGTCGTACAGAAACCCATACACATATACTAGTAATAGAACTTGGTAGCAGTATTGACGGAGATTGCAATATTGTCAAGAACTCAGGTGCACTAATTGCGTTGCTATATATTAACTTCTATGACACCACACTTTTATAATACGCAATTAAAATAGACATTGAATGTTTCATATCAGTAAATAAATACGTGAATAGTACAGTTAGGGTATTAAAATGTTTTAATAATGCAAGGACATATTTGACAAAATATTTAGGAAAATAATTAGTATCAAACTCCTACAGCACATTCTTGGAAAATGTAATATCATTTATCAAATAGCATAACTTAAACTTTGTATTCTATTTATATGAAACGGAATTGAAATTAAATTAACGGAATAGGTATAAAGCGTGAATGTTTAGGCATGTAAACAGAAAAGGAAACTAATTTATTACTGGCTGCTGAACCAAATATTTGAAAACATTATTAATTTTAGAAACCATATGCATTTTCTATAGAAATAATTGATTGTTATTTATCGCTTGTCAAATCATACAGTTAATGAATATTGTATTTATCAAATGTGTATTTGTAATATTTTTGTGTTCTGTGCTCGCTGAGTAATATGGCAAAAGTAAAATCTATTATAACTCAAAGAATAAAAAGATAGAAGTTCTGATAAACTCGATTCCGATCGTTTCGGCTAACACTATAATCTGATTTGTGGAAACTTCTCAATAAAATTCTATTTTGTTCGTTTTCTGTAATATTATTTTGTTAAGTATGAGTACCTATTCACTATGAAACGGTTTGTATTTGAAGGAAAATACTTTAATATGAAATGTGAAAAATGTGTCTCAAAATAGTATTACATTTGCTACATAATCTATTGTACAATTGTCAGGCATATCAAATAACACATATCAACAGAATCATTTGTCACCATTACGTAACATACGTATATTTTATATTTCTTGAATTTATACAGCTTTTTTTGTTTACTTAGATTCTGTCACGATGTATGTTCATAAATCATAAGAACATTACATTTGTATCACAAACCAACAGTTATTTTATTTTACAAAAATTAAATTTATTGTTGTACACTTAGAATCTGTTATTTTTAAAATAAAATTATTGTAAAAAGAGGAGCACAATTATTTTGTTCATTTTATTTCATAAACTGTATGCTATTTAATAAATCAATATACTCTGCAAATTTTCTTGTAATGCAAATATAAGTTATATTATTTTTTGCTACAGCTGCGACAGTTTTGTACTGCAGAGAATTTTTATTTCTTCTAAATATAATATTAAAATATAACGTTGATATTTGTTTGCTTTTCAAAATAGTTTTCTGTAAATTGTAGTTCGCACTGCCTTAAAGAATGGCGATGGCACAACTTTTGTTGTTTTAATGTTCTTATATTTTTCATGTCCTAAAAAACGCAGGCTATATTTGAACATCGTAAAATATAAGTCATTTTAGTAAAATTAATATTTTATTAATACATAGTATGCTATATATTTTATATATTTATAATAGAAGAATAAATATTAGTCAAGGTTTAAATTTTTTTAGTTGTCTTATCTCAACGGTGATATTCACACACTTTTGCGTTACGTATAATTTAACTAGTTTAGTAATGCGAAACCATGAATAGCAATGCGTTGAATATTGATTTTGTGTACTAGTTAGTTGTTTGAGATTTTTTTATATTATCCAATTTGGCTTTTCTCCGATCTTACTTTCCTTAACTGATCAGTATTTTTAAAACTAAGGCAAGATGTGAATTTTACATACAATTCAATAATAATAAATATAGTAATGCTATATATATCAAAATGTAACGAAATGTACGAATTTCTATTTCGCGAATGTCATTTAAATATCGTTTTTATATAACTAAGTACCAAGTTATGCGATTTTTCGGACTTTAAATCTAATTTAACTGCAAAAAAGTAAAGCGTAATTAATGATATGAGCAGGTGCGATTTTATTTTCAGAGTAGGTCTACTCATTACCGCAACCGCTTTAATTTGAGTTTTATAGTGTTCAACTTGCAATTTGCGGGATAAAAACATGTACATTCAAATTAAAAAAAATTTTAATTCACTCAAACTGTATAACATACGTATAGAATTGTCTGTGAAGCGATGTATAGGTATGCTGTATTTAAATTGCTATGACAGCAAAATATATTATTTAACATTTGTCGGCGTGTAGTATGAATTATTTATAAATTAATATTTTGTACATATTGCAAACATTTTTCAATTACGTAGAAATAACATATTTAGGTAAAATAACGAACTTAATACATAAGTATGTCTTAAGCACTTATTATTATTAATCACCGATAGAACATTTATTTATTTAGAAAAATATAAATATCAAGCATCTCGCGTCTTTAGAATATTTTGCGTATTTAGTACGTATATAATATGATTTGAACATTAATATATGACGTCAGTGGAAGACATATATAGATAGATATAAGAGCATACGATATTTAATTGTTTATTTTAATGTATATTGATTAGAAAATAATAGACTGCGTATTTATTCAGTAAAATGCAATAATGCATGTTATACTTTTGTTATTATTAATTTAATTATTTTAGAAGCTTACAACAATGTGATCAGATGGTACTTTTTACGTGTACGTTAGTAAATAAAAGCGAGCACAATTTATAACGGAACAGTGTATAAAAAGAAATAAAAATTTAAAGAGTAATATAATTTATATGAGAAACTGCCAAGTCGTGTCGGTCCGGCTGGCTGAGGTGATGTGGCTAGCTTACTTTATTCAGGGTTCGGACTCAGTCATGGGCTCAGTACTTTGTCACAAACAGAACACAAACAGGCGCACACTATCTCGAACTCACAGGATATGGAAGAACAATGAAGTCCTGTTCGGTCAACTGGCTTTATCCGCTTAGACGCATTATCAATCGTATGTTCATCTTCAAGCTTTTATATGACGGATTAGCAATGGATTTGAATTAGTTTGTTTTTTATTTGATTTAAACACGTCATATGTAAAATGCAAAAGTCTTGAACTACATGTAAAAAATTATACAATTAATTGAATATTATAATTCATATATAATACGTTAATACTTTAAATGATAAATATAAGTGCTTTTGAAAGTATTATGAACATTTTGGATCAATATAAATTAAAATTGATAGAATAATTAAATCTTTTAATTATTATAATTGATAGTGGCAGAATACTATTGTAACAGACACGCGAGACGATTTCGTTTTCACAAAATGTTAATTTAATACATAATCGACATTTTTAGAAAACTTATTTTATAAACACAATAATTTTGCTTTTATGTTCACTTAAACTGAAAAACTCTTCTAAATATCTTTGTTATGCGAAGTAATAAGTAAGTATTGTAATCAAGAAAAAATCGATTTACAGATTTTAACAGACCTTCCCTGAAAACAAAAATTTCTCGGATACAAGAAAATGGCAATTGAAATTTGATCTTATTTTATTTATTTTTACATATATCGTATCTGCACTTGTAACTGTACTTGTAAATTGTAAATACTATTTTTAAAAATATAAATTTCTGAAAAGCTCTAAATTTTGTGATACATATCTCCATATATATGTATGGTGAACGATTACAGGAGGTTCCAAAAAGTAAAACCCTATATTGATACTGTTTCTATAGATCATAAATTGAAATGAAATTGATTTAATTCAGACTTGGCCACCCCGGTCTGTTAATTTACTATATACTGAAGTTCAGAGAAGACAAATAGAACTTATCCGGAACACAATACATCAGCTTGAGTGTGTATTTGTCTGTGTATGAAACGGAACAAAGTGACGTCCAGTAAGGTACGTTGTGACAGTTGGAAGACTGAATAAGACAGATCCGTCTAACTGACTTCCGGTGAAATTTGTCTCAGGAAAACCAACCATATCCGGTCTAGATTGTCTTCTATTTTTAGGATCTATCATTGACGCTGACTTTTCCGAAAAAATAGTGCATAAAAAATTTTCATTCGTATATTAAACTATTTTCCTAATTGAAATTATTAAAATTTTACTTTTGCACAAAATTTAAAAGTTAGTCACTTGTAAAAATTATATATTGAAAATTAGTACAAAACGTCAATATTTTAAAAATTGTATCTGTGATAAGTCAAAGTATTTTTTTTCAAAATGAGACACTTCACGGTAACATTTTGAGATAATATCTTGAACTAAGATTGAAACAGATAATATTAAATTTCCTTTGAAGTTATTTTAAAAATAATCGTGCGAAATAAATTTTCTAGCTCTTGTAATAAATCATCTAAGATAACAGCAACATCGGCGTATACGTATAAGTTGTAAGGTTTATATTTTGGCTCTATATCTAAACAATCTGTTGCAAAAATTTGCATGTGATCAATACTTTCCATGCAAAATTTTCCTGCAAATCTATCAAACTCTCATTTTTGTTTTTAATCAAATCTATTGAATTTAGATTAACGCGTAAGTTTCCCAATTCTTAAAATGAACAATCTTTTATAAAATCAAGCATACGGTGCGTGATAAAAGTTCTGTAAATGGAATAAAATAGTATAATACTACATGGATACATAATTGCTATTATTCATATTATAATATAAGTATGGATCTGAGATTATAAATATTGTAAGCATTAAATATGGAATCTAGTTATTTTTCTATAATTTACCTATTTAAGGGGTTAGGCTACCCTAGAGGCGGATAAAATAGGAAAATTCTGTGATTTTTTTCCCAGCAAAACTACACAATAGATAAAAATTTGGCAAAAAGGACTTTATTGTACGTATATTGGGCAATGCTTTTAAATTGTTTTACGAGCTCTGAAAAACAAAATGGTGGCTTCCCAGCATTTTCCCAGTGACGCCTCTATTTTTTAGTCCTTTGCGGCCGGACCAATATCTCCTGCATTTTTAAAATTAGAATCATCAACTACACAAATTTCGCTTGAATATACGAACTGCTACAGAAGTACGTACGATTTTGTTTTATATTGATGTTTGCAAAAGTTGCGACCTTTTAAAAAAAATTGTCGAAAATCGCTAAAAAATCGCCTAAAAATTGCTAATAACAATTAAATCAAGCAACATAAAAAAAAAATCTGACGTACTTCCATGAAGAAAGTAGTTTTGAATATATGGATAATTTTTCAAGTCAATCGGTAAATATTTGTATTAGTTATCGGTCCGGCCAACTTGAAAAACGCGTTTAAAGTTTGAAGTAGTAATGCTGTAGCGTTATTCCGCTCGCATTGAACAGCGGGAGTGCTCGGGTTATATTCGAAATTCAGGCTCTTTTAGAGTATTCCGGAGCATAAAACGTTGTCATATTATTTTCAAGATACAAAAGAATAGATTAAGCAAAAAAAATTTGTTTGCTAATTTTGAAATCTCTAGGGTACTTACTTATTTATATCATAAATAGTTTTAAAATAACAAAAAAAAATAGCACTTGCGAGCACTTTGTTTGTGTATTTTATATTCTATTAAAGTAATTCGATTACGTCACAATGTCGTCCTGGAAGTAATGAGAGTTTACTGTTCTCGTATATTGAAGTTTTGATCTATTTGATATAATTTGAATAAAGTATTTCTTATAAAATTTAAATGTAGAAATAAATGTAGATTTTATAGCATTTTAGCATTTATGTAATTATATTTTGAAATATATTTTTATTATGACCTATTGAAGATATGGTTAAAATTCATGTAGTTCTTATCGGTTTAAATTATTATGTTTTCTGATTATCTTTATTTGTGTAATTCTTTATAATTAGGAATGCAATAAAAAGTGATAAATACAACAATATATCATAGAGCTAAAAAATATGTCCTACCATTATATATATATATATATATATATATATATATATATATATATATATATATATATATATATGTATATATATATATATATATATATATATATATATATATATATATATATATATAATAATATATATATATATATATATATATATATATATATATATATATATATATATTAATATATATATATATATATATATATATATATATATATATATATATATATATATATATATACATATATATATATATATATATATATATTGAAATTTAGTACCCTTCAAAATTTTGTACTCACAATGGCAGCGCAAAGACTGTACCACTGAGCTATCTGGTCTATGCAATATATCCTACGTAAATATTTATATATATATATATATATATATATATATATATATATATATATATATATATATAATTTACGTAGGATATGTGGTATGATTTATAAATAATAATCTTGACTTGGTTGAATACATCACAAAAAAGGTCTTTTCTTAGTGCGAAATGCACTAGTAACATTTATTTTGCGAATCCAGCTGATAAGTGAAACCTGACATTAAAATCACAAGTTAAATACTTTCCAATCATCGTTGAAACATTCGCAGAAGTATTTTAAAAATGATAAATTAAAGCTCTTTCTATAAACGTTGGAAAATTCTAATGCTTTTGACACAGAAATCACTGAGTTGCACGAAGAAGAGAAGTTGACGAGAAACCAATGATTCTGAGTAAAACTAAAGGAAAGTTGGTAGGTTGCCCATTACAGTCTGATGCGCAATACATTTTTGGGGATTAAAAAAATAACGTGAACAGTAGAACAATGAGTAACAAAAAGTTTGCAAATGTGACAGTGAAATAGAATGAATAAATGTGCAGTCATCAACAACGGGCCCCGGAGAGTTCTAGATTTTTAAAATTATATTCAAATGACCTGATGTTAGTACATTCGTTGTCATGTACATACACGCTAGACAAGCATCAACCCTTCATATATCAACTAGAGCTTTTATTATAGTGTGATTAATTTAAATTTATACTTTGTTCAGTACACGTTCAAATATTACTTTAAAAATAAACTTTTCATAGTTGTGTAGGCATTTAATCTGGCTGAAGTTTGTTGATGGAAAGATGTATTTCCTTTGAGAATGAATGTGCGTGAGTGTGAGTGGTACAGTGAAAAGAAGACAAATGCATCCATGTATCATTAAAGCGTGAATAGAGTGGAAGAAATATTTTCTGTTGTGTTGTCTTTTTATATTTATAAGTGACGCAGGCAGTGTAGCAACAACGACTTGAAGTTTATTGTGTTGCCATATGAAAGAGTTTTTTGTGTTGATATTTGTTAAAACAAACCAATGGTTGTGTAGGGTGAAATATTAATATTCAAATAATAACAGTTTGGACAGGTTCCTGATTTTAATACACCGCATGTTCATTCATTTTTGTGAAATGATTTTTGATACATGTGAAAAGTGTATATAATAATTTTGGCGCTGAATTGTAATATCTGGACCACCTCTTAATTTCATTTTTCGCATACTATTATTTGACTTTTGCTTTAAAATTTAATCTTCCAATATTGTAATATTTATCACACGATGTAGTCTTAATTTAGTTTTGAAATACATTTTTCATCAAATGGTTCATAAAAAATGTTTTTTATTATTAAAGTTGCTTTATGTTCTAATATCTTTTGTAGTATTTACAATATATGTATGAGCTTCCATTAATTTATTGAAATAATAAAATTGTAACATAAATAAATTGTTTTGAATTTTTTTTGCAAATATGCTATTTTTACTTTCTTTTACGCAGTATAAGTAAGTATTGTAATTATGAAAAATGTCCATCTCGAGATTTTAACGGAAATATACATTTTGACCTTCCCTGAATTGATTCCGACTATTTTAGGAACGACGTCCGTCTGTGTGTGTGTTTGTGTGTGTGTGGGGGTGCGCGCGTGTGTGTGCGCGCGCGCGTGTGTGTGTGTATGTGTGTGTATGAGAGAGAGAGAGAAAGAGAGCGCTCTACAGCCTATAAGCTTGAAGGTAAAATTATGAAACTTCAAACTTAAGATTTTTATATGTCTGGGCAGAAAACTTTCTATTTTTGAAAACAATATTCAAGCCGGAAGTGCATGTTTACTCTAGTCATTTTCTGCGGTTTCTACAACTACTCAAAAATGGTTGCAATTACAGAAAAATTGTTGAAATAAAAATTATAGATATTAGCATTTTGAACAACCTTTATTTGCAACTTTTTTCAAATAAGGTACCGGAAACAAGAAAACTTAAATAATTTGAAGTTTGACATTTAATATTTATTCTAAGAAATAAAATTTGTGAAAAAGGGTGCCAAAGATTAGTAAAATATTATTAATTAGAAAAATAAGAAAAATGTGATATGATCTAACCCATAAGCGTAGAAGAAAGTTCAGTGCATGAGACTGCAGATGTTTTAATATCTTATAATAATATAATAAGTAATAATTCCATTTGTTGCCAAATTAGCTTGGTATTAAGTTGGACTTTATATTTTGGCTTTTCATTATACTTATAATACGTAGCAGATATAGTCTGTAAACTTCAAAAGAAAGTAATTATAGCAATTATTTTCAATTAGGAATACATAACAAATCTAATCATTTATCTCTAGGAAACTTTGATTTCACGAACAAAAACTTCAAGCTGTTGCAGGTTTTGTTCGTGTTAAAAAAAAGTCCACAGGATTTTTATTTAGGGATGTGAAAGAAACACGTTGGAAGTATTTGTAGGTGGATTAAAACCATTTGTTGAAAACCGAAGGACGACAGGCACAGAAAACAAATTTCATTACTATGTTATCGCTCGCTGGTCCGCAATTCATACCTACCGTAACAGGTCACCGTTGCGTTGTTCGTTGCGGCTAGCGACTGGATTGATGATTTAGTAGAATCAAGGGACTAATTCTGATTGTTACATTTTAAAGGACAATTTATCATTATAAGATGAAGCACTAATTAAATATCTTTACTGTAAGCCTATTGCCAAAACACACCTATGATAAAAAACACCTATGATTTATTTATGTATTTAAAATGTTTCTGTATAGCTTAAATGTTCTAAAAAACTAAAATATTTCAATGGAACAACATCAGCCTAGTTTATATAATGTCTGAAATCATTTCTGACAGTAGAACCGATTTCGTTGGTAAAACAAAGATAATATTTTCACCTTTCACGAATCGGAAATTACGTTTCGTTTTTGATTTTGATGTTTTATAAAAAAAAGGTAAAACAATATCTGTCTACATTAAATGTGACCTTAAAAATCTGAAAAGGAAATTGGTACGATATTTGATAAAGTACAAATAACGGCTCTATATTAATTTTTATAAGTACTTTTAAAAAACACAAAGCGAAAGTATTTTTAAAAATACTTGGAGGCGAATTTAGTTCTGAAATCGGAGGTTCTTTTGCTGGGTTGACTACTTCGACCGGGCGTCCGCCCTAAATTCGGCATCGATATAGTTGCTCTGGAAAAGTCCGGGTCGATCAGGTAGGTTTAAAAGAGGCGTAATGGGCCAGAGGGTAACATAAAAGGGAAAAACCCTGTAATAAATAGTGTTTATTTTCTAAAAAATATTTATATGTGGCTGCGTGTGATTCTAAAGTAAAAGAAACTTAGAATACATGATAGGGATTCGCACGTACTAAAATCACAAGCACGAGTATTTTACGTGACGTTTTCGTGATGAGTATTCAAAAAAAAAATGGTTTGTAACTGTGTGAAAAAAATGGGATTATAAAAAATATATTTCTTCATGCATATTGTATTTTAGTCTACATAGCACAAAAGGTTTATTTTATTATCTTTCTAGTTAGCTGAATCCAACGCACGTTACAGGCAAATGAAATTTATTTTTTAAGGTTTTCCGAATAATATAACACGCAAACGTATACAATAATACCATAGTTGTTGATTGTATTTTAATCCGTCTTTGTACTATTTACATTCAATTGGTTAATGAAATATTTAAATTCATGCTATTAAAGAAAACTCGAATTCGAACAAATGTATAATAACAATTAAATTAAAATAAACAAAACCTTTATTGTTTTGCAATTTATATCGTTAATTATAACTCAAAATACTTGGATATTATTCCGCAATAACTTACACTTTTACGTATTTCGTAGATAAGAGGTATATTCAAATAAATACTTTTATTATTTTACTAATTTATAATACTTTAGTAACCTTTTTTTATTGAATATATTATCGGCACGGTTTTTTTTTCCTTATTTATGTATATACTATATCATAAAAGTTGGACCGAATATTTAGTCTTACTATTTTTGCTGTGCAACTGTTTTTGAATTATTGCAGAAGCTGCTAAAAATGACTAGAGTAAACATGCACTTTAAGTTTAAAATTTTTTTCAAAAAAAGGAGTCTATTTTGTCAGGCATATATAACGCTTAAGTTTCATATTTTACCTACAACGGTTTAGGCTATAGAGCACACTAACACACACACACACACACACACACACACATGCACACACACACACACGCGCGCACGCACACGCACACGCACACCACATGCACACCCACAAAGACAGACGTCATACAAAAATAGTCAAAATCGATTCAGGGAAGGTATATTTCTGTTAAAATCTCGAGTTCGATTTTTTTCATGAATACAATATTTATTTATTACATCGTATAAGAAAGCAAAAACAAATTTAAAAACATATTGTCCCATTAATGTCATCGTCTCAAGGACCCATAGAAAAGCAAACGTTGAAGCATGCACCCGTAGTCATAGGAAACCGTATATGTCAATTGCTTTTGATGCGAAAGTTGAATAACTTTGTACTGGTTTCTCAGACTTTGGATACGGCAAAATATACTGGCTGTTTCATCAGTATGAAGCCGTATTTCGTTATTCATTTTGTAGATGAGTGTTGATGTATCTTTGATAAAAAAATTATTTCTGTATAATTGTTTGTTTATTCATTGTAAATGTTTAATTCTGTAACAAGAATTTGTAAAAGATTCATATTTTTTATACCTATCTAAAAAAAGCACCTTCAAATATTTTAATGAATCAATTAATAATTTAGTATAGACACGAATATATGTATTATATGAAATTATGTTGAAAGATTTCTTCAGACTTTTATATTCAAAAAATTCTTGTCATTAATACTGTACAAATTCATCTGAATGACATCATTGTTTAGCTTTTTTATCCAAATAATTTTTTAATATGCAAATTTTGAGCTGTGTTAAACATGAAAGGAAAAGAATTCATTCCAATTTTAATTATACAAAAATGGGAGAGCGAGGGTTAAAACATAAAAGTTTTTACGTTACAAAAAGTTGCAGCGATATAGCAAAACGTATTTATTAGCTTTTAAATTCGACCAGTATTTACATTTTTGACATTCCTGAAACTGTTAACTTGATTGTGATATATGTTCGCCAAACAGTAAAACTAACGAAATTATAATTGATATATATTATTTTTACGAAAGTACCAATTAGTTACGAAAGGATGATATTGTACTCGACAGTAAATATATAACTGTAATGTATAAAACTTTAAACCAGCTCTCTAAACTTTTAATTGAGTTAAATATTAAAATTTGGTGTAGATACAAAAACATTCTCTTGTTTGCATGCAGTGCATGTTTTGGAATATGATGTAAATATAATCCTACATTACTTTATAGAAAAATTTGCATATAGTTCTTTACCACTAAATAGTCGGCACAGAAACATTTTAAGGGGTTTCCCTAGTGTTAAAACCGAAAAATTAAATCGTTTTTTTTAATAGATACTAAATGAAGAAGAATAACGATAAAGACACGATATTTGGTACACATATTTATTATATGTGATATTTAAGTATTATGTTATAAAATTTTAAAATAATACAAAATTGCGGTCGTGACGGCCGGTTGATAACGCGCGCTCGGCAGAATTTCTTCATCTGCGCGGCACAGTGCAGGGATCACAACTTTGATCTGAAAAATAAAAATATACTATTTCTGTTAGTGGGCAATATTATTGACGGTAATATGTTGAGCTTAAAACAAAATAAGTATATCTAGTTACTTAAAAAATATATTTTATATTGAAAAATCAGGACGAAAGCGTGATCACTTCTTGAACAATCCAAAAAACAGTAGAAATCAATATTTTATTGAAAAATCAACATATTACTTCAATTCAAATTTAATTTATATTTAATTTAATTTATATTATGATTGAATTAACTTTTATTTAATAAAATATATTAAAATAAATTCACAGCTTATACTCGTATATGCAGAGTGAGGAAAAGTTTCTATCAAATTTATAAAGACAATTTAAAATTCGTACGCGTTTAAATTATCAGATAATTTAATATTAGAGAATACTCATATAAAATTATCATACTCCGAGAATGTGCTAGTTAATTTATTATGGCTTATTAAATTAGATTAAGCTTAGAGTAGAGTATTTTTATAAAATTGTAAAATAAATTCCATTTGCTTCAAATAACTATGGATGAAAGATCTTATTTACCTCAATTATAATATATATGTTAAACTATTGGTCAGAAAATATAACTATGCATTAATTTTCGTGTTATTTTATAATATAAAACAAAATGTGTCTCAGTTCGAATTAATAAAAAAAAAACAAACAAATGTTTTAAGGTATATTGAATGGCATTGCACTACCCATTGCGTGTATTGGATTTGGTCACTGACCGGGTGAACAGTAGAGGTGCATGGGAGATGCCTACGGGAAATCAGTAGTTGAAACTAGAACATAAGTTTCGAACGAAACCCGCTCCTATTTGTGATGCTCTAAAAAGCTGCGGGCGTGAAACGGCAGGAATTCAGCGGAGAATGAACGACACATCACAGTACTTCTGCTGGGTGACAAACTTGATAGAAAAATCTGACAACTAAAAACAACATAGGAAGACTTCTCTCGTGGATAACTTTTACTTATAAAGTTTCGTCTTCAGACTGTAAACACAGTAACGAGTGTGCTAGTCTAAGCAAGTAATATTATAACGCACAACAATTTTAGTAGGAATATATAAAACAATATTAAACTATTGCAAAAAAAAGTTCAATGAAGATTTTTTAATAGAGAAATAATGTTATAATGTTAAACTAATTTAATCATGGGGAATTGAAAAGTCTTAAATGAAACAAGTGTTATAGAATATAGAACTGGTTGTGCATGGGAGGTGTGTTTCCAGAATCAATATAAGGTCCTTGAGAATCCATACAAATCTATATATTGGCATGATGTATTATATATATTTACATACATATGTATATATAGTATAACTAAACTAAAATTAGTTTACTCTGTTTGCAGTGAGGTTGAATTTGAGTAATGTGCTGTATAATATATGTTTCAGCCGACGAAGACTTGAGAGTACACCGGGCGAGGACACGCAACACGCAGCTTCGTTACGAAACGGTACAGCGAGTAGTTTCCGGTCGAGCGGCAGCGGCTGTTCCAAGTTGAGACGGCATAACGCTTGTCGTCAAGTCAAGCGTGACGTCACTCCACTACCAGATAGAAATGTGAGTGCTCCTGTTAATTTTTTTTTAATCTCGCCTTAAAATTTTGTATTTTTATGTTCTTCATTTCGATATTACAATATGTACAAAAAACTCTCGAGACATTTTTCTTTGATTTTAAATGTTTTGCATTTTTATTTAAAAGTTCTATACTAATAATTTACGGAAACATTTTTGCTATATTATACTAGCGAATCAGCGAAAAAAAAATTGTTTTTGCTGGATTTAGTTTTTCGTGCTGTGATATTGGTACTCCTTATGCAATTATATATCGGATAGGCATATGCAAGAGCCAGCGAAAACGAATTAAAACAAAAACTAAAGAAAAATGAACGTGATTACGTCTCACTATTTTTAGTGATTTTTGTTTTTTTGTTATACACGATTTTGCTATATGATAATTTCGTATATATGTATGCTAGATCCTGAAAAGTATTGGTTGAAAATTAGAGCGGCAAATGGATGTCTTCGGTATTTCCAAACAGTTTTCCCAAACAACGCTTTTTTTTGTAGCGTTATTAATAAGTTAAATTGAAACACTGTCAAGTTTATTTAATCTATTACGCATGACAGTGAATATATAATATGATTATGTTGGAAATATATAAATTATAAGTCACTCTTAATTTTGAATTCATTTCATATTAAAATAAGGTAAGATTAATTCGACGACGCACTAAAATTAGAATGTTGCAATGAACGCCGGACCGACCCACGGACCGAGCAGGAACATCCATAGATTTAAGCTAAGTCAGCTTTCCGTGGAATATTCACGAGGATTATAAAGGTGGGCAAAGGTACACATGGCTTCCGGGCGCACATGAAAATATCTATCGTTCTGTTTGCTTACCTTGGAACTTCAATGGACTCGTTACGACGCGGCTGCAGCTTATGAGGATTAACCGGTCTGTGTGGACTTTTCATGTTACTGTCCAAATGTTTTCGATATCTGAACCTGAGCCCGCATCTAAGAAAAACACAAATATTGATGACCTGAAATACCTGAAAATATTGAAAACTTTCAAAAGTTTTGCAATATTTCAATTATTATCGATGAAAATTGCTATTTCTGATAAAGCATTTTGTAAGAAGATTTTGCAAAAGGCCTATAAATTACTTTTAAAGACGTAAAACGATAAAATTCGTTCACTGTTCAAAAAATGAAGTTTTATTTCAAATTATAATTCGCAATCGCTCTAAAGTGAACATGGGATTTCAATTATTATCGATGAAAATTGCTATTTCTGGTAAAGCATTTTGTAAGAAGATTTTGCAAGAGGCCTATAAATTACTTTTAAAGACGTAAAACGATAAAATTCGTTCACTGTTCAAAAAATGAAGTTTTATTTCAAATTATAATTCGCAATCGCTCTAAAGTGAATATGGGATTTTTTCCTCGACATTCGTTATTTTATTTGAGGACACTCAGAACGTCTATTCATTTAAAATCGATTTTTTATTCATGATTACAACTGTCTCTCTAAGCTATATAAGAAAATAAAAAAAGATACGCTTAGCAGAAACGGTAAACAACGTTAACAATTTCAGTATAGAAACAATGAAAGTCGTCTTTTAATTGGCGCAAATATACGCGCATAATAAAACATAAAGTTCCGTACAATTGTACGGGTTGATACTAAATAAAAGAACACAAAGAAAAAGTATTGTACTTTTTTCGCAAGTTAATACATTTTTTTTATGATCTAAAAACTCATTTATTATTCTAATGGTTCATTTATTAAATGCTAAATTAGTTCCTTTGAACTGTGCCCTATAAATGCAATATAGAAGTAATAAATTAAATTAAATAAACGAACTGGCGAAATATTTGAAGAGACATGGCTTGACTGACAAATGAAGCTTTACTATAGGGGACACAGCTAGATAAGCACAAGAAACAAAAAAACCGAGAACGAAGTTGTCAGTTAGTTGGAGATTTTGCTGAAATCGTTTGCAGAATTAAAATTAGAATTCACTGAGCGAGGTATCGTTAAATATGCCACACTCTTAAAGTATTCAAACGAGGAAATCTCCTAAGGATCATAAACATTTCCCATATTTTTTTTCCATATATATAATTAGATAGTGAGATACTAAACTTTATGGCACGCTTCAACGTTTTATTGCATGAATAAATAATTTTTAGAACACTGTTGAATGCAAATATAAATGTTATACATATTTTAAAATTACATCCAAAAAATACAAAAATAAAGCAATACATTGAAAGTAGTTTTTATAAAATGAATGACAAAACAATAAAGGAATATAATTCTAATATGGTAGTTTGAAAGTGTCGTTTGAAAACACGAGTTTTAAGTTATTTCTCGTAAAAGACTATTTCGTTTCAAAGTGACTGATTTATTGAATAATAATGCAAGAGTTAAAAATGCGCAATAGTGATTTACAATGGTTAATAGAAGAATGATATATTAGTATAAGAAAACATCCAGAATTTTTAATCTGCCAAAAATTCTGTTTACGCACGAATTGTTAAACTTGAAAGCCATAAATTAGGAGTCCCCTTGGCGTAACTTATGAATCACATGGAACATCTAAAGTGATAAAATAATAAGAATTAGGTTCCCTATATCTGCGCATTTGGCATAGAAATACTATTTATAAAACTGAGCAAATTTTTTAGTGATGCATATTTGTAAATTATTATTTATTATGCAATACCGAAAATTACAGCAAATAAATTAGAGTACATACTTGAAATACCATTATAGTTAAAATATTTTATGATAAATATCATTTCACATTTACCATATAATTGCACAAGTACACAAAAGTTGGACACTTTAAATGATGTGCTTGTAGGTGTTACGAATGTCAATTAGAGCAAGTTTCGCATTTTGTCTAAACAATTGCATCCGCGCAGTGGGCATTGTTAACTGTAAAGAGCTTGCTAAACTGCTCCAAGGTACTAATACCATCTTTCTTTGTCTTTCTTTTTTCTATGCATTCATTTATTTGTTGCTCTACTTTCTGTGAGCTTCGTGCCTTATTTTACCATTTTAGCTTTTTGAAAAGGATACTTGGAAATTCATTACAATTTTGGTTTCATTCACATATTCTTTGATGTTGAATTGTTTAAATTTATAATTGGTTGCTTCAACAGAATTAGAAGTGGTCAGGATATGTAGTGATGCTTTCTTTGTTTTTTACTTACAATTGGTCGAATAAATTGCATATGAAATATACATTGCTTCAATTCATTCATCAATTGTATTTATTGTATAATACTTATTACAGCATTCATAAATATTCTAAGCGAAACTTTGTATTATCGTTGTTGTAAATTTTCCTAATTATGCATTCTATGCGCATTCGTAGCTAAGCGTAACCAGTAAAAAAATCTTATGCACTTGAAGTTGAATGCAAGCTTAATTCGAAATGAAAACTAGGGTTTTATGGTGAAGCACTAATGCACAACCTTACATAAACATCAACTATGTAATTTCACTTGAGTGCCGACAACAAATACTCGTTAGGCAACTCACGGAAAAATATTTACTTCCGTTTCTGGCTGGTCGCAGTACGGTCGTATTAAAATAATAGTTTTTCTACTTAAATTTAGTACCGGCTACGTAAGTCACGTACAGACCGAGGAAATAAGATAGAATAAGGAAATCTATTCGGTACATAATTGAATTTAAAATATGTGTCAGCAATTAAGTAAAATAACACAAAAAAGCACTGATCATTAATAAGATTGTGAACTTTAAATAATTGCATACTTACATACAATTAGTTCAAATTCGACTTTCAATAGCGTGTTTGTCAAACTAATTTTATTATTTGAGAAGAAAAATTAAATTAGAGATTACTTTTCAGAAAACAAATTTGACAACGTGATGGTATAAAATCATTTTGCATAATTTATTCGGTATGTGAATGCAAATGAGATGAAAAATATTTTAGGTAATTCAGCGAAAATTGGAAAAAAAAGTTTAAAAGTAATTTATGCTTATTTTCACACTTTGGTAAAGTGATTATTTGGAATAAAGTAAACACGAATTTACCAAAATTTAATTTTTGACTAGTCATTTTATAAATGTTTTCTGTTCTTTAATACTTTTTATACGATACGTAGACTGATTTATTATGTTAATTTGTAATTATTTTTTTAATGCATTTCGGGATTATATCTGTTTGCCTTTATTACTCAACAATTGAATTATCTCAGCAATAAAGTAATCTGGAGGCGCCGGGTATCGATCCCGGTACCTCTCACATGCTAAGCGAGCGCTCTACCATCTGAGCTACGCCCCCCATACTATTAATAAATATTCCAATCATTTTAACTGGTTTTTTAAACAGCTTTCTTTTGGGAATCTATGTCAAAAATTAGGTGCCTTGGCATTACGAATATTTTAATATAACCGTCACCTTTCTGTAGCGCCACACCTAATATAAATGTTAGTGATTTTACTTTCTTATACGAAGAAATAAGTAAGTATAGTAATCAGGAAATATTACGATCTTTCGATTAAAATTGTTTTTATATCTCTGTTGCAACAGCGATTCTTGAAAGTGACTTTTTACGATCACATGGAAGAAATCTAATTATGTCTGTACTCTATTGCCATTTTATTTTTAACTTTCATTCTTAAGAAAACAGCGAAAGTAGCTCGTAAAATTTACAAGTGTTTATTGTTTGAGTCAATTTTTATTTCAGTCACTACGTTTTAAGGTACCGGGATCGATACCCCACGATAGGATAAGATTCAAAATTAACGTTTTACAGCGTCGTGAAATTGGAAAAGCGTTAATTGACTATCAAATTCTAAACATTGGCAACAATGTCTCATATCTGTTTACGAGGTGCGATAAAAACTTAGCACCTAGTTTTAGTGCGCAAACCTGAAATACATTTTATTGATCTAAGGCGATCATTTGGTATCATTAAAATTGTATGTACCACATTTTATATGTTCCGTTTTGCAGTTGCGGCTAACATAATTTTAAAGACGTTAAAATACTTTATAGACGTTGTCATATTTATCCTCTGATGGCTAGTTACTGGGTATAATACTGGCACTTCCGTAACTCAAAGAAAACATTCGAAGATTGAGTATACTGATAAATTTCTTTTTCTTCGCAAATGTACATTGTGTCAGCTGTCATTTCATTTAGTTGTTAGGAATGAACATTAATGCTCATAATAGGAATTTAGAACCTATTTTGTACGCTAATTTGCAGTTGTGTCATTAAAATTTACGAACAATTGGTTCTTCTTTACTGTTGAAAAGTTGGTGCCGTAAAATTAAATTCACAACACTTTAGTTGAATCGGTAAAATAACCAACACAACCCTTAGAAGATTAGTTATTATTCATTTTTAGTAATTTTCTTGCTTGGGAGATCGTTTCACCTTTACTTCGGAAATAAGATAACGAAATTTTACAATTTTATGCTCAATGGTGTAATTATATATTTGTATTTATAAAATGTGTTATTTTTTAATAATATATAGCTCTTATAAATCATATGAAAGCGATGTACAGAAGCGTATATTACGTTGTCATTTTATTTATGTATATATTAGGGTACGTGTTCGTGACAATTCGAACCATTAGGTTAAGCGTAAATTCATATTTACTATGAACAAATGAATGTGCATGTCCATTTACATACAGAAAATGCAAACTAGATAAAGTGAGTAGGTATTTGTGTAAGCCCTATGTAGCATGTTTATCAAATTATAATAATTATTATTTGGACTGTAATTTTGAATCAATTGCACTTTATACATTTGCTAAATATATTTATATTTTTAGAAATTATTTGATTAACAGACATAAAAATAAAATTCTTAATTTTTGTAATTTTCAAAAAATTATTGAGTAGTTTCAAATTGGTTTATTATTGATATATTAAGAGAAGTTTATAATTTAGAATATATGTAACAAATAAAGTAAAAGAATATACAAGTTAATCAAATACTTAAAAAAATTAAAAAATAAATTATAGGGAATTTCTAAATTGTGGATGTACGTTCACTGTTACTATTTCAAGAAATACTCGTAATATACAAGATAATAACAACAAAAAAGGCTACTAAATAATTCTAATTTCCAATTCTACGGTGTACGTAGACCTCTAGAGCTAGAATGAGTACAGTGAGCTGCTTCAATGGATAGTTGTTTCATGGCAATACAGAGCGAGTTATAAGTGATAAAGAATGGACCTAAATGAAACATATTTATCGTTCTTTCTAGCGCTTTTAATACAACATGAAGATGAATTCAATATTTTCTCTCGAAGTACCCTATATGAGGTAATGTGGCTGACCTATATTTGAAATCATTTATAAGCGGCCAATATGAAATGGATAGTCATCCATTTTCCATGAGAGTGAATCGTGAAATTCTGCAGCCATTATTTTTTACTTAGTTGCGTGTTGTACGTAAATGTGGTAGCTATTGTGGAAAATGAAAGAATTGCATGTTCATTTTGATTCAAATGAACACAAACCAAATGGTTCAACAAAACACAAAAGATAAATGATCGCACCATTTCGAAATGGACCATTGTACAGTCGCTATTATCATTCTTAAATTGACCAGATAATTACTAGTCGCTAAAAATCTTCGCCAATAATTACATTTACTTTTATAAAAATTAACACCATTTCTTTGGCATATCGCGCTTATCTCGTTCTGCTGCAGCTATTTTATTACTTTTCTCCCTTTAAATCGAAACATATTTTCGTTGAACTGACCAAGAATCCTATTTTAAATCTTAATAGATATCATTAATTTTATTTTTCAAAAGAACTGCAAATATCTCTAAATCAACAAAAAATCTCTAATATCTCTAAAACGTGGCTTGTTTTTTAATACCTATTTTAATCAATTATTAAATACACACACACACACACACAACAAGAGTATAGACTATGTAACGTATCGTAGACATTACTTTCCCATAAACATGATGTGCCTATGCTTATTCATTCCACGCACGTTGCTGTACGTTCTCTAGAGGCTTCATATATATATACGTATATATCAGTCTTTCGTATAGTCCAGGGATTTTCAAAATTGATGTCGAAACATCCAGAGACATCTCGGCTTGGTTACTGGGGCACATAATAGTTTGTATTTTGCGCTAATTACTATGGGATAATCGTTTTGCAAATTTTAATTTTATTTTGTTGTATACGTTGAATTACCTACGTTCGTGAAGTTTTAGTTTTAGAAAAGTTTGGAAAACACTGATATATACTATAAAAAGCACAAATATATTTATTAACCACGCCGCATAGAGACTTTAGGAACCTTAATATTGGCAGTTACTACGTTTCTTACAACCCTGTAACGCATTCAAGTATTTACTTTATTACAAACGCGTTGTTTCAAAACCTATATTTACTTTCGCTTTTAAATTGATTCCTTACTCCGCTACTTTATTTACAAACATTGAATAGTGACAAATTGAATTATTATAAAATAACAAGACAATCACATCAAATTTAAAGTGCTTTATTTTAATAAGAAATATTTCTACACATGCGCTGAAATTGGTGTATTTTATTGATATAACTCGCTACAGTTTCCATGGTTGTACATGGTTTTCAAGTAGTACAATTAAAACTTTGATCATTTCGTAATGAGCTTAGTTAGTAAATATAATAGAATATTGAATGTATATTCGGAAATTAGGATCATTCTAGTCGACTCATTGCAACTACTATGAAAAATTTAAACGATTGTCAATTTTAAAATAAATTATATAAAATTCTCAATCACACAATCCAAACAATTAATAGGCTTACTTTTTACAACCTTGTATTTGTATTCATAATAGTGCAGACTACAGAAGAACTTAAAGAGAAAATAGTTTTGGATTTAAAATTTAAGTTGCTACAAAAATAGTTTAGTTACAAAAGTTTTTAAATTTGTAACTTGAAGTTAAGGGGAGTTATAATGGGCTACGTAAAACTACCAAGAAATGCTTCTAAACTGTCTCATTTTCATGTCTAGTGTTTTTTATAATGACATATTGCGCAGCTTGTTTCGTCGTTTTGAATTTCATAACAAAGGTATTTCATTTTGTCATATAAAAGGTAAATATATATATACCTACTAGATATATATTACAAGGCAGAAAAGTAATAGAATATTGCTTTATCCGCGAAATATTGAATTTTTACAAGGATCTTGCCAAAGTAAAGGAAAAACATATTTATTATAAACAAATAAATACGGTTTTCCAAGTATTTTATTACTTAGATACCTAGCATATTGAGTTCTTTTAGTACTCATAACGGAAAGACATGCTAAAAACACCGCTGAAACTATAATATAAAAATACAAGTATGATAAGATATTGCAAAAAAAAGATATCACACAGAAAAAGTAATACTTCATGTTTGCAGTAGGTTTAGTTTAGGATATGCTGTAATCGATAGTCACAGTCTGACATGCTGTTACTTTGCACAAGCAAGGGAATATTGTATGGCTTTCTTTTTGATAGTTTTACCTTTATATATTGTTTATATCTCAACAAACAAAAGCTGTTTTTAAACATCGACATGGACTAAAAAAAATTAGGTTTTGACATAAATTGCACAAAACAGAGTGAGAAGTGTTTTAAGAGTGGTATATTCAAAATATTGTAGGATTGAAGAATATATTTTGTAAGATGTTTAGAAAAGTTTGGAAAACACTGATATATTCTATAAAAAGCACAAATATATTTATTAACCACGCCGCATAGAGACTTTAGGAACCTTAATATTGGCAGTTACTACGTTTCTTACAACCCTGTAACGCATTCAAGTATTTACTTTATTACAAACGCGTTGTTTCAAAACCAATATTTACTTTCGCTTTTAAATTGATTCCTTACACGCTACTTTATTTACAAACATTGAATAGTGGCAAATTGTTTTATAAAACTATATGTAATGAACATTTTTTTGAATTTTTTAAATTATGTTTTTTTATCCTATCTGAACCTATTATGTATAAGAAACTGTCAATATTTGTATAGATTCTTCAACTGGCTTCGTTTTGGATTCATTTAATTTTAACTGGAGATTACTTTTAATTGCATTTCATTTGATGCATAAAAAGATACATTAGTCAAATATTCTAGAAAAATTATTGTTGAATAGCATGATTCATTTTTTTTCTTAAATGCGAACCAATCCACCTGGCTTGGAGCGCCATGCCAGTTAGCTGTGATATCGTGTCGAGTATTAGTCATGCTAAGGGTTAACCACCCCTAAGTGTAATATAGCGAGTGTTTACGTGCATTTATAGAATTGCATCGGAAATGAAAGAAACTAGGGTGGGAATAAAGTTGACTATTCGTAAAATCGTGTCTATTTATTCCAACTAAAATTAGTTTTCCGATTTCTATATGGTGTATAGTATTTATAATAAGTAATTCTGCCGACAGAACTGGTTAAACGTATATTTGGCTTCTCTTTAACCTTTAGAGGATTGGGATTTGAGAAATTTCAAAAGCCCAGTTTTTCTATTAAAAAGTGAGTTTGGGTCATGCACAAAAGACTAAACTAAGACCAAGTCTTTGGCGGGTCGGGGCTTGACGCCTCAAGGCGTCATCCCGGTCCTCTAAAGGTTAAGATTAATTTATTTCGATTGAAAAAAACACACACACACACACTTCAACATCAAGAACAAGATATTTTTCGGTATAAGTTAAAGAGCTGCGAGAAATTTTATAATGTATGACAGCTTCTATAACACCCTAAAACATAGTCGTAAGTTTAGAAACTATCGTATTGAAATTGCAAGTGCTTTGAATTGAACTCTGTATATGAATACTATTGCAAATCTCTGATAGTTTACGTAAATTGTTTGTATAAAGAAGTCATGAAATATTAAATACGATTTTGTGTTGGAAACTTATTGTTAGTGTAGCTACTTTTCTTTGGTATTGTATGAAACAGTGTAGTTATAGACAAATTCTTTGTAACTTCGTAATTGCATTGAATGATTATATTAGAATATAAAATGCTTGAAAATAAATATATTTCAGGAAATTGTGAGCATACTGTATTTAATACTTTTGTATAAATATATATATATATATATATATATATATTATTTTATTAAAAATATTTGAACAAATCGTATACTACAGAAAGTTCAAATACATATTAGAAAAAAGTCAGCAAATAAAATAAATGTTACAAATGAAGAACTTAACTTAAAATATACTCGCAATATAAAACGTAAATATTTATTTATAAGACAGCAATCATCTAACAAAATGAAACGACAAAATAACAGCTTTATTAACCGGAAGTAGCGACATTTCCCCGAGTCTCTATTGGGGTGCCACGGAATACGCCGCGGCGTGCCGGACACATCTACACAACGTATATCCGGTATATTTTCAAAGCTCTTAAATCAACCAAAACTAACACAGGTATACATATATATATATATATATATATATATATATATATATATATATATATATATATATATATATATATATATATGCACCACACAGTCCTACAATCAATCACACACATACACACACACACACAGACACACATACACCCACACACACACACACACACACACAAACCTTTGTGCATTATTAACTAAATCTCATAAGCTGTTAAAATATAACCATAACTGAAGCAAAAATACTAGCATACGCAAACACTTAATATTATTTACAAGAGTTGTATCATCAAATTAGTTAAATAATATACACATGCGGCATTCATCACCGGCATCAACATTTATGAATATCTGTGTCCGCTAAATGTAAAATTCATTAATTTTGGAGGACTTCCGTTTATTAAAGAAGATCAAGCTTAGGAATGATTTATTATTAATATGAGAGAAAAAAAACACTAAACGGTAATGCTATAAACGTCCAGCATACATTAGAGAATGAAGATCTATTTACATAAAATGCAAAGCCCACCTTTTACAAAAAAATTAAGTTTATTATTATATAAACTAATATACAAACTATAGAATAATTGAAACCGTATAAGATTATATTAAAGCAACTACTATGTACAATGTAAAGCAAAGTAAAATATTCGTATTGAAAAATTCATTAGATGCCGCTGGGAATCGTACCCAGAACCTTCAGATGTAAACGTTCTGGCTTCGGTTCCCAGCAGTATACGATGAATATTTTTCAATGACAGATTTTTAATATAAGATAAGAAAAGATGTATAGTTAGTCTCTCGAAAAGTGGACTTCTAATTCATATAATTACGATCAGTATAGGTATTTGGGTGTAAACGCATACATATGCAATATATTGTGTCTAGGCAAATACATAAATATGTATGTCATTCCTTGCATCATATTTCTATGATGTGAATAAGAAAATGGTATGTAACGTGTGAAGCGCGCGGGATGTCTCGACGCGGGGTGAACGGTCGCCATGCCGGTAGCGGCGCCAGTTGTACCAAGAGCGTCGTTCTGTGAACGTCGCCGCCGCCGCCGACGACGCCGCGAGAACCGACGGAGAATATACTGAAAGACGCCACGTTGTTACTCGCTATGACATTGTGACAAATTAAACAAAAATATCCGAGTAAAAGTGTCTAAAAATTTAATAATATATTTCAAATTGTGTGTTTTATAATTGTTCAAAAAATAAGTGTAATTCATAAATGTTTTTGTTTGGTTCACGTGAAATTACATAATTTTTATGCATTTTCTAATATAACGTAGGTAATTTATTTTGAGCGTGTTCTTTTAGTGGATGTAAGTAGTAGCCAAATAGATTTTGTTATTTAAGGTCACCAGCAACGTTACTATATGAAGTAACTTCGGTAGCAATTACAAAAATAAATGTGGTAGCTTGTTATGTAAATAGTTTCTTTTTAACTGAAAAACACATTTTTGGATAAAAATTTAATTGTTTTTGGTCTATTTTTAGTTGAAGAGTACGAGAATTTGGGTCTCAATGTCAGTTTGATTTTAAAAAAAGTTGACCTCATACAACGATAAACATAGGATAATGTTTTTTTTTATTATTTTATATGAGACATACATTTTTGAAATTGTCATGAGTAATTTATTAATTAAATTATTTATTTGTTTATCAATAAGCTGTCAGGTGTATTAGATATGAATCAACATTTATTGTTTATCAAATAAAGTTTAGAAAAAAGTTTATTACGATTTTAAAATCATGTCTTCAATATTTAAATTATTTTCTCATTTAAGTTTTTTATAGTAATATGGTGAAAACAATTTTATTTTGCAATTTATTTTTTCAAATCTTCAAATCAAATTACTGATCTTATTTTTTTATTGTTTATTCTATCGATTATAACTCGAAATATATATATAAAATGTAAGAGTCACTCAAAAATGCTTAGGACTCTTATTCTCTTATTCTTGTTTATTTGTGTCTTACAGTTGGTGGACCACTATAAAAATATTTGCTTGATAATAATACGACATATTTATTTTGAAAAGAAATAAAAATGTATTTTAATGATTTCATATTTATTCGTATATTTCACCAAATAGCTGATGGGCTTTGCGACAGTATATTTAAAAATATTTTTTAATATTTACCCGCATATTTTTCATATTAGATTTGATTGTATTTACATAAATTAAACTGACATCTTAAAGCTTACGTTCATAAGCTGCGAAATTTCGCGAACCAAATTTCATATTCCCTAACAAAATCCTACTTAACCAAATATTAGAGCGCTTCAATCTAAAATGGTGTTATTTATCATTTGCCATGCGACTCCCTACATACATCTTATTATCTTATCTGTCTCATTTTCTCTCCATTCTTTACGTGATTTATCAAACAACTTCAGGTTATAAAGCAATATTTTACTTAGATAACACAAATGTTTTTTTTAAGACATATTCCAATCTCTTCAAATAATCTAATAGTTTATGCTTATATCTATATTAGATGATTAATGCTGGCTTCTTAATTTTTATTTCTTGTACTTTTTCATTATTCATCTTTTATTGTTAAAAATGTACTTAAACATATAAATTGCACGATTCTATGGTTTCCAGTGTTTTTCCACACTATATGGTTGATGTAATTGTATTAGTATACGATTAAATCAGTTTCCCAATACGCTCATTGGTCAGGATAACTAGAAACTGAGCTTGATCAACTCATCCGTTGCAACGCTTCGTCATTTAATTGATATAGTACTTATGTCGTCGTCTCTAGAATGGAAAATAATTAATGAAAGATACATACGAATTAAATTACAATATATATATATCTATATTACATTGGTTTATACTCCAATTTATGACATTGATATTCTTATTTGTAAAAATATGAAGGTGTTTTTCAATTTTGATTTATAACATTGTTTTTACTTTCTTATACGAAGTAATAAGTAAGTATTGTATTTAAGAAAAAATCCGATATCGACTTTTAAAGAAAATATTTCTATTGACCTTCCCTGAAACTTATCTTGGTCAGTTACGCGATCGCGCATGTATTTGTTTGCGTGAGAAAAATGAAATATATTATTATTTCGTACAATTTTTGCTTGGAAAAATTTTCATATTTCCAAATTACTATAAGTAAATTGACATTTCTTAGTCGTAAAATTTGTAAAAGACAAACGTGATTTTACTAAAGATGCAATGGTTGATGGCATTTTATTGTTTTTTTATTAAATCATGAATAATGTTCATACACACGTTTCTGGCCTGTAATATATTTTACATGGCAAGACTTGCGCTTTGAAAATATGAGAGAAAATAACGCTGAAATAAAATTAATTCAATTTCGTTGAAGTTTCCTTCCACAGCTTTCAAAATTGCATTTGCATTTACGGATATAAAAAGAAAAATAGTAAATATGTAAATATCTTATGAAACATATTTTTATGAACGTTTAGTTCACTTTGTTCTCTATGTAATACTACCAATTTATATTAGTTTATTCAATGTATTACAACAATTGTGAATAACTAACATGAATTTCTTTAAAATCTTCTGCAAGTTGTTTTCTCTGTCATATTACGTTTTCGTAATTTATACCTCGTATTAATATCGCAATGCTTCTGACTTATTTGCTTATCAGTTGATTTGATTGTTATAGTTATGGTATGATAATTTACAGAGTTATTGAATCAGTTTATCAACTACAACATATACAATGTGCTTCGATTAATATTTAATTAAATCATAACATAAATTAATAAAAATACATATTAAAGATATATTGTGTATATTTGTTCCAAAGGCTATAAATATTTGCTTTTTTATCTCTGCTAAATTTTAATTATGATCACAACACGTTTTGATTACGCCAGTATAAGTAAGTATTGTAATCATGAAAAATTACGATCTCGAGATTTTAACGGAAATATACGTTTTGACTTTCCCTGAATCGATTCCAACTATTTTCGGAATGACGTCCGTCTGTGTGTGTGTGTGTGTGTGTGTGTGTGTGTATGTGTGTGTGTGTGTGTGTGTATGTGAGCGCTCTACAGCCTAGACGGCTGAAGGAAAAATTATGAAATTTCAAACTGAAGATTTGTATGTACCTGGCAAGAAAAACTCTTATGTTTGAAGAAAATATACTAACCGGAAGTGCCTGTGTACTCTAGTCATTTTTTGCGGTTTCTGCAATTGCTCAAAGTTACAAGTTTTCAAAAGTGTTACCGGATATAAGAAAATGGCCATTAAAATTTGTTCTTATTATAATTAATTTCAAATAAATCGTATCAAGTGTGCCTGTCAATTGTTTAATAAAAAAAAAACAAAAAACTTAAATAATTTGGAGTTTGACATTTAATATTTATTCTAAGAAATAATTTAGTGAAAAGGGGTTCCAAAGGTTAGAAAATTATTACAAATTAGAAGAATAATCTAAATATGATCTAACCGAAATGCGTATAAGAAAGTTCAGTGCATGACACTGCAGATGTTTATCATCTGTATAAAACATATTTTATGAACGTTTAGTTCAGTTTGTTCTCTATGTAATACTACCAATTTATATTAGTTTATTCAATGTATTACAACAATTGTGAGCAAATTGCCACAGAAAATTTCAAATAAATTCTAGATACAAATCAAACATTAAATGCAATCATACAATTTCTTTTAATGACGCTTATACTAATACGTCATTTACTTCCATTAATTCCAAAAGTTTTCACTCCATTTATATTAGTCATATAAATATTTTAATGGCCAATGCCTGATTGAACCGATGAACATTTATGTCTGACAAAAGAAAAATATTTATTATTCAATAAATAAAAATGCTAGAAAACTATTTCAATTCTCTCTAGTACAATTTATTAATAATTCCTTCATTTTGTATCAACGAAATATAAATAATATATAAAAAAGTAATTAAGAAATTATATTTCCTCGCCGCGGCTCTATATTAGTTAAACAAATTATTTTTTAGAAATTGATTTTTAATGTGTACTCGGTATAAAACTATATATTTTTATTTCGTCTCCAAAGAATAGTTACCATTTATATTTAAAAGTCCAATAAATTTCTGCTGTTTCAGTCGTTACTATAGAAATTAATCATGATTATTTTTAAGCGACTACCTTAGACAATAAATGTTTTAACAACTGACATATGTAGGTCAGTTTCGTATAGTTATTAATAGGTAGTTAATTTCACCTATGAATTAACTCGCACTTTTAAATATTAATGTAAAATTGATTTGAAATAGTTTCTTCTGCTGTTTTGCTTTAACATAAACTGCAAAACATATAATTTAAAATCCTACTTTCAATGAACGTATTTGTATTGATATGAACAGTGGCAATAAAGTGCTACTGGGAGCGTAATTAATTTACAATTATAAAGTAATCAAAAGAATAATTAGCCAATGAAAACTCAATCAATCAACTAGCCAGATGATTGAATAAAACGCACATTTATGTATTGCAAATATGCCTCTTATGCATATAAACAAAAATGGCACACATAAAAGATATGTAAATTGAAAACATTTATTATTCATAGATTTTCGATTTGCTCAAATCAATCAATTCTCTAAATGAAATTATCACCGACAATATGCACGCCTTTCACAAATATTGGAATCCACATTGACTGTAGAGAATAAGAGGAAATGAAAGAGCAATAGATGTATAGCGAGAGATAGAGTGTGTGTTGATTAATTAGTTGATTGGATAACCGTTAACTGATATCATATGGTATCATCATCATGATCATTATCATCAACTTCTGACAAATGCTGCTTTTTTATCGCTGAGTTTCAAATTTCCATTACGCATGGTACTAAATAATTGGCGTTTATATTCGGCTGTCAAATTGTTTATAACTCATTTTACATAATTTATTTCATAGCTTTACTCCAGCTTTCAGGAAAGCACAAAAGGTTCAATGAGTTTCAACGTTCTCCTAAAGTTACTTAAATTCTATTTTTACCTTCTTATACGCAGTAATTTTTATTCTATCTATATTTTCTGTAAGTGTAACTGTTTTTAAGTTATTGCCGAAAGTATTAACAATGCTATAGTAAACATACACTTCCGGTTTGAATACTGTTTTCAAAAATAGGTTTTCTTACCAGGCATATAAAAAACTTAAGTTTTCCTTAAACCGTTTAGGCTGTAGAACACGTACACACACACACACACACAGACACACACACACACACACACACACACACATACACACAAACACATACAGACAGACGCCATTCTAAAAATAGTCAGGCTCGATTCAGGGAAGGACGAAAGATATATTTCCGTTAAAATGTCGAGATCGAAATTTATTTATGATTATAATACTTACTTATTACTTCGTATAAAAAAATAAAAGTAAAACATAACTATAATTATTGGTATTAAATAATTTTGCGACATCCGATAAAATTATTTTTCAAATTTCGAATATTTAATAATATTATAAACTGTGAAACTATAAAGTATTGAAAGCTAAAAGATGTTAGTCAAGTATATATACATAATTGACAACACAACAGGGATGTTATATCCGCTAGATTTGACGAGTATTCGCGTGTAACGACTAAAAAGTAACGTAAAGTATAAAATGTATGGTATGTGCAACTTGTCATTAAAGATTTTCAATAATCTTCTTAGTGCTACTGTCAGTCAGACAATCGACATTAAAAATTGATTTGTTGTCAAATTGTTATACGTGAGACTTATTTTGAGTGCTTGTACAAATGAAACATACACACATTGCGAATGTCAAAAGCAACAAAATATGAATTTAAAAATATTAATCTTCATTTATGTTGGCCTGAGCGAGTCGCAAACATTGCCAAAACACTTTCTGGTTGTTATCCAAGCGATTCCAACGTACTCGGATAGGTGCGATATCCACAACTGCCATTTCGAAAACTTTTACTGAAAAACTACGTTGCTGAAACTTTTCTTAACTTGTTTCACATATTGAACGAAATCGACACATTTCTTCTTCGTTTGCCTACCATTATATTTCACATACCATATGGGATATATTTTTCAAAAATAGATACTATAGTTTTTATACAAGAAATACAATTTTATTTATATTAAAAAGTCGTTTAATGCTATTCAAATTAGATGTTCGTTTAGAATTTGTAATAAGGATTTACAAGAGCGATGTAAATGATCCTTACTAATGGCGGACATATTTTTGTATTATATGGCATTCGAGTAGAATTTTTCATGAGAATTCTTGTAATTCGCCAGCTATACTAAACCACAAGACAAATTACAACAACATTGCTGTGCCTTGTTATATGTAATATCATACTCGTATAAATGCAAATTTTACGCGAGAAAAAATTCAAACAAATTTGCTTGCTAATTCGGTAGATACAAATTACATAATATGTGAGCCATAAATTAGGCTGAGCTGTTGATTTATGGAAGATCTGAAACCGTTTAGTGAAAATAATCTTAGTACGGCGTATTATTATTATTTATTTTAACTATCCGTATCCCTGTTAGTAAATATTTAACCCTTTCGCCTTCATTCATACGTTTTGCGATTTAGGTGAAGGTTATTTTTGTAGTGTAGATAGATTGGAAACACGAAGCGCCCACCGAAGTATTTTTATTCTATTTTCAAGCTCCAATCCACCCCCGACTTAACTGCGAAGTTGGCAGCCTACACTGCTCTGGTCAGGGACGTTTCTAATCCCCATCAAAACGGGAAGGTAATAACTGGCCTGCTCGTTTGTCCGGCACTAACTTGTTCGGTGTTGCACTAAATGTACGAAAATAACAGGATCAATTTATTTGATATACACACTAATCTTTTAGAAGTAGCAAATGTCAAAGATATATTTATTTTGACCAATACGATTTGTTATTCAATTAAAATATTAATTGCCTTAAATTTTAACTGACTAAAAAGTACGATACAGATGTATAAATTTTTTCTAAGTTATATGTAGTAACAAATGAATATATTCTAAGGATGTTTTTATTTCTATTATTTCCACAAGACGCAAAGCGAAGTTTAGTTTTTAAGTAGTTATTATAGTGATGTTATATTTTGCCATTACAGTTGCTAATATATTTGAAATAAATTTCCTTAAAATAGAAAATAAATAACTTCTATTGATTAACTATCATTTATCCTATAATTTTCTATATGCTGCTAAAGATGCTGAAACATTTATCGGCAACGTAAACACAATGTTGGTGTTAAGTAATTTGTCGTAACGCGAAAGGCGCTGATGGTGAACAGAACATTCTAATCAGAGTGTGTTAGCACAGCATATAAATGGATCCAATTAGAAATGTCACTGTAACGTGTCAAGCCTAGCTTTATTTTATATTATTAAATGAGCTAATGCCTGACACAGACTCCTCTACTCTTGGGTCTTCTACCCTCATCATTATGGCATGTAATTTCAATGCCAAGTTGACATCATTTTAATACTATTAATCAATACCCTTTGATATTGTCAAATACCCAACTATTTTAGTTGCAACATTGTAAAAACCATAAGTTACTTTAAGTCTTATTAAAAATAAAGGAAATAATAGATGCTTTCTGTTATAGTTTAGTTTAAGGCGATGTTCCAATTTTTTGGTCAAATAATTGACTATTTTTAATAATTTTATGCTCTCTTATTTTATTAGATAGAAAATAAAATTTTGGTTTACAATATTAAAAAACTCATGCAGTATACAAAAAAAAATTATTTTTTATTTTTATGCATAATTACTTATATAGGAGGTGACAAAATAGAGGCCGCGGAGATGAGATGTTTTGCGGTGTGCACGATAACGCCAGTCCAGGATGTCTAAAACAAAAATTTCTTACGGAATTTTATTAAGAACAAAATTACCTTCCCCGTTAACCAATAAAAAGTTAAAAATTAAAAAACCTAGAAAATAGAGTGAGTTTAAGAAAAGTCCTATGTTTTGTACACAAAATTGGACCTTTGGGATTGAATAAAAATGGAACAAATGTATATTTATGTCAAAATGTTGGTTTGCGTTCTGCATTATAAGTTAATTAATAAAATTTAAAAAAAATTGAGTCAATAGCTTAATTATTTTTTGAGCTAGAGTGCACACCGTTTTTAGAACTGTAGTTTCGAGAAAAACGTGTTTAAAGTTTAATTTTAGTGTATTTATTAACCGGTTTCTACTTATGGAAATGTAAATATCTTAAAAACGGTTTGGAAATTTACCTTAAAATTTTTGGAATGTTATGAAATAAAATTATTGAACAAAAAAAAAATCGATTTAAAAAAAAATTGGAATATCGCCTTAAGACATGCTTTAATCGGTAGTCTTTGTTTTATTGTTATTCTGCTCAGGCAAGTTATGGAATCAGACAAAATTGGTTTTATTAATATCTTTAATCCAACTATCTACTAGTTGATTGAATCAAAATTAAAAATAGTTTCACTCACTATTCAGTATAACTAAATTGATCAAACTCAATGAATCAGAACTTATAACTTATTAGCTAGAAAAAATTAAATCGTATGATTATGAAGTGTTAGTAAACAACTATGATCTGTAATAATTTATAATTATATTTCCATAAGTAATTTAAAAGTACTGCGAAATGAGTAACAAATCTGTGAGTGCCCATGCGCAAATATTTAATATTCTCTAAATATGTTTATGGCTCTTCTAAATAAATGTAATGCATGCAATATAGGCGAAATTGCCTATTATAATTTTAAATATATAGATATCTCGATGTATAATCTCAAGATGACAAAATTACGATTGGTTTTATTTAATTTTAGACTTATAGAGTGACATGGCAAGGTCAAGGTTTTTTAAAATCAATAGTAACAGCATTTTGAGGTAACACACCATGTTTACTCTATTGGTAACGAAACGTGTATCTAAAAATACACTACTATACTTAACTAAACGAGACGGGACTTTTTTTCAGAATTCGATCACGTTATTCACGTTACATAAGTTTATGAATATCAATCGCTTTGTCTTTTTATTTCATTTGATACATGTAGTTATATACCGAAAGGAATTCCATATTTCTCTTGCAACATAGTATACGGAAGAAAGTATTTTAATCGCGAAAATTTTACGTAAATATATCCTATTGATTTCGTACATTATAAAATTTGCAATAAAAAGATATTTCTTTTATTTTTTGATGTTTTTATTAGTTTAAAATAAATATAATTTCGATGAATTTCTAACCTAATTTATTACTTTTATTTATAATTCTCGAGATTTTCTTTGAAGACCAATTTTTTTTTTGAATTTATAATAATCATTTTCATCTTTAATTTATTACGACTTTATGATGTAGTATAGCATATATTTAATTTTGAAGTATTTTGTAGCGTCACATTTGGTGTAATATTTAAAATAAAAAAAAATCATATGGCGTAGAAATTTTGCACTTAATTATGAATTAAAACCTATCAATTGTTTTAGTTTGCAACGAACATCTGAGATATATGCTGCTGGCAGTTAATTTGCAGATGGCATTTATTGTTATAATAAATCTTATGCAAATAAATCGATGATTCATTATTGGTAAATTAAGCGCATTTATACCATAATAGCAATAACTACGAGTAATGCCATCGCGTGTACAATGAATTCATTTGACAACTCAATCGATAATTCTCAGTCGAAGTTTAATTACACAACAGTAATAAATAAATAAATATCATCATTCAACATGCTCTGCAAATAGCAAATCGTACCAGTACGGGTTCATAGTGCGACGCTTTTAACACTAGTGGATTGTGGTTAAAATACATACATACACCTTGTCTAAATTTAATAACTTTTCACCATTCATTGCTTCCTTACTCGCTCTATACGTTGCATTTATTAAAATGTGCATGTTTTTTTATTCGGATCGCGTACAATTTTCGATTATATTCACAATTTGGATAGCGACCTTTCATTCTTAATATATATATATATATATATATATATATATATATATATATATATATATATATATATATATATATATATATATATATATATATATATTGTCACGCGCCGTCGACGTATTACGTAAACTGTAGACATTTAAATAACTAAAAGTTACTCAAATATTAATTTAACAAATAAATTCACAAAATTTATTAAACAAAATCAAAGTTATTGATTTTATATTGATTTATTCTTCAAAAATAATTTATCTAATTGAAATTTAGATTTTATAAAAATTATTGACTTTAATTATTTATTAACTAACTTTAATTGACATGATCGTCTAGTATTGGACCTACGTTGTGTGTGTGTGTGTGTGTGGTAACTAAATAATTCGTTGATCTAAAGTCGCACAGAAAAGGAGTTATACGGAATATCGGAATAAAAGAGTTTGAATCCTTCTTATAACAATCAGTTTATTGAACATAGATTTTATGGAATGCAATGCAAAATGATCCATGACTCCGTGAGGCTAACTGATGGCTAGTAATGCACTCGCACTGAGTTTCGCCAAAGCTCACGTACTGAAGTAGAATAAAACTACTAATTATCAGAATTTACTGTTTTAGTACTGTGTATGAAATCTGACGGTCACAAAGGTGTTTTATATGCAGAGCTTTTGTCCGCGGAACTGTTTGCGTTCCGTGCACGCCACTGGACTTACGTTTGTTGGCCAGCCCGTGCACCGTAGAAATAGTAAGAGTCGTCGACACCTTGTTATGTGAGGTAGATTTGAATACAGCTTTATTCAGTCCAGTCTGGTAATCGTTATTTAATTTAATTTAGCAGTATGCAATGAGGACCCCCCAGAACGACCGGTCACTCAATCCATCTCATATGCTAGTGCTCACAAAATCATAGATATGTCGTTGACAAAAATATATGAAAGTTACTTGTATTAAATTTGGGATAAAAGATCTTCTTCCTGTTGCTTAGTAACCCTCTGATAGACGGTCGGTCGGTTGGTAGCTAGATCGACTGGTCGGATTAATGGGTAGATCGATCGACTGGTCGGATTGGTTGGCAATTGGTTTTGATCGGTTCGTCACTACTCGTATGTAATCCACGGAACTCACAAAACCCACAAACTCTCACCCCGAATCTCGATCGCGATTAAAACGTTCGTAAACTCGTTAGTGACTTAATATTCGTCAATCTTTAGCTTGAAAGAATTTAATGGAATATTAAGCTATCAACTCAAAGTACGTTTGTAATTTTAAACAGACTATTGTCGTAGTAATAATTAAAATACAAAGTTCAAAGAATTTAGTGCCGTAACTTTTACAGTCGATTAAAATACAAAACAAACAGACTCAGTAAAGACTTTAAACTGTTTTATCTGATTTTAATATAAAAGATTCTAAGTTTTATTATTTCTCACGAAATTTAAAAACGTTCGAACGATTTGACAGAGAAAATCTGACTATCTTCCTATATCTAACAGTGAGCTCCTCATCAGCTAGTAATTGTTGTTCCCGCCCCCAAAAGTCACCCCCTCAACGAATATTCTTTTCTATAACACAGAAACCCAAATATAAATCCAAAACTATGTGCAATTATACTTCCTTATTCGTTCAAATATTAATAGGCCTGCCCCATCAGTACGGTCCTGGTTACTGGTTGGATGGCTCAGCGTCTTCGGGGTTGAGGCACTTGCGAAATCCATTGGTAAGAGAGAGAGAGAACACTATCCCTACCCCCACACACCAACGCATCCGTGCGTCTCACTTGACACTGTTACACATTTCTTCCTTCAATGTTTAAATAATTCTACGAAATTGTTTAAACAGCCCGATATAAATAAATGGTCATTATTGCTGTACTCAAAATTCCATCATACTCAAGATGTGGAGAAGTCACGGCAATATTTCGTATTAATTAAAAGATGGTTTTGTAAGAAGTGCAACAAATCGTTTGGTTTAAATAATTATACCAAATTCTTTGTGTCTTCCCCGATTCTGTGTAATTTAATCTTTATTACGACCAAAATTATCCTCTGGTCGCGTTTGATCAAAGAACTTGTTAGTTCTTGCGAACTGACAATACGTTTTGAATTTATGGTAAAAAGGCGTTTACTTAATGCAGTCGAGGCAAGTAACGATGGTTTTAAGTTACAGTTATTTATTGTATTATTTAACACTAATATTCAAAAGAAACGCTTTCACTAACCTTTTTCAACATCTAGTTAGTTTCAAGAAAAAGCCTAAGTTGACCGCCCGAGGGTCAAATATCCCTTAAATATTTGTTATATAATTTATGGTACTTGAAGTAAATAGACACATGGGGTTTGAGTATTACCAGATGATTTTTAAGGGTTGCACGTGTACGAGTAATAATTCTTATTTTGGCATTTAGTTTGTGTGACCAATTTTTGTAACAACGTTAAAAACACTTGACTTTCGAAAGTACAGTCTGCGTAAAAATTCTCTATATTATTTAAAATATATTATTATTTACTTTTATCACCGCGATAAGTATTACTAATATACGACGCGTTTCATTCTCCCCCTTTGTTATTTGATGAACCTTAAAGTGAAGATGAATGACAAACAAAAAAAATCTGAAACAAAGTAAGCTGTAACAAAAAATTATGAACACACCTAGTTCTTGTTTGGATTAAACAGCTCATGTTTAAGCAAACAACAATTCGTGTATTTCTATTAGCCGCTGAAAAATCAAAAATTAATAATAATAGATAAACCTAATACTAATAATAGTAATAATAAAACGGAATACCAATATGCTGGAATCAAAAATTATTAAACAAAATTATTAATCGGTGAACTCCCATTCACCGTTCACCTTATCCTCTATCTCGTTATTGTTCTTTTAAATCCGCTGGTCGTATCACTTGTGTTGGGCGCTATTCTAAAATTTATACCTACGCAGATTGGCGGTGTTGTACGTGCCTTTAATTTTTCCACTATCTCGGTATTTTAAAACGTTTGCATTCGGGTATGGGTTTCCTATGATGAGGTATGGTCCATCAAAAATCAAATTAAATTTTGGTGTTCTTTTCGGTGACGGGTTTGCCACAGGGTTGGTCTTTAGTAAAACCAGATCACCTACTTGGAAGAATATCCCTTCTCCTCGCCTTCTTATCTGCCCCTCTTTTCTCTGTTTGGCCCGTTTCTCTAACATACGTCTTACTGCTTCTAATTTGTCGTTTACCGATTCTATGTGTCTGGTAGGTAAATGAGTACTAATTAAATTTTCCAATAGTAGCTTCGGTTGTTTTCCTGTTGCTATCTCGCATGGTGCATAGCCGGTACTCGAATGGGGAACCGCGTTGAAACAATCTTCAATGTTTTCCAGCTGGTTTGCCCAAAGTGTGTGCTGTTGGTGGCAGTACGTTCTGAACATACGTCCTAACTCTCGCATTACTCTCTCCGATGGGTTCGATGCGGGGTGTCGAATTGAAGAAAATATAGTTCGTATTCCAGCTGCCTGTAGTTTTTCTGACCATAAATTTGCAGTGAATTGTGTTCCATGATCACTCAAAATTGTTTTGATCGGAATTCTCTTGTGAAAATCCGTAATCACACGGTTTACACATGTCGCGGCTGTCGCTTTCTTCAGCGCATATAATTTAACATATTTCGAAAATATGTCCAGCATGACGAAAACATATGTGACTCCGAACCGTCCTGGTGGTAAGGGTCCATATAAATCCACCGCGACAAGTTCACCGACCTCGTTGGCTGTAACGGGTTGCATGGGTCCTTCGTGACGTATGTTCGGCCACTTGGTCTTTTGACATATTTCACATCTACTTATGATTTTCCGGATGGTACGGTCCATTCTTGGAAAATGAAATAAGTTTTTCATCACGGCGTACACTTTTGCTGGTCCAAAGTGTCCTAGTTCTGCGTGGTGGTGTTTCACTAAGTCTTCGATCAGACAATGCGGAACGGCGATGGTCATTCGTTGGTGGTGCACGTCGTGGTGTAATAAAATGTCCTCTCGGTATACGTAGGTTGCTAATTTCCGCTGGTTGGCTGGTGGAACGTCCTGTGGGTTCACGTTGGTGAGGTGGTTAATAATATTACCTAGTTCAGGGTCGGCGCGCTGTTTTTCCAAGAGGGTTCGTAGTTCTTTGCGAAGTTCTTGCCGCGATGATGGGGTCTTTAGTGCAATATTCCTTGGCATTGTTCACATCAGCAGGAAATCGAGATAGCGTGTCTGCCACTATATTATCCTTTCCAGCAACATGTTTAATTTCATAATCAAACTGTTGTAAAAACAATACCCAACGCGTCAAACGTTCGTTCAACAATCTACATTGTTTAAGAAATGTTAACGCTTGGTGGTCAGTATAGATAATTAGTTCAGTTCCCTGTACGTAAGTTCTAAACTTTTGTAAACAAAATATCACACCAAGCAACTCTTTTTCGGTAGTAGTATAATTTAATTCCGGTCCGCGTAGAGATCGGCTTGCGAATCCAATATCGCCTATTTCCCCTTCCCTGTCTTTTTGTGTTAGTACTCCCCCGATTCCGTATCCGGAGCTGTCCGTTTGTAGTTCGTATGGTTGTCCCGACCTTGGGTGTTTCAAAATGACCTTTTCTAAAAATCGTTGTTTAATTTCGTTGAATATGCGGGTTTCAAATTCACCCCACTGCCATTTTGCACCTTTCTTTAATAAATGTGATAACTGTCGTGTGTTATCACTATATTTTCCGTGAAATCGTCGGTAGAAATTGCATAGTCCTAAAAATCCGCGAAGCTGTTTTACTTTCATTGGTGCCGGAAAATTTTGAATCGCTGTCACCTTCTCTGGGTCTGCGCGTACTCCTTCCGCGGATAAAATGTGTCCTAAGAATTTAACTTCTCTCTGTATAAAATGAGTTTTCTCCAAATTTATCGTAAACTTGGCGTCTTGCAGCCGCTTCAACACACATTCAATGTGTTTTAAATGGGTTTTTAAATCTGGTGATGCGATTAACAAATCGTCTATGTAGTTTACGGTAAATTCTCGAACTTCCGGACCGAGAACCAAGTCCATAAACCTGGAAAAACTGGCTACAGCTGTTTTTAATCCGAATGGTAGAACTTGATACGTGTAGCTGCGTCCATTATGTAGAAAGGCGGTATATTTTCTACTGTCTGCGTGTAGTGGGATCTGCCAATACGATGATCGTAGATCGATTGATGTTAAAAAACGCGCTTGATCAAATTGTTGTAATAATTCTTCGGCACCTGGTGGCGCTTCACAATCCGCGATCATTTTTTCATTTAGCAGTCTCGCATCTAAACATATACGAACGCTTCCATCTTTTTTCTTTACAACTGTCATTGGACTCGAGTACGCCGATGGTTCACGCTTAATTACACCCAACTCTGCCATTTGTTTAATCTGCGCGTTGACTTCTTCGCGTACTGCGAATGGTATGGGATATGACCGTCGTACAAATGGTATTTCGTCTTTTAAGACAATTTTATGTTGGTATAAATTAGTTAAACCGGGTTGAGTTGTAAAGACGTTCGGATATTTTTTCAAAATTTTATAAAGTTCCATTTTCTCCGTCGGCGAAAGTTGCGTATTATCCACTTTAACACGTAGTTTTTCATCCGATTCAAGTACCGGGTGCTGTGTTATCCGTGAGACTGCAGGAAGCGATGTAATCTGGGCGCAATCCGTGTGGTTTACTGACTCCAATATCCCACGTATCATTCGCGGTTGAAATGATACGAAAACTTGTTCTTGTTGACTAACAAATGAAAATGTTTTCTCCGCGAAGTTAATGTTGGCGCTGTTGTTATGCATCCAGTCCGAACCGATGATCACTGGTCGGATGAGTTGCCGCACTACCAAACAACACAAATGCACCGGATACTCACCGCATTGTGCTGTCAGGTAGATTTGTTTAGTAACCCTCTGACTACGTTGTCCCATAGCGCCCCGTAACTGAACAGCGGTTACCGGTAGTGTGAGCAGTGATTCGCCCTGTCCTTGTAAAGTCAACCAGAGATTTTCCGCAATACATGTTACTTCGCTTCCGGTATCCACTAGCGCTTGAATGCTAATATTTTTAAAATTTAAAATAATTTCCGATAGCGTATTTGTAGTCTCCGTCGTTTTTTCTCCGTTTTCTACGTCTCCGTCGAGTATTTCGTGATACATGGACGCAACGGTGATAATTCTGCAAGAATCTTGGCATTCATTATTGTTATATTGCAAATTATTAATGGCGATTGTTTGACGTTTATATGGTTGTGGAATATGCGAAATTGGTTCTTTAATCCCTTGGTGGTGGCGACCCAATCCTAAGCCGGGCATCCATCCCATACGTTTCATGCATTTCCGGGCAGTGGCGGAAATATAATTGTAATTGTCGGCCGAGAATCCGTTTCTCGAATACTGTCGGTCGTTCAGTACTCGAGGCCGTCGTTTCCCGATGTTGGCGGAATGGCTACCTCCGTAGACTGTGGTGGGACTTGATGGTAGTTTTCGTTTCCATAGTGGTGTGAAGATTGTAGTTGTTTCGTCGTTTTCCGCTTTGGTCCCCTACGTGACGGTTCCGACGTGGGTGTTGTGCTGGGTTTTTCGATTGCAAGGGTTGCAACAGCGCGTGGTGGGTGCGTAGTATGCTGTTTCTTTTGTTCCAAGACAACCCGCGTAGTCATTTCTTGTTTGCGTAAGAATTCCGCCAACTCCGTGATGGTATTGCGGTCACATGATAGCCATAACGATTGTAGATGGATAGGGTAGTGACGAATCATTTCGGCGACAAACGTTGGTTCCAGTATTGGTGTTTTTAGCAATTTGGTCTGACTCACGTAAAATGCTAAATGGTTCATCATGCTGGGTGTCTTCCGTGAGTCCCATCGATCAGTACTGATTCGGTGCCGCAATTTATTTTGCATCGTATCTGACCAATACGTATGTAGAAAATCTACCTTGAAGTTATCGTAAGTACTCCAGTACCCTACATAAACTTCAGCCCAGTGAATTGCTTCACCCGTCAAACAATCTCGCACTATTTCCAGTTGATTCTCCTGTGGGACTTGTGCACGTCGAAAATAGCGTTCCAGCGATTCTAAGAACCTTACTGGATGTTGTTCATTTTGTGAACCGCTAAATTTCGGCAACGACGGAAACATACGGTCCGATGCTAGTGGCCATGCCCATGGCATCATGGTAGATAACGGTGTCGGTATCGGAGTTGCTGAAGTGGTCGGCGGTGCGCTGATTACTGGTGGGAACCCACGTGGTTCTGCTGAAGTACTGGCGGCGCTATGCGGCGACGGCGAAGATTCCGTGAGGTTGTTGCGAATTGTACCTGTTGTGACGATAGTAACTGGAATTATCGAAGTCTCCTGCGGTGTCGGTCGTAATTGGCGTAGTGCTTCCGTAACTTGTCCTGTCATGTCGCGGATCGCTGACGTCATCTCCCCCAACGCCTGCTTCACGGACTCCTGGTGAAGTTCTTGACTCGCGGTCATGTTAACACGCCACTCGCGCATAACATCGGTGACATCGGTCGCGATGAGGACAACATCGTCCGCTGACGTTGTCTTGTCCATGCTAAGGGTATAAAATACCGCACAGATCTCTTGGTCTTATCATTGCTGTTTTCCAAACAAAAATCCGTAATTTCCATTTCTGTGACTTCAAAAAAACTTTAGATCCTGGTCACGGCACCAAAATTGTCACGCGCCGTCGACGTATTACGTAAACTGTAGACATTTAAATAACTAAAAGTTACTCAAATATTAATTTAACAAATAAATTCACAAAATTTATTAAACAAAATCAAAGTTATTGATTTTATATTGATTTATTCTTCAAAAATAATTTATCTAATTGAAATTTAGATTTTATAAAAATTATTGACTTTAATTATTTATTAACTAACTTTAATTGACATGATCGTCTAGTATTGGACCTACGTTGTGTGTGTGTGTGTGTGTGGTAACTAAATAATTCGTTGATCTAAAGTCGCACAGAAAAGGAGTTATACGGAATATCGGAATAAAAGAGTTTGAATCCTTCTTATAACAATCAGTTTATTGAACATAGATTTTATGGAATGCAATGCAAAATGATCCATGACTCCGTGAGGCTAACTGATGGCTAGTAATGCACTCGCACTGAGTTTCGCCAAAGCTCACGTACTGAAGTAGAATAAAACTACTAATTATCAGAATTTACTGTTTTAGTACTGTGTATGAAATCTGACGGTCACAAAGGTGTTTTATATGCAGAGCTTTTGTCCGCGGAACTGTTTGCGTTCCGTGCACGCCACTGGACTTACGTTTGTTGGCCAGCCCGTGCACCGTAGAAATAGTAAGAGTCGTCGACACCTTGTTATGTGAGGTAGATTTGAATACAGCTTTATTCAGTCCAGTCTGGTAATCGTTATTTAATTTAATTTAGCAGTATGCAATGAGGACCCCCCAGAACGACCGGTCACTCAATCCATCTCATATGCTAGTGCTCACAAAATCATAGATATGTCGTTGACAAAAATATATGAAAGTTACTTGTATTAAATTTGGGATAAAAGATCTTCTTCCTGTTGCTTAGTAACCCTCTGATAGACGGTCGGTCGGTTGGTAGCTAGATCGACTGGTCGGATTAATGGGTAGATCGATCGACTGGTCGGATTGGTTGGCAATTGGTTTTGATCGGTTCGTCACTACTCGTATGTAATCCACGGAACTCACAAAACCCACAAACTCTCACCCCGAATCTCGATCGCGATTAAAACGTTCGTAAACTCGTTAGTGACTTAATATTCGTCAATCTTTAGCTTGAAAGAATTTAATGGAATATTAAGCTATCAACTCAAAGTACGTTTGTAATTTTAAACAGACTATTGTCGTAGTAATAATTAAAATACAAAGTTCAAAGAATTTAGTGCCGTAACTTTTACAGTCGATTAAAATACAAAACAAACAGACTCAGTAAAGACTTTAAACTGTTTTATCTGATTTTAATATAAAAGATTCTAAGTTTTATTATTTCTCACGAAATTTAAAAACGTTCGAACGATTTGACAGAGAAAATCTGACTATCTTCCTATATCTAACAGTGAGCTCCTCATCAGCTAGTAATTGTTGTTCCCGCCCCCAAAAGTCACCCCCTCAACGAATATTCTTTTCTATAACACAGAAACCCAAATATAAATCCAAAACTATGTGCAATTATACTTCCTTATTCGTTCAAATATTAATAGGCCTGCCCCATCAGTACGGTCCTGGTTACTGGTTGGATGGCTCAGCGTCTTCGGGGTTGAGGCACTTGCGAAATCCATTGGTAAGAGAGAGAGAGAACACTATCCCTACCCCCACACACCAACGCATCCGTGCGTCTCACTTGACACTGTTACACATTTCTTCCTTCAATGTTTAAATAATTCTACGAAATTGTTTAAACAGCCCGATATAAATAAATGGTCATTATTGCTGTACTCAAAATTCCATCATACTCAAGATGTGGAGAAGTCACGGCAATATTTCGTATTAATTAAAAGATGGTTTTGTAAGAAGTGCAACAAATCGTTTGGTTTAAATAATTATACCAAATTCTTTGTGTCTTCCCCGATTCTGTGTAATTTAATCTTTATTACGACCAAAATTATCCTCTGGTCGCGTTTGATCAAAGAACTTGTTAGTTCTTGCGAACTGACAATACGTTTTGAATTTATGGTAAAAAGGCGTTTACTTAATGCAGTCGAGGCAAGTAACGATGGTTTTAAGTTACAGTTATTTATTGTATTATTTAACACTAATATTCAAAAGAAACGCTTTCACTAACCTTTTTCAACATCTAGTTAGTTTCAAGAAAAAGCCTAAGTTGACCGCCCGAGGGTCAAATATCCCTTAAATATTTGTTATATAATTTATGGTACTTGAAGTAAATAGACACATGGGGTTTGAGTATTACCAGATGATTTTTAAGGGTTGCACGTGTACGAGTAATAATTCTTATTTTGGCATTTAGTTTGTGTGACCAATTTTTGTAACAACGTTAAAAACACTTGACTTTCGAAAGTACAGTCTGCGTAAAAATTCTCTATATTATTTAAAATATATTATTATTTACTTTTATCACCGCGATAAGTATTACTAATATACGACGCGTTTCAATATATATATATACCATAAATGTTTCTCAAAAACTTAATTCTTTACTATAAGGGACACTCTCAAAACTTACATATCGGTTGAAATTTTACGCACTTGCGTATTGCCATTTGATAGTAATATTAACGCTACATATAGGAGTTTCTTATTTATTATTAAAATACGATGATCATTCCGCCTGAGGGTCCTTTAGGATTTAGTAATCTCAGCTGAACATTATTTATTAAATTTTAGTTCAAATTTTTGTTTGTTTTTTAGCATCCCCTTATACATCTCGTCCTGTGTCCCCTATAGTAAAGTTTACCCTTTAAAACCTATTGTATATTTGCAAGCTATATAAATAAAATGAAATTTTTATCTTTTCTATGAATTTTAAATCTCTTATGACCAATATTCACATTATTACAATTTAAAGCAACATTAACTTAAACAAATAAAATATTTATTTGAAAAGTTGTCAAATAGTATAATTTTAAAACTACTATTAATTTTATTATGTTTAACAAATTATTTTAATGTGTTATATACATAAAATGAGAAATGTTTAATTAGTTTTAAATTTCGTTTATTGGTTCTTATAATTACAGATACATTTATATAAAACCTATTAGAAAATAAGCGTGGGATAGATCAGATTCTTATTGAAATAGTATTCGCTTACCTCTTTAATCTACGTCATGTATGTTTATTTTTTTATGTTTGATTGGTGTGAAAACATCGTTAATTATTTCTGTGGGAATAAATTTTCCGATACTCGTTCTAGCTGTCAGTATATACAGAAGCCAACTTGATCCATTACATTTAAGCGATGTGTAATCGAATTAATTTGAGATGAAAATTTATAATAGATATTCGTACTCTCCATGATTAAATAAGTTAACACTTGTAGAAAATATTTCTAGTAGTCGCGTATGTTCATGACAGGTCTCAGATAGAGATGCATTATATTTTTTATTTTCAACAATATTCCATTATACATTTTCTATTCGCTGCTTTGTTTTCTGTTTATATATCGCATTTAAATAAGTTATAAATTTCTTTTGTTTCTTGCCCGAAGTAAAAGTTTTTCCTCATTATTTTTAATGTCAAAGATGTAAAAAAAAGTCCTAAAATAATAACTTTTGTGTCTCCATTTAATCTCTGAGTAGATATTAAAATAAAGAATTTACAATAAAACATAAAACATTTTATTAGTGAATTACTTCTAGTCCTTAAAACTAGTAAAAATATATTTAATTAATGCAATAAATTACTGTGTTCCAAAATATGTAAGAAAATATATGAGTCACGAAGTCTAGATTAATAATAGGTCCAAAACAAAATTTTAATGAGCTAAATTTCCAAATATATTTTTATAAATTCAAATTCTAAATATAGTTTAATTTTGCAGCTAATGTTTGAACTTGTTCCAAATTTGTAGCTGTTTGTATCTTTCTCTATTCGTACTTTTAGAAATATATCGCAATTAGTTATTGCGAGTACATAACAATGCCAAAACACTTGAAACAACCATTTTTTGCAATATACTGTAAGATTCCAATCGCACAAAAAAGGTGGGGTTCTCAAAAAAATCTATTATTATTTCTATGTCATACACCAAACTGTCAAAACAAGTAATAACGAAAAACCAATGATCATGACATCCGCAATTACAATTCCAAATTGAATTTTGGTGGTCACGTTTGGAATTGAATCTTTGACATTTTGATTCGGATATGTTCACCGCCATTGATAGGACACTGGAAAAGGATATCGTCAGCATTGAATAATATTTTCTTGTCTATCACACGCAACCAGTATAGTCTGGGAAAGTTTCAAAATTGTGTTCTTTCCAAAATGCTATTCTCATATAGAACCTAATATCTAGATATCTTGTAATCCCATATTTATTTTTAAAGATATAGTAATATTATTTGCTTGGCAAAATATTAAAGTAATACTAGTTAAATAGCCGTGTGCTACTAGTGTCTTTGACTGTACCTATGACCACATGTCGATTTGTCCTTTTTATATCACCTAAAATGAACTCGTGCCAATAGATAAAAACAGAATCCTTTCACATAAAAGAACAGGAAATCAAAGAGTACGCATGAACATATCACAAAAAAAAAACGACAATGGAACATTTTGTAGAGTTAATTAAAATATTTAATAGTTTCGGTGTTTGTTTTATGCAATATTTTATTGTTACGTCTAAATTAATAATGCTCTCTGTTAATTAATATTAGTCTTTTGAATTCGGAATATTTAATCTCTAATCTAAAAACTGAAACTTTTATGTATAACTTAAAAATAACTAATATTAATACACGGCAACATGTACCTTAGAATTTTTTACATCTGATTAGAAAATAGAATCGTTTTTTTTTTTTAAATAAGTTAAATAATAGATCATATTGCAAGAATATGGCATGTATGGATTATTAAACATATGTATATGGATGCTATAGATTACCTCGGAATTTATAATTTGGAATGGTTATTAATTTGTATATGGTTGTTGTTTATAATTTCAGATTGTTTATTTTGAACTACCAGTGATAGATAAATAATTTTGATAAGTATGCTACTATAAAAATAGTATTTAATCAATTTAATGACACTAATAAATTTCATTTTGGTGAATAAATGCTATATTTATTTATATAAATTGATATGCATCGATCTCAATATCTATGGTGACATTTATACAAAACAATATAATCTATGACAGATATTATAAATAATTACATTAATGTTAAATGAATATCGTATATGAGTTAATTCGAACTAAATATCTGATCTATTTATGTTCTTTTCTTGTTTTTTTATCTACCAATTAATAAATGATTAGTCCCACTGATCAAAAACTATTTTTGGATAAACATTGCGTGATATAACTTCGATGTCATTTACATTTAGTTCAGATATAAATATTGAGGATAAGAAATTGTGGAACCGGTATATTTAACTGAAAACAAATATTTTATTAATGGATTCATAATACTTATGGCGACCATAAATCAACGAATTAACAATAAATTGTTTTCCCTGAAATAAATTAAACTGTTCTTTGTGTAATAAGACTTTAGAGAAAATAATACTGTATCACATTTCTTTCATTTAGAATCAGTCGTATTATTACTTGTAATACATTTTTAGAGGTGCTGCACTACAGAGATGGCAAGTCTGAAAATAAAAATACCTATTTTATTATTTTAACGAACTCATGGCACTAGACATTATAGTTTATATCTATCTATAGATTTCAGATTCTGGGCAGATTTTAAACTGTTTTACTTTGTTTATTTCATCTATTACATCTACTACAAATATTCATTTTATATAAATAAAGTTTTGGAGGCGCCGGGTATCGATCCCGGTACCTCTCACATGCTAAGCGAGCGCTCTACCATCTGAGCTACGCCCCCAGTTACAATTATTAGTTTTTAATTATATACAAATTAATAACTAATCCCTATTTGTCAATAAAGATATGGAGGCGCCGGGTATCGATCCCGGTACCTCTCGCATGCTAAGCGAGCGCTCTACCATCTGAGCTACGCCCCCTGTATATAGTAGTGCATATTGCCAAAAATATTTCGGTGTATGTGATCTACTTTTACAAAACATACGGGTGTGGCTCCTACTGAGAGTTCAGTTTTATGAAGAGCAAAAAGGAAAGTCACAGTCATGACCAAGAGTGGGAAGAGGACCGCTGGTGACCGCACTCAAATTAGATGTGTTAACAACACAACGTAGACTGGTTCGTGTCCTATGTATACAATAGATTCAAAAATAAATCAAAACAACATCAAAATCAAGATTAACTATGTTTGAATTGGTTCCATTACCTTAATGATACATTAATCTGATTAAGAATATACCTAGAACATTACATTTCAATGAAGAACTACATTTGCAATATATAAACATCAACGAAAAAGAAAATCGCAACAGACACCGATAATATTTTGAATACACACTTCTACGCGCGTATAGACAAAATAAATTAAAGTTCAGTCCCCTTTTAATTCATGAACAACCAAAGTGAATTTATTTATGTATAAATAAATTCTTTTTGGTACAATTAAATAAGACTATCTTTTTTTTATCAAGTCTAGTCTTGGTCTAAAATTAACTGCTGGGCTATGAGCTGGTGGTCAGAATTATTGTATCTAATCTAATTTTATTTTGTAAACTAAATACCCCACCGAATCAAACTCAATATAAGCCTGCATAATTTAACCTATCCTAACATTAGCACATCCTTTAAAATATCTGCAGTGTCGTGCACCGAACTTTCTTATCCGCATATGGGTTAAACCATATCGTAGTTTCATTATTTTTCTAATTTATAATATTTTTTCTGACCTTTGGAACACTTTTGCACTAAATATATTTCTTTGAATAAATATAAAATGTCAAACTTCAAACTGTTTAAGTCTGTTTTGTTTTTTTTTGATAAACAATTGACAGGCGCAGATGATACGATTTATGTAAAATTAAATGTAATATGAATAAATTTCAAGAGCCATTTTCTTGTTTCCGGAACCGGTTGAGAAAAAAAATTTCAAATAAAAGTTGTACAAAATGCTAATATCTATAATTTTTACTGTAACAATTTTTCTGTAACTGCAACCGTTTTTGAGTAATTGCACAAACTGCAAAAAATGACTAGAGTAAACATGCACTTCCGGTCGGAATACGGATTTCAAAAATAAGAGGTTTTCGTGCCAGGAACATACAAATCTTAGGTTTAAAATTTCATAATTTTCCCTTTAGCCGTTTGGGCTGTAGAGCGCTCACATACACACACACACACACACACACACACACACACACACACACAGACGGACGTCATACCAAAAATAGTCGGAATCGATTCAGGGAAGGTCAAAACGTATATTTCCGTTAAAATCTCGAGTTCGAAATTTTTCATGATTACAATACTTACTTATACTGCGTATAAGAAAGTAAAAAGTTACTAGAATCACTGAAATAAATGCAATTATTGATTTTAGAATTCAAGTATTTGAATTATTAATTTGAAGGTGTATATTTGTATTTTAAACTGATTTGTTATCAATTACTGTCGCAATTACAATCTATCAAATATTTTCGTTTTTATTGATTATCGTCGCCAGCATTGATTAAAATCTATAAAAGTTTACATGGCGGTTTCTGGAAGCGGTTGGAATGTTTCAGATTTTGAATACATCATTAAAACTTTACGTAACTATGTAGGTTTCTTGTAGAACTTTTGATATAATTCAAAATTAATGGAACACATTTCTGATATTCTAATTTAAGATTACTATAGGAAATTAGTATTTGTTATGTTATAAAAAGACTGTTTTCATTTATTATTTATTTTCTTAACATTTCGAATTACGCACAGTGCACAAGTGCGAGTGTAAATTTATTTAGAGAAATCTAAAGGACATCATTGGATGAATTCAAATTTTTAAGTATTTCGTTTTAAGAAGCAAAAACATTAAAATTAATCTTTTAGACTAGTTTTAATATTACAAACACAAAAAACATTTCTATTTATGCGATATCGTCAGAGAATAAAGAAATTCTTTTTATTTATTTTGAGTTTATTTATTGTACAAAAATACATTTAAGCCATAAAAAAAAGAGAACCATTTCTTTAGAGTAATCTTGCTTTCAACTATATGAGAAAAATAGCATCCCAGAAGCAAATAATAAAATATTCTGCCGAGTGTTATATTTCGGCAAATAGCTCAATGTCAAAACCTACGACCGACTACAAAGCTCATTTTTTATAAACTCTGCTTTGTAAAGCACAAGTGAAAAGGCATTATGTGCCAGATATCCCAGTAGACGTGTACATATGTTACATATATGTCCGCAGTGGTTTAAACGGTTGCCCAGATGTTGTACATACAACAAACGCACTTATTCTTTAGCTAGTATTCCCACTTGGGCGACACTAACGTTGCGTGATACTTGTTTCATTAAACTTCGCTACTAAATCATGTCCTTAAATTGTCGTTGGCGCGTTATGACGGCGATCCCTTGGGTACATCATCCAAACTGATAATCGCTGTTCGCGGTTATGAGATCACGCATTAATTCAATGCTGCCACAGAATGAGGTCGAACATTATGTGATTTTATTTCAAGTTTACGTTCAAGTTCCTTTTGATGTGACTGTAGGTTAATTTATTCTACAAAGGCATTGTTGGTTCATACTTACAATTAAATAAGTTTTGGACCAACAAGCAAGGTTTGGTATTTTGCGGAAACTGAGTTTATAATATCATATGCGCTTGCTTTGTTTTCCTGATGGATAGATTTAACTTTTCAAATTAAAGTTCCTAGTTATTCCAAAAGTTTACTTTCTTTACAACTGCTGCACGGTTTTACTTCACTGTTTGAACTTAACAACTTTTACGTTCATTCATCGTTATTTGAAATGAGATAACTAGCAACTGGTATCGTATTTTATTTTTTTTATAAAATTTAAAAAATCGGAGAAACAAATGGATCTGCAGTTATATTAGTCACTTGAGTAAAATCAATATTTATAGCAAATTGCAAATTGATGTATTTATGTTGAGATTTATATTCGTAATCCATGTTCGTCATTTGATGACGGAGCAGTACAATTTTGTCGTGTTGAACGAGTGCAATGTTAGGAGACACATGTGATCAATACCTACATTAACACACAGATACACACTTGCATACGTACATACAAATAGAAAAGTGAACCATGAGTAAAACTAAAAATACAAACTGGGTTCCAAGTCCCAAGAATAGACAAACAGAGACACATGAAGAGCATATCGCAGACCGCGCTATTCCAAATTGCGTTAATTAGTTTTGAGTTATACCCGACATCGAACCGACATACACACAGCTGTACAGACATCCGCTTCTGGTACTTTCAACAAATTAAACGCATTATTATGATGATTTGTACTCATGTTTCAACATAATCTAACTTAATTTAAGGTAATTCATATATCATTTGCTTTTAACAAGTGAACACAACCAACTTCATTATAATAAAATAACTTTAGCGTGCTGTTGAATAAAAGTTTAACTTTGACAAAACAATATGTATGTATATTTTAGTATCAGATGCTTAAAATGTTTGTTTATAATTAAAACACTGAAGCCTACACTAAGGATAGAAATTTAGTACTTATTACTTTAGTATAGGTTTATTTTCTCTGTACTGTTTTGTTTTTGTAAGAATTTAATAAATATAAATTTAATTTTTGAGTTAAAAAGTTATTATATTAGATTCGTATCAAGTAATATTTTCATTTGGCTATTGACTTCTAAAATACTACCGTTACTCTAAAATAAACACTGGCTTCATAATAATAAAATAACTGTCAGCATTTTATGGGCTATTTATACTAGAAGCACATTTTATTTATTTTTTGACTGTGAAATTTATTTTTGGTTTGAAAGAATGTTAATCTGATGTGCGGAGTGCGGACGCTCGCAATTCCTAACAGTTGGTTGGTCTAAAAATACGTTTTAGCTGCACTTGTTGGATATGTGACAGTGCTGTTTTATGACTGCTAGTCCAAACAAATTATGTCGACTCAAATAATTTAATTTTTTTTAATTAACAATTTCGTTGTTAAATATTCTATATATTATTATTACACAAATTTACCTATTTATTTAGATGTTCCTGTTCTAGAATAAAGTGTTTTTAAATTTGTAAGATTGGAAACGATATAACAAAAATTCTTTTTAGTAAATGTACAATGTTTGCTTATTTGAAATTCGCTGGTGATGCCTTCAAAAGGCACACATGTGTATATTATTCTCGTTCGGCAGACATCTCATACAATTTAAGGAAGGCTATGCAAAGATTCGGTGACATAAACACATAAGGGGCACACAACCGAACGAAGGATTGCGGGAAACGAAAGAAGCTTTTGGCATGGCAGAGTCAGCACCTTTCTTCACTCGGTTTGTTCAATGCCATCTTCTCGTTTCAATGACAATTTTACGTGACTCGTCAATTTTGAATAACTCTATAATTGCTATCTTATAGATACATATAACATTTATATTTATCTATTTTAACCAAGGTGATCCCGCATTCGTACCCCATACAAGTAATCTATTTTTATACTACTTTGAGTAGCATATCCTAATTCCGACCCTCTCTGATTGACGCATAAATAATATATTATTACTACCCGACTCGTGATAGATTATAGGTATATAAATGACAGTTGTTGATAAACACAAAAATAAAAATAAAATAGTATTGATAATATTTGTCGTTAGAGTTTTTATATTTTGTTATTTTTTACTGATCAAACATTGAATGCAAAACGAAATAAACAGATGAATCGATAAAAGAATTTAGCACACTCGTGTGTGTTAAATAAATACGATATGTTTGTAACATTTTGTCATTAAATTCTCAATAAAGTATATTTAGTAAATAATTTTTTATTTGCTGAATCGTTTTAATGATAAAGTATGGTCGAAAAATAGCCTTGCGAAATGAAGATATAGGGATTCTTTTCAGTAGCACTTTTCTATTCTATTCTTGCACCGTATAAAGAATCTCTTTCGGCTTTTCCGCTAATGTGCAATCATTTCCAAGAAATGTCTAGTGTGGTTTTCCTTTGTTAGATTTTTTCACAAATAATTATTTTATTTTCTAAGATGATCCTCTACCTAACGAGAAAAAGCACGCAATATGCTTATAAAATCTTTACAACATTTCCAAACCACTTCTGTGGCAAATACATATTAGTTTTTCACTCTTTAAAACAGAATATTATTCTAATTGGGAATATTACTTTATTTTTACCGTAAATATACGGTAATTTATATGTAACAATAATTTCTATAGAAAGATACAAATTGGGATATGGTACAATAAATAAAATTAAAGAAAACAAATAAATGTGTTTAATGAAAATCGAATTAAATAATTTAATATTCGTTGAATGAGATTTTCTATAAAAGACATGAAAATAGCCCAGATTCAGAATTAGTTTAACTTATAACAACCAAAGATGTTAATCTTGTATAAATAGGGTACTATATTTGGAAGATTGGCCTTGTGTATCACAATTTATATACGTGTTTTCTTAGGTTTTCGTTATTACTGAAAGTTAGAGCTTTTCTTGTTTTGCATGTGGACCAGCCTGTATTTCGGTTTATTCGAGCAGCTGCCAGTCGTTTATTCGACATGCGATTTAATTAAGTTAGCATCGTTTCATGGAACGTACGTGTTATGAGACCGCAAAACGAACGCATCGGTTTCGCAATGAGCTCTAAACTATGCCCGCTTGGTGCTCGTGCGCGCTGCCGCATCACCATTCGCAGATGTTGATGGCCACGAATTTGCTTCTGAGCAATCAAATTCAAATTATTTGCGTTTTTTCACAGACTTTTTGTGCAGAACAATGACTAGATCTATTCAATACCTGCCATAGAATTCACATTCTTCTTTAAATCTCCATTCATTTAATTATCATCGATTTTTACAATGACGTCATTTCATTGTTTGCGCCATTGATTTATAAAAAATTAAGCTTTTCTAATTTAGATTAACATTCTTAACCCGCGATCACTCGTGTTATTAGATTTTGTCTAACATTTTCGATGTTAATTATTTGAATGGTAACTAAATAACAAATTATAAATATTTTTAAGTATATTATTGTTTCAGTTCTAGTAGCCTTACAATTAGTAAATATTTGCAAATTGTTATCTGCATATTTATCAGTGAATGCACTTTCACCGATGAGATTGTTGAAATAAGAGTGAATTATAACGAAAATATTGAAAGTAGGTTAATAGAATCGAATATATTTTCTAACACAGAATAAAATATTTATAATCTTCAAAGTGGGATAAATATGTGCACATTTATTGGAGAAACTTTTCCATATAAGTATTCGAAATTTGAGAAAAATGTATCGGGTGTCGCCGGGAATCACACCCAGAACCTTAGATAAAGACTCTGGTGCTCTACCACTTGAGCCGCGTCATTTACAGCAGGCAAGCCGATAAATCTCTCTCCGTTCGACTTAAGAGAGATTTATTGGCTTACCTGTTGTGTTGTGGATGCAGTGCGCATAAATTAGCTCCGTAATATAACTTAACATAATTAAATGTGCTGTACGATTAAGTCGCTATTAATGACTAACAAAATCGCTTTTAGGATATAGATTCCGTAACCTTAGTGAAAAAAAATTTAATTTTGTTTGCTAAGTGGTGTATGGTAAACATATATTCTATAAGATTGTAAAGCTGTAAATATTTATAGAACGAGTAAAGATTAATAAAAAATTAAATTTCTTATAAAAATTAAAAGTACTCGTTACTCAAAAAGCAAGTGATCAAAATACAAAAACAGAGAAATCAGCAAAACTGTTTGGAAAACCCCGTAAGCGGAGTACGCTGTTAGGTAAACTCAAAGTGTTGTCATTGCTGAACCAGCTGAAGATCGTGCGCGAGAGTTTAAACATTGAACCACAACCAGCGGTATCAACGGACAACCAACAATACGAGTGGCGCAGACTCGTCGGCTCCATACGTCGTCGGGTTCAGCGCCATGGAGCGTCGGCGTCGGAAATACCCGAAGCCGACGAATCACCGACCAATCATCATCCGCCATTGCCGTCAGCACCATCTGCAATTCGACGGAAAAGTTCCCTGACACACCATAGCAAACTGGATTTTTTTCGGCGGGAAAAAAGCCGGGATGAACCATCACCGGACTCGCCATTGGGAAAAAAGGGCTATGAAAAAGGAAAAGAATCGATACCGCTAGCTAAACAACGCAGTGTTGGCTTTGATATTAGTGCCGAGTCCTTGACGTCACAGAAATTGAAAACGGACCAGTGTGACGTCACGTCAAATAAATCTCTAGTTGATACGAAAATAGATAAAGATAAGTTATTTGTTAAAAGTAGTGATAGTTATAAAGGTGTTCGAAAGAGTGATAATACAAAGTTAAAAGACTATGTCAAAGTACAAAAACCTAGTAACTTTAGTTTTAAAACTAACTTAAGTAGTAAGAGTAGTAAGCCTGGTATTTGTGGCCGTCTGAAGGAAGAGAAGAACATGAACCGGGAGGATTTCCTCAAAGCGACCATGCGAATTTTCCTTGTGGTTTCGCCACCTGTCGGCAAAATGCAGGTAATTTATTTCTTCCATAATATAAGCATGTATGTGTGTGGGTGTTTTTAAATTTTATGACAGCTTTATAATTTATCTGTGTCAAAAGATGCATGCTTGTTCATGTATCCAATATTCTACCTAGGGAAATAGTCCTACCTTTTTAATTACAAAATAATTATTCGCAAACACGTATATTTTAATTTTCTAATAAGAATTTTAATGGAAAAAAGCTAACATAAAAAAAATATGTATGCTAGGAAAATATCTCTATGCATATGAAACGAGCAATTCTCAGTGGCGTTGCTAAGGGCACGTCAGGCTGCTTCCTATTATGGCACTCTGGTTTTAAAATTAATACTAGTAATTAACCTTCTTTTTTTATCATCCTGCTCAAAAATATTGAACCTCCCTTGGGAACTTAAATATGTATTTTTGGCAATGCATCAAGTTCCCTTTTTTATTATAACCCTTTAAAAATGAATTCAACTTGCACAATTCCACTTATAACGTACATAAAAACAAACTCGTACATAATTAACATCTGATGTATTCTCTAAAGAGTTTTATAATAATACTGCGTTATAAATGAGAACAAAACATCCAACAACATTTTATTACGATTTTCATTCAAAAACAATTAAAAAGTACACATCTCTCTAAATTTGTTACTACGACATATACTCCCACTTATATATCACCCTATAAGCTGAGCATGGCAGATGGGCGTAATTCGAATGATTTAACATAACTAAAACTCAAACGTAGATAATAAAAAATATTTTACTGTTTCATGCAAATTTCACAATTTAATTTTTATATGTAATTGACAATAAATGCATTCAAATATTAGCGGTCGCTATAAACTTTACGAATTTTTTGGGTTATTAGTATACTATCTCATAACAAGATACAACTATCCAATCAGATTCTATTTCAAGAAGTTACAACAATAATTTTAACATAAAGTCTAAATATACAATTTTACAATTTGCTCAATTTAGTTCGGTACACATGGACCACTCATAAAAAATTGTGCAATCGTTTCACGGTGAAATACTTAAACTAGATTTCGTTTAATTGTCTAGTTGATTATCCTACAAATAATATTGGTTGATTTTATACACAAAACACACATTTGAATCAAAAGCGAATAACTTATTATTGAATGTAACCAGAATATGTAAATCAGAACACAATTATATGTAACTGTATTCCTACTGTCAGAAAAATTACTGCACTTTGAAATATATTATAGATGTACGAGAGACGACGTAATTGTTATTTTCATGGAACGAAAATTTGTTCCTGCTTTGTAACTGACGTGCAACCGACACACAAAGGAATAAATGAAATTTTACACGCGGTTGTAGATGACGTTTTAATTTTTTACCTTTAAATTCATCTTGAGATTCAAAGCATTCCTGCTTGTCATTAATTTCACGATAATATTCATAAAATACCTACCGACATTCATTTATTTTTTCCAAAAAGAAAAAGTATGCTGTTATTACTTCATAAATTTTTTTTTAATTAAATTAATTTTAAAATACTAATAATAAAAAAATGTATTTACATAATAAAGCATTAATTAAATTGTCTTGGAAATTAAAAGTAATTTGATTTTCCTATGAATGTAAGTGTCAATTTTAATTAAATTTTATAAAGTCTTACGAGTCAACAGTAGAAAATCATCGTTTTAAAATATCCTTTCGAAAGAATAGCGAATAGACAAATTACCATATCATGAGAATGGGCAAATTTGGAACTATAGTTTATCAAATAGCTCCCTATCATAAATCTATAAGTAAACCGAACCACTGGTCGTAACTTAGCACATATATAACGTTTGGATTTTCATTACAAGCACAACCAACTCTAGCAGTGTTGAACCGCGAGGGTGCATCGGTTTATGGCAAGAACGAAATAGCACCCGTGCCAAATGTAGCGTAGTACGACATTGGTTCTCATCCTCTATAAAATTCTTCCCGACCACACAGGCACTCAGTGGCGTTTCATATATCGGAAAATGAACCAAAAACCATCTTGTAACTTTTAGATACATTAAATCGTGGGAACCACTTATCAGTAATACTTTCGTACCCTACCTATATTAATATACGCCGCAATTATGTTAATTCTTAACTATTTACGCTTGCACTAATATTTGTTTGAGTGATGTTCCAAATTAATCCGGTCCTGTGGTAGCCACCCGTATCCAAAGTTCCTTCAATGATGTGGTTAGGGGCATGGAGAAGACATCTTGTGCGGTCGAGATATACTGGTTCATAAATATAAGTGTACGCACGTTCCGCACGTTTCATGATAGGGCAGGAGATGATGCTGTGTTCTAACACCGTCGTCAACAAAGATCCCCAACGTGGTATTTGTCACATCTGTAAGACGGCGTGGTGTGGGCATAAGGCGTCGCGTCTCGTTTCATCTCGTCGCCTTGCCTAGATTGCCAAAGTGCGTTTGAGGATACTAACTTGTCATCGCTAAACGAATATACTCTTCAATCAAACACTTTTAAACTGATTTTTTTTATGAATTTTTCTGCCGTATGGAGCTTTGAAGTCGATTCATGTTTTTGACATTTTTAGATAACAAAAAGGTCCTATTCATACAATTTCATTCGCATGTTGCTAAACCAAATTCATTTTCTCCAATAAAGGCCACAGTACATTTCTAGAAAATCATATATAAATGTCTATTTATCTCATGTCATTCGATAAATGTATTTTTCTCATTGATGTTTTAAAATAAATTTGAAATTATTTCTGTAAATTACGCTATAACATATATGACCAATGATAATTTTTGAAACTTAGTAGAATATTCAGCGTAAATCTTGGTTTTTCAACGAATTTTAACGAATAATTCACCTATAAAAATGCACAAAAATAAATATGTTTTTTTCATGTAAAAGATAAGGCCCAGGTGTGGCTATTGAATCATGCAAGGCTAATTGGCCTCACCTGGGCCTTCCTATCACATACAAAATATTTCACAAAATCCCCAAAAAAATCATTTTTGTCAGTACACTTAAATAAATTTTAATTACTTTTACTTTCTTATACGCAGTATAAGTAAGTATTGTAATCATGAAAAATTTCGAACTCGAGATTTTAACGGAAATATACGTTTTGACCTTCCCTGAATCGATTCCAACTATTTTTGGAATGACGTCCGTCTGTGTGTGTGTGTGTGTGTGTGTGTGTGTGTGTGTGAGCGCTCTATAGCCCAAACGGCAAAAGGGAAAATTATGAAATTTTAAACTTAAGATTTGTATGTGCCTGGCACGAAAACCTCCTATTTTTGAAAACAATATTCCGACCGGAAGTGCATGTTTACTCTAGTAATTTTTTGCGGTTTCTGCAATTACTCAAAAATGGTTACAGTTACAGAAAGTTTTAGTGAACAAAAATTAATGATATTTATATTTAGCACAACTTTTGTTTGAATCTTTTTTCCAAAAAAAGTACTGGTTACAAAATAAATTTCTGCTTATTATATATATTGTTACATAAATCGTATCATCTGCGCCCGTCAATTGTTTAACAAAATAGACTTAAATAATTTGAAGTTTGACATTTAATATTTATTCTAAGAAATATATTTAGTGTAAAAGCGATTCAAAGGTTAGAAAAAATGTTATAAATTAGAATAATAATGTAACTACGATGTGGTTTAACCCATATGCGTATAAGAAAGTTCGGTGCATGACACTGCAGATATTTTTCTTTATCATAATATAATTAAAATATGATCAAGGCAAGCAACGAATTACATTTATAAATGCATATGTTCACAGTTTTACTTTCTTATACGCAGTATAAGTAAGTATTGTAATCATGAAAAATTTCGAACTCGAGATTTTAACGGAAATATACGTTTTGACCTTCCCTGAATCGATTCCAACTATTTTTGGAATGACGTCCGTCTGTGTGTGTGTGTGTGTATGTCTGTCTGTGTGTCTGTGTGTGTGTATGTTCTCTACAGCTTAAACGGTAGAAGCTAAAATTATGAAACTTTAAACTTTAGATTTGCATATGCCTGGGGTGTGCACCTCCTATTTTTGAAAAAAAGATTCAAAGCGGAAGTGCCTGTTTACTCTAGTCATTTTTTGCAGTTTCTGCAATTACTCAAAAATGGTTATAGTTACAGAAAAATTGTATGAACAAAATTAAAGGTATTTATATTAAACACAACTTTTGTATGATTTTTTTTTCCAAAAAGGATACTGGTTTCAAAATAAATTTCTGCTTATTATATATATTTTTACATAAATCGTATCATCTGCGCCTGTCAATTGTTTAACAAAATAGACTTAAATAATTTGAAGTTGGACATTTAATATTTATTCAAAGAAATATATTTTGTGTAAAAGTATTCCAAAGGTTAAAACAAATATTATAAATTAGATAAATAATGAAACTACGATGTATTTTAACCCAAATGCGTATAAGAAATTTCGGTGCATGACACTGCAGATGTTCTTATAATTCAAAACGTTTTGATAAAAAAGTCATAGTTAGAACTTAAAATATTTTTCAATAGATACGATATACTTTAGTTCTAAATAAATACTTAGATAATAAGTATTGAATACGAGAATAAAGTTTTACTTCAATTTGATAGTATTATTATTAAAAAATATCTTTTCAATTAACTATTAGGCTTGTATAGAAAAATATTGAATTCATTGTGAAATAATAATAAGTAAAGTTTTATGAATTTGTGTAATTTCCAGACACAAATTTATGTAAGCATATAATAGTTGTAAATCGTGTAAATTAATTACATTTTGTTTAATTTCTATATGAACAATTTAATTGCAGTTTTAAATGATCCTTCTTTGTTTCAGGTGAGTCAAACTCAAACAAACCATATTCAAGCCATCCAATTTAATATCAGTCTGGTAAGTTCTTAACCCCGCTACTACAAAGAACTTGAGTTTCTAAAGACAAATTAATCAAACGCCAACACGAATGTTTGCTCTTAAAGTTGATTACATATAGGAAATACTTTACGCCAATTCTTCACAAAATACGTTTAATTTACGAAGTTTCCATGCATACGTATGAAACGTAAGATACATAAAAAAGCAGATGTAGATTGTAAAAAAAAATGTGGGTTAAACAACGCCACAGTTCACTTAAAACAAAAAACTAAAGAAAAAAGTCGTGTGATATTACGTAAAGAAACCGCGCGAGCACAAGAAAACGACCCGACTCACGTGCCCCCAGAATTTAAAACGAAAAGCTGAACATTTTACGGAACATTTCCGGTTGATAAACGAGTCTTGATAAACGAATCAGTGAGATAGAAGGATGCCATTTTGAGCACTTGCTACGTAGTACAATATTAGATCCATCAGAATTGCATAACATTAGTTACAATTCTAAGGCGCAACATAAAAAAAGAACCTTATGTAGTTATACATGAATTAAAAAACGATTCAAAGTTTAGATTTACTTTAATTTTGCATTTATCAAATTCTTCGTACACGGTATTTTATTCTATTCGTTTAATGCACAAAGTGCAGAAGATCGATAATTTAAAAAAAATAGCAGTGTTAATGTAGGAATTGCTCTCCTAATATTTCCTTACAGCGTTATCCGAGCACGTCCTAATGAATTTTTGCGCTTTTCTTACTGAAATAGCTATAAAACGAATCTAAAATACTTTGTACGTGTCGTGACTAAATTATGTATATTCTCCATTAAAATACGAACCAAGTAACTACCGAAGAGTATAAACATAACTTTTGTATATAATAAGAAAATTCTCGGAATTTACGTGTAAATGTTACCTGTAAATAAGGGAGTGATCCAACACGACAGATAATTAATATTGTGCGAACACCAGCGATTTTTCATCTTCGTATAAATTATTTTAGTCGAGAATAAATATTCATTTGAATGTGCCATTATCTTATTTCATTTTCACTATTTTTTTGTGCGTTTCCTTTGAAGTTGGTATGCTTATTTTCTTGAAGTAGACATAAATGTTGAATATTCACTTTTTAAATAATGAAGTATGTACATTCAACATTTCTCCGCTAAAGCTCCCCGTTCAAAAAGTTTTAGTTCTTGAACTTTTGCCGGCAAATAATGAATTTTACCGATAATACTGGAATGTCGTTTCTGCTTTAATTATCTACTCTTCTCAAATTTAAGTTTCATTTTAAGAAATAATGAGACATCATTATTTCACAATTGCCTTATAGATATTCTATATGGTATAATATATATGATATATATATATATATATATATATATATATATATATATATATATATATATATATATATTAAAAATTATATATATATATATATAATTTTTTTTTTCTTCGAACAGATATTTCATTCTCACATGGGAACCGTTCTCATACTCGAATAATGCGATCTGACATGCATATTCGATACGATTACGAATGAAACTTGGATATGCATATTTCCGTTTCAAAAATAGAAATCCTTAGGAAATGATGCGCATTTTTACTTTCATATACGCAGTATAAGTAAATATTGTGATCATGAAAAATTTTGATCTCGAGATTTTCCTTTTATCGATTTCGACTTTTGTGTGTGTGTGTGTGAGCGCTCTACAGCCTAAACGGCTGAAGCTAAAATTATGAAATTTTAAACTTAAGATTTGTATGTGCCTTCTAATTTTGAAGAAATTATACAAACCGGAAGTGCCTGTTTGGGTTAAAATTAAAGGTGTTAATACAACGAATAACTTTTGTTTGAATTTTTTTTTCAAAAATGGCCATTAAAATTTGTTCTTATTATAATTATTTTCACATAAATCGTATCAACTGTGCGTCAATTGTTTAATAGAAAAACAAAAAACTTAAATAATTTGGAGTTTAACATTTAATATTTATATACAATTTAGTGAAAAGGGGTTCCAAAGCTTAGTAAAATATTATAAATTAGAAGAATAGTCTAGATATGATCTAACCGAAATGTGTATAAGAAAGTTCAGTGCGTGACCCTGCAGATGTTTTTTTTTATGTGGAAGCATTTGAGAAATATTTAAAATTTATATTTATTCAATTATTTTATGAATAATGTACATTAGCTTACATTAGTGAGATATACGAACTTTAATCTAAGCTATTTAAATTGAATTTGTTTCGCATTTCTTTTGTAATATTTATTTAAATTATAAATACGGTGGTACTGTTTATTAGTAGGTAATAAAAGTAGAGTGTACTCGTTTACGGTTTTAAATCTATGTTCGTTTCATTGCCAACTATTCGTAGCTGTAGGTATATGTCGTTTATTTTATAGTCAATTTGTAGGAACATGTGGGAGTTGACAGTCGTACAACTTAAATTATTACGTTTGCATTACTGTGAAGCAGAATAGATTACAAAAATAAAAACACTGGGGGTAGTATTTTGTAGTATTTGATAAAAACACTACCCACTTACATAAGCATTACCCATAAAAGGTTATTTCTGTGTTTCAAAAAGTTGCTTTATTCACAAAATAGATAAGTTTATTTTAGTAAAAGTTTTTTTAAATTAATTTTTGGTTCACGTTCTATGATTTATTTAAATTTCTTTAAGGAAACTTCAAGACAAACAATGATTTAAATTAGTTTATTATGGAAAATATAAAATAACTAATTATTTAATATAAAGAATAGTTGAAGTATATTATTAGTAAATTGGAAATAATAATCAATATATGACAAAAAAAAAAGAATGTTTAAGAATGTTGTATCCTAATATATCATAAGATATTTAAAAAAATAACATTTCCCTGAAATTGGTTTAAAATAAAATTTAGATTTAATTTGACTATTATTTGGAATATATCATAACGTTATTTCAATTTCAATTGGTATACCGATCAATTCTATTTTATTTTGTTCATTTTGTGGCAAATGCCGTGTACAGTATAAAACTAAAAAAAACAACTGGCATTGCAAAAGTAAATACAATACCCAAACTACGATGTTAAATTTTCGTATTGATTACTGTTGAAAATAAACAAAAGAGACACAAATATTTAATCCACGATTTAACAGTAAATGGATATGCAATACGTCTATTGAATATTTCATGATTGCATATCATATATACGTACATACGTACTATTTTATATACGAATTTCATCAATGCATGCATTTCTTTTGTTTTCATAAAGTGTGTTATTTATTTTACACTGAATTGCATACAATTTTAATGTGCTTACCCATTTTACAAATTGGACGAGTTTTTAAGCAATTACTAATTTTATCAATGCAGTAATGTAATGTAAAACTTTCAATTTACCATAAAATAACAAATGTAAAATAATATTTTGGAAGGAATGTGTATAAAATTTAATAATATAATCCAGAACTATTTCATATTTTGATCCATTCTACTAGATATTAAAACTTGTATAAAATGAAGAGAATGAAAGAATTTCAAAAGAGATAAACAACCCCACAAATACTGTTTTAATATAAGCTAACAGTTTATAGTTCTCAATAGCAAAATAAACTAATAATGATGCCAATTATTTACCATGTCGTAGTGATCTTGCTCAAATTTAATTGAAAAGACAAAGACTTTTTTATGAATGAAATATAAGCGTTATTCATTGTGAAATAAATTTTTATTTTAAAATAATTTTGAACCGGCTTTGCTTATACACAATGATGATTGGCTGATGCCAATTAATATCTATCTCTCTTCTCGCACAAAGCGAACAAATTTTATTTTATGTTTCGCACAAAAATTATCGCTATTTAGAGCTTTCCTAACGTGCTTTTGTTTAGCATTCAAAATTTTAGTTATTTTCACATAAATTGTTATTAATTAATTAAATAATATTAAATGTTTGTTTCATACTCAGTAAGCAAACTGTCCATTTCGGGTTTCAGTTTAATTATAGTATTATGATGTGCAATGCTATTATTAGTTTAGGTCGAGGGTCTTATTAAGTAGCACTTGTTTGAAAGCACCAAAATATAGTTGATTTCATTTCCCATTCTACACATTAATCTACTTAGAATTTCAATACCGTTTCCAGGATCAAGAAGATAGTTGAAGAACGATGGCATAGTCATCATATATACATATAAATCAATGCACTTACAACTATGCATTCCGAATTGTAATGCGCTAATTGTTCTATGACAAAACTCGTTGTTCAATATTTCCTTATATATGTAGTAACTTAGTCTAACAACATTTTCTTTGTTAACATAATAATTACGTAATTTATTTGCTATTCCTTATACGTATAAAAAGTTCTCAGACAAGATAATTGTACATCAATTAAACTTTATCTAGATTAAATATCATTCTTATGCTCTTATCTTTATTAATTCAATTATTTTCGTATATATAAAATAAAATTTATATACGTATACATATTGATTAAAGAGAATATGATGCAGCCTTCTTTCGGTATACGAGCTATATTTTGCATAGCGTCCTCTAATTATAAAGCAAGTAAATTTGAAAGAAATTGTGTTTTCGAATAGATGCTCCTCAGAGATACAATTCGGCACTGAAGCATCGAAGAACGCGAATGCATAAATACAACTGGCAGCTGAGTGTATTGATGTAGAAAATATTGAGATCACTCGGTGTAGCATCCGCTACAGTTGCCAGACTCAAACCGCGCGGCATCTACTTGCATCAAGTGTCTTCACAACCACTAAGTGCTTTCTCGTACCATGCGCATACAGCTTACATTTTAGGCTTTTGCTATTACTTATCTATTACATTCTATTTATGAGATTTTAACCAGTATCGTACACAATTGTTTTAAATATGTTAATATTGGCAATCCACGAACATTTCATCATAAAATCCAACTGGTGTTATGACAATAAATTTATATTATATATCGATTTACTCATATATTTTAAATATATAAATATATATATATATATATATATATATATATATATATATATATAAAGACCTAATCAAATATAGCATCAAATGTGTGTTCAGATGCAGTAATTTGGTAGTGAATATTCGAGCAGACCGATACTATCATCACATACGTACGTACGTCGTTTACACACAAATGTAATCCAATTACACCGAGATATGTCAAGATAGGAGCAACCACTGTGCTCAAAAACGAAGGCGCAGCACTAAAATCACCTTCGCTCGCTCATCAACAGCTAAATATCTTCGCACTTTGCTACGCTTCAGGCTATTCATGATAACGAAATTACAGACACTAGGATAACGTTAAATTTAACACCAGGTTTTTTAGACTAGGATCAACAATTCCATAAACCTTGCTATTAACTAAAAATTACCAAAAATGAACACATTTTTATCAAAGACAAGCATTTTTATTAAAACAACAAAGAGAGTCATAATATTACAAAAATTCTTTACGTTACTCATCAAATAGCAAATGTGTTAAAGTACAAACATCAAAAGAATCGTGCGCGAAACAAAAACCACATTTTCTTGAAAAACTAACCAAAATAACAATGTAAGTTAGCCATTTGAAGTGCTCATGCATACCCTTTTGCAAACTTCAAACATTTTGGTTCTTATCTTCTATTTTCTAAGATTTTCGTATTATGGAAAATTTCGCCACATATTTTTCAATCTCAACTATTAGAAACCTTAAGATATTTTCACTAATTATCAATATACCAGCCCCCTACTGTATCATCCATAATTATTTTACATCATTAATATATAATTAATATCAAAAGTAACAGGAGAAGAGATGTTGGCTTCACTCTTTATATCTGGTTTAAAATTATAACTTACAGTTTCCTTAAATCAATTACATCAAAGAGGATTAATTGATTCTGAAATATTTATAATCAATATAGATTTATTAAAGAAAACTCGTAAAAGCTTATTTATAGTTACGAATTTTCTGAAATGTAGATTAGTTGCCATTGAAATTAAATATACGACAATAATTATCTCAATGCAGTTAAATAAAGATTTACAATAAATTTATTTTACGTTTCTGAAACATTCTATTTGTTCGTCAAATTTGGAAAAAAGTTGTAGATTTACTTCTAAATTTGTAAATGATTTTATAAAACTTTTCACTAAAAGGTTTATAAGTTATATGGTTTAAAATTAACTTAGACGTATAGGGAAACGGTACTTTGACAGATATATATGAATAAATGAAGGAGATACTATTTTATTAAATTTGAAACTTTAGTAATGCGTGGAATGCATTTGAGAGTATTGACGGAAAGTTTTAACTATAAACTCACATCAAACTTAACTGACAACTTATGAAAAGCTATAATATTGATATTCATAATATAAAATATGTATAATTATTATACACACTTACTTTTTATTGATAATTAAACATTATTTTATCTTTAACAAGATATTATTTAAAAACAATAACTCGAAATTTTAGATAATTATTAATTTTTACTTTCTTATACGCAGTATAAGTAAGTATTGTAATCATGAAAAATTTCGAACTCGAGATTTTAACGAAAATATACGTTTTGACCTTCCCTGAATCGATTCCGACTATGTTTGTAATAACGTCCGTGTGTGTATGTGTGTGTGTGTGTGTGTGTGTGTATCTGTGTGTGTGTGTGTGTGTGTGTGTGTGTGCCTGTATGTGTGTGAGCGCTTTATAGCCTAAACGGTAAAGGTAAAATTATGAAACCTTAAACTTACGCATTGTAAGAAAATCTCCTATTTTTAAAAAACATATTCTAACCGGAGGTGCCTGTTTACTCTAGTCACCGAAATGCGTATAAGAAAGTTCACTGCATGACACTGCAGATGCTTACTAATAAAAATCATTAGTAATTTGCATTGCTACATTCAATTATTATCAATTATGTTTCAGCTGCATTCATTTTACTTATATGGAGTAATAAATTGTAGTAAAATGCGCGTACGTGTGTGAGTATGTGTGTATTAAGTAACTAAAACTAACACACTTTTGAATTTAATTGAGAAAAAATCTGCAAAGTATGTTATGAAAAATGTTTTAATAGCTAGCTGGCATAGCCAAAGAAACCCACACTATGAGTCGAAAATATATATATTTTGGACAAGTGTTGAAAATTAGGTAATATCTAATCAATAAGACTGATAGCCTCGCAAACCGTGAAATGATGTCATGAGTCACAACACAATCTTAAAATATCAAATCTTTCAATAAACACCTTAATGTATTTATCAATAGCACAATAAATGTTTTTTTGAATAGTAATCTTGGCATTCGATTATCCAGAAAAACAATTGCAATAGCATTTGTTGTAGCCAACTGGCGACTTTCCAAACACTATAATCGTTAAGAAGAAAAAAGAAAATAGATATTATAAATCGGAACATGTTGAAAGAATTATACATATGAATAAAGAGTGAAGGATGAGTAGCGTTACCAACATCAACATTTAACAAGAGTAGGTGGTAGCATCAATACTTCCAGCTCGTTGTTCAATGAAATGTTGTATTATAAAAGATCAAAATAAAAGACCAACATAGATGATCTAGAAATAAATTGAAAAACTCTAATTTACTTTCGTTATCTACAAGGGAAATGTATGATGATGCAAGATAAGACAAAGTGATTTATTGCATGTTCGATGCGAGTGATATTCTAAAATAATATATTTTCATTAAGTTTAGAAAGGAAAACTATAACAGAGGGTGAATATGAGTCATTCATACCCTTGGCAACGCATTACAAACATACTCAAAGAAATAGAACATTTAAAAATTCAAAATTGATAAAAAGAAAAACAACAATTTATTACTAATGCATTTATTTGTCTTTTATACAGCTAAACGTGATTTCTACGTTAAATTGCCACTATACATTGACATGACAATTTTATAGTTTATTAATAAATAGAGTATACAAAGTGTGTCTATTTGTGTGAAACAACTACACATATCAATTTAAATTTAAAGATTTGTGTATTTTTCGAGAGTTAATTTAAAGGGTTTCCCTAGTGTTAAAACCGTAAAATGAAATCTTTTTCTAAAATCGATACTAGATGAAGAAGAATTAAGATAGCGACACGATTTTTGGTACACATATTTATTACATGTTTGATATAAGTATTGTCATACATTTAAAAAAAAATATAACATTGCGGTCGGAACGGCCGCTGGATAACGCACGCTCTGCAGAATTTCATCAAATGCGCGGTACAGTGCAGGGATCACAACTTTGATCTGAAAACTAAAAACAAACATTTTTCTGTTAGTGTGCAATATTATTGACGGTAATATGTTGAGTTTTATACAAAATAGGTATATCTAGTTACTTTAAAAAAATATTATATATTTCTTGAACAATCCAAAAAACATAGTAAAAATCAATATTTTGTTGAAAACTCTACATATTACCGTCAATAATATTGCCCACTAACAGAAAAGTGTTTGCTTTTTCTTGCAGATCAAAGTTGTGATCCCTGCACTGTGTCACGCAGATGAAGAAATTCTGCAGAGCGTGCGTTATCAAGCGGCTGTCCCGACCGCAATTTTGTATTTTTTTTTTTTTAATTTATATCATAATACTTAAATCTAACATGTAATAAATATGTGTAAACAAAAATCGTGTCTGTATCTTTATTCTTCTTCATCTAGTATTGATTTTAAAAAAGTTTTCATTTTACGGTTTTAACGCTAGGGAAAGCCCTTAATTGAAATGAAAGTCATTGTTAGTTGAAATTTATTCAATTCCATTCTAGATTATATTTGTAAATTTGAGTATGTACAGGAGGTACAGATAGAAAGATATGATAATATAAATAGTATGAGGCTTTTGTTGGTAGCGTGTATATTCGACATTTAGAGAACGTCGTGCATTTATGTGCATTATTGATCCATGTGAATAGTGAATTGCATAAGTTGTATGTATGTATTGTATAAACGAGTTATGTTAATAATTTATGTGAGACGTGTAAATTACACTTCTATTAATATATCAACATTTATTAATAGTGTTTCAAAATTATTTATAACCAGCGCTTCGATCTGATTCTCTAAAATAGAATGAAAGATTATCTTTGCATATTCTGTATAAGTTTTAATGAATATATGCTTGTATATACGTACATACATATGTGTAACAACAAGTTTATATAGTTGAGAATAAAACACATTAACAACTTAATGTTCGTATGTATCATTAAACAAACTAAATTAAATTTAATATCGCAGAAATACCATTACCAATAAATATCTACTTCCACCACCATAAAAGATTATGATAAATATGAAAAATTATCTAATATCTTTAGCATCAAGCAACTACGGTACTGGGATATGGATTAGGAAAATAAGAATGATGTATGTAGAGGTAGAGAAGCTAAAAACGTGTAAAAAATATAGAGAAGAATAAAGACTAGAAAAGGAAGATAGAATGAATTCAAAAATAACTATTTGTATCTTCGCTGGTCTGAATAAAACATGGCAAGAAAGGTAGGCATAAAGGAATAGGAAAGAAGCGCGTTAGCACAATTTGTAATATTAATTTCGGTAATCACTTTACTAATTAAATTTTCGATATCAACCCTCGCCCTCGATTTGACCACCATCTATTTTAATAAATATTTCACAATGTTTACTTACTCAACATTAAATATTTAAAGAGCTATTCAATTATTTCGAGGATCAAGTGAATTAATTAATTAATTACGTTTATTTGTAAAATCAAGTATTTTATTCGATTAAATTTGTGCTTTTTGTCATAAAAATATTTAAGTCATAGAACTAGAATAATATTTCAAACATATATCTAAATCCGCACACGACAGTTTACAAAGTGATCCTGACGACTTGCGTCTCTAACACGTAATGACTTATGGTTAACCCTTAACATGCATCGTTTCAAGTGGGACTTGAAGTCGTGTTTTCCACAGAAGTATACAAGTTCCTACTTGATGTGGTGTCGGTAAAGCATCTTATCGTTAGTGCTGGTCGAACGACTCGGTTACCCCTACCTAACAGCGCGGCATGGCTTCAGAGCAGTGGGAATATAACCATTGTGCGTTTTCGCCGTCGGTGATTGATTGATCGAATCCCCGTTATATATGAAGATAAAACGATGGTCTGGCGCGCTCGACGAGATTCTGCTATATAAATGCGAATTTGATATTATCTAGACATACTTGCGGAATATTTCCATGAGTATGGACGTAAACTGCTTCTATCTATTTCAAAAACTCTTCAACGATATCGTAAATTATTTCTATTGTCTATATTCATTCTGCATATTAAAAGAAAAGTGATACATAAATTATCCATTTTATAGTTTATACTTTCTTATACGAAATAATAGGTAAGTATTGTATTTATGAGAAAAAAATCAATCTCGAGATTTTAAAAGAAATATACGTTTTGACCTTCCCTGAATCTATTCTGACTATTTTCGGAAGGACATCTGCCTGTGTGTGTGTGTGTTTGTGTGTGTGTGTGTGTGTGTGTGTGTGTGTGTGTGTGTGCATGTGTGCCTGTGTGCCTGTGTGCATGTGTGCCTGTGTGTCTGTGTATCAGTGTGTCTGTGTGTCTGTGCGTGTGCGCGTGTGCGTCTGTGTGTGTGTCAGTGTGTGTGTGTGTCTGTCTGCCTGTCTGTCTGTCTGTCTGTGTGTGCTCTTGCCTATGTGTGTGTGTGTGTCTGAAACTTAAGATTTGTATATGTCTGATAAGATATCTTTTGGCAAGATAACTTCTTATTTTTGTAAAAAATATTCACACTGGAAGTGCATGTTTACTAATAGTCATATTTTGCGAATATTGCAATAACGTAAACACGGTTGCACTTACGGCAAAAATAGGTAGAATAAAACTTAGCGATATTAAAATTTTGTAGAACGTAACGTGTAATAGAAAATTGCGTTTAAAAATATATTAGCAATGACTGCTGCCGCCTCTCAAAGCAAATTTTAATTTCACACTTTATAGGTTGATTAAAAATTTAATTGGAATTTTATTAATATTGATTGATTTTTAATGTAAACTCTGGCATTTCCGCTGTTTCAATTATATTTATAACAAAAACGTAATTTAGCAGCCATTGAAATGCAGTGCAATTCTATGCCTTTATTTAAACATAAACATATTTGTCGATACATCGGATAACATAAACTTCATTCTAACGCAAATAGAAATAATCCATCGCCGAAAATAAATTCATATGCTTGTAAAACTATAAATATTTTATGTTATAACATCAATAATCCTAGATTTATTTGATATGATGTAAACGGTAAAAAAATATTTACGTTTTTTATTTAAATGCAGTATTCTAGTTAAAATAGATCAATAACCCTATTCAAAATATAGCTCATCCGTCCATATTCTCGCAAATATCAAGCGTATGAATGCTCTTGCCTTTTTTTGTATTTCCAATGGATATTCAAGTTATCCGCTTTGTTAAAAATATGGTTGTTAAAAGGATAAAGTCTGCAGCGTGCATTTGACTATCAGAATAGAATTCAGAAAAAAAAATGATGGCAAAGGACTGACTCGAATAAAAATGATACTAAAGTGAGTGAGGTGGATGTAAACGGAAACGACTTCGGTAAACTGTACTTTTGGAATGTGCATGTTCTGTTACAATTATTGTTTAGAAATAAGGAGAGCGAAATAAATATATTATTTAACTTCCTTTTCATGTTCCCATATGTAATTAATAATTCATTTGTTTTCTGCAAACTATTGATCTTATAGAAAAATGTTACTTTTCTAGTTAATACACATTATACTGAAAGTGTATCTCGAAATAGTATTCTTACATTTCAATTCAACTATATCTAGATACATAAAGCTAGTTTATCAAATCCTAATTCAACCCAACTTTTATTTTAATTAACGGCATTTTTTGGATTTGTAAAGTAGCATTAGCATAAATATCCGTAATGGCCTTGCACTGGCCAGGCAGTCCTCACTTTAAAGCTTTTCGATTTACGTCGTTTCGTTTTACGTCAAGCTACATTTTGCCACCAATCCTCGCATTTACGTCCACTGTTTCGAATTACATCAAAGAAATTTACATAAAAATAATTAATTGTATCTTTTAACGAAGAGAATACGGCATTGGAAATTCAAACGAAAGTTAGAAGTCAATAATAAAATTATTGTCGTATATAGGAGAATTAATCATTTTAAAATAACATTTTGGTTCATAAAATTATAGGTGATTTGTTTGATATTTTATGTATGTATGACTTTAGATTCATTAGTTAGTTTATTATTATAAAACATAATTGGTATAAACTTTATTAGTTTAAGGCGATGTTTCAATTTTTTGTTCAAATAATTGACTATTTTTAATCATTTTTTTCTCTCTTATTTTATTAGATAGAAAAAAAAATAACTCATGGAGTTTACAAAAAAAAATTTTTATTTTTATGTATGGTTGCTTATATAGAATGTGATAAAGTAGAGGCCGCGGAGATGAGGTCTTTTGCGGTGTGCACGATAACTCCAGTCCAGGATGTCTGAAACAAAATAATCTACCCTGGATCGTAAATGAATAAAAAGTTAAAAATTAAAAAAAACCTAGAAAAGAGAAAAGAGTGTGAGTTTAAGAAAAGTCCTAGTTTTTGTACATAAAATTGGACCTTTGGGATTGAATAAAAATGGAACAAATGTATATTAATGTCAAAATGTCGGTTTGCGGTTCTCGCGATAAGTTATTTAATAAAATAAAAAAAGATTTGAGGAACATAACTTCATAGCCGAGCAAGATGAAAAATGTAACTTTCAGGAAGTAATTTATTATGTGTGCTCGGACTCGATTGGTTCCTTCACGGGCAGACATCTTCTCGGCTTATTTTTTATGAGATACGACGGATTTCCAGACTCGTTCTACCAGCAAGCAGTGATATTGTGAATTAATCTTTCAGGAATGACGAGTCCATCACAGAGGGCAATGTGCCAAATATATTATATGAGGGTAAATAAACTCATCATAACGCAGGAAATACTGCTGTGTAACGACGAAAATATTTTTCATTGATGAAGGTTGGATTGATTGTTTTGTACGTGGACCAAATGGTTTGTCTTCCGTCAAACTTCGATAAATACCAAATGGTCCATGGTGAGATTCGGTTTTAGATTTTTATATGTTATAAACGATTCAATTCTTCTCATTTTATTTTCTTATACGATGTTATAAGTAAGTATTGTAATCGTGAGAATATCGATAACAAAATACGACTTCCCCTGAGTCAAGTTGACTATTTTTTAAATGACTTCTTCATAAATTACCTGTTTTATAGTTTTTACTTTCTTATACGAAGTATTGTATTTATGTATATCTGCCTGTGTGTGCGTGCGCCATGCGTATGTGTGTGTGTGTGACAGTTAAATTTGGAATTGAATAAATAAAGACTACCGATTGTTTTATGGAAATTAATAATGGTTTGAGTTGAAAGTGGCTTTATATTTCTCTAAAATATTGTTTCTGCTTTATCAATATTTTAAAAAGATTGGAATTATAATGAGACTTTTAAAACATAATATATCATTATTGAAACACAGAAATCCTAATTATCCTTTGAATATTTATATATTATTGATATATTTATACAAATTGTACATTAAAATTTAAATGTAAAATACAGTTATATAATTGATTATATAATTTTCTTTACGTAATAAATTAATGGTACAACAATTTTAATTATGTTCAGGCTAATTACATAGTAGTGGGTTCTTATTAAACATTAAATAAATGTTCATAAAAAAATTATTCGTAAATCTAGTCACGCAGAGATTAATTACATTAAACATTCGCCATCGATGCCAAAGTGATTTTGTGTTTCACAACCCATGCTCCACCATAGCTGGGCTAAATTTCGGATGACATGAAGTTGTCCAAGCGTAAATAGGGTCGAAGAGATCTAAATCTAATAAGGATTACACTTTTCCGTGCAGTTAATTTCTGATTACTTTAAGAACTTATTGCGTCTCTCTTAGACACACGCGCTATTTCAGTCGAACATTTTATCATAAACAAATAGTTCAAGTAATTCAAATCCTATCATGGATTTGTAGCTATGTGAATACGATAATAAACTCTAACTACCGTACTCATAACCAAGTGCTTAATTTTAAATAAGAGTAAATTTGATAAAAAAAAAGATAATCCTATATAGTAATAAAAACCATAAATTCGAAATTTGTTACAATAATACAAAAAGAAGTAATGTATTTTCAAGTTTGGTATTTATATATATGGTTGTTGTATTTCCAATAGATGAAATTTTTTTCGCATTTATAAGAAAATATTTACTAATTCATACATTGAAAAGCTTTTAGCGTAAATATTGAATCAAACAGTTTTCACAACTGGAAATATAATATCAAGAAAACAACAAATAAATTACGTATGAGATATGCCCACTGGAATAATAAGATTGCCATTTTGAAATCAATATCAAAATAATTTCAGACAGCTAAAGAATACCTATCTATGCTGTTTATAGAACACAATAGCCAACACTGGTTTCATGTTTTGGTTGTGGGCTGGATACGACAAAAGCGTTCATAATCGCCTTACGACGACGTGCGCAAGAAGTGTTCTAGATGAAGAAGACGTGGCGGCAATCCAATGTTTACGGACGCTGCACAAACAAGCTATCCTAAAATGGACCAAGTTCTGCTGTCCGTTAGGGGTAGGAAGGTATACTCAAGTCTACATTCCGCCTTTATGAATAGTCAATGAATCAAAGCTATGAGGAGGAATACGTGCTTCTTACGAGGTAGAACTTTACGATAACGAAAGAAGAACAGAGGGATGAAGAAGATGACAAGAAAAACACCTCTCTTGCTTTGTGTGCAGAATATAATCAGCGTCTTTGTAAACTTGTTATAATTTTAATTTTTATTTGTGTATTGGGATTGTTATTGGTGGGAAAGGAGGTACCAAAAATCCATTTAAATAAATGAAATAATGAAAATTAATTTTGTTAAAACTTACTAACGAACTTAACTAATTTAAAATCACATATATTTTATATAACATTACAATTTGAATGAATTATGGTACATTTTTGTGTGCGTGAGAGATGTTTTGTTTTGTGTTCTGTTGTGTAAGGTATTCTTATGTGTGTTAATGTTAGGTGTTCTGCTCATGAAACTCCTCATGAAATATGGATAAGTCTTGGTAGGTGTTTGAATCTACATGTGGTGTTGTCGCGAATTTGTGTGATGTTTCATATAAGTAGATTTGAATTATATTGTGTGTTTTTGTAAAATTTTTATGATGTGTCTTGCATGTAATCACGGATGTAGGGTATGTTTGTGCCTTCGCGTAGTTGTGTAATGCGTGTGTATCTTCCAGAGCTGGTCGCCAGGCGAAGACATTTATTTTGAAGGCGTTGCAGTGGTGGTGTGTTGGTGACCGGTGCGTTACACCAGACCGGAGCCGCATACATGATGATGGGTTGAATGATTGATGTATAAACGAGGAGTTAATTTACCATACAAATGAATTACGGTTCATAATGCTGTTGATAATTATCTAGTTGTCTTATGCCCAGTGTTCGTTTAAAATACTTGAATCGCGAATTAATATTTTGTCTTTTATGGCCTATAACATTTTCGTCAATTAACCAATTCAGCATTGTTATCTATCTTAATGTTAATTTTAACTAACAGTGGCGCAACTGAGCATTTAAGTATAAGAAGGATTTGGAGGCGCCGGGTATCGATCCCGGTATCTCTCACATGCTAAGCGAGCGCTCTACCATCTGAGCTACGCCCCCAGTTATTGTTGATAGTTTTCAACAATTAGAAATTTTATAATCAGATTAAAATCAATTCAAGAAAGAATTGGAGGTGCCGGGTATCGATCCCGGTACCTCTCACATGCTAAGCGAGCGCTCTACCATCTGAGCTACACCCCCAGTTATTGTTGGTAGTTGTCAACAATTAGACATTCAATAAACAGCTTAAAATCAATCCAAAAAAAATTTGGAGGTGCCGGGTATCGATCCCGGTACCTCTCACATGCTAAGCGAGCGCTCTACCATCTGAGCTACACCCCCAGTTATTGTTGATAGTTGTCAACAATTATAAATTCAATAATCAGCTTAAAATCAACAAAGAAAGACTTGGAGGTGCCGGGTATCGATCCCGGTACCTCTCACATGCTAAGCGAGCGCTCTACCATCTGAGCTACACCCCCAGTTATTGTTGATAGTTGTCAACAATTAGAAATTCAATAATCAGCTTAAAATCAATCAAAGAAAGACTTGGAGGTGCCGGGTATCGATCCCGGTACCTCTCACATGCTAAGCGAGCGCTCTACCATCTGAGCTACACCCCCGTTATTGTTGATAGTTGTCAACAATTAGAAATTCAATAAACAGCCTAAAATCAATCCAAAGAAGATTTGGAGGTGCCGGGTATCGATCCCGGTACCTCTCACATGCTAAGCGAGCGCTCTACCATCTGAGCTACACCCCCAGTTATTGTTGATAGTTGTCAACAATTAGATATTCAATAATCAACTTAAATCAATCCAAGAAAGATTGGAGGCGCCGGGTATCGATCCCGGTACCTCTCACATGCTAAGCGAGCGCTCTACCATCTGAGCTACGCCCCCCATGATATTATTGTTATAAATAAAAAACCGGTCTACCGAATGATCTACTTAAAATTAAAATATTTGGAAGGTGTCCCAAACATTACCTACTGATACTTTCTCTATAGAATAAGAGAATGTATTGCGTATACGTATTATATAACCAGTTAATTTTGATACACTAGCTAGCATAAAATAAATTTACTAATATTAACTTTTTATGGATTAAGCTACAATTTACTTACTCTATTTAAATGCTAAATAGTCAGTGAAAGTTTATTTAGTCATCATGATTCAAGTAGAGAATGGAATAAATTATTATTTGATAATAATTATATTATTATAATTATTAAATCAGTTATTCAAATTAATATAGCCATTTAAACTAATTTGTATATTATATTAATGCACGTTATCAATTCATAGATAAACATATCATAGGATTCAGTTTGATTCACTTATATATACGTATTTTATTTTCTATAATTAGTTACTATACTTAAATTATCATTATTTTTAATTACTATTATTTATATTTTTATTATTATTATTTTATATTTATTTAGAGGGCCAGTTGCACTTAACTCAAAGTATATTAGTAACTAATTTTATGAATATTTATGAGCGAACCTTTACAAATGAGCAATTTTTACGAAATATAATTTTTATTCTTGGTTTTTGTTTGCTAATCTTTCAAATTTACACATCTGAAAGTTAAGTGTGCACAATTGCAACTTATTGTTGGATGAACCAAGTTTCCTTATTATTCAATGATCGCGGGATCCATTTATTATGTATATTCGAGATATCTAATTTTAAATTAGTTGGTCGACAACAGGATTCGAACCACGTTCAGTAAATATTCCAAACATCCACTGAAGATGATTCAGCACGCCCGCTAATAGGCAGACGTTCTAACCACTAGACCATCGCACACTAGTAACTTCTTTGTGCGTGTAATGATATATAAATTAAAATTTAACTGATAAATAATTTTTTACCGATTTTCAAATTATAAAAACATGGAATCTTTCAGACAAGAAAAAGGTTATTATTAAAAAAAAATATTATCACAAATAAAATATATTTTTTTTTATCTTGTTTCATTGTTATAAACAGTTATAGTTATAAACAGATATTAATGCTCTTTTATTGGTAAAATAAGTGTCTATTGTTAATTAATAGGAATATTTTAATTATTTCTTCGAATTTTTTTTTTTAATTTTTGTTCTAATAAACACATTTAATGATGTTTCTTGTCTATTTAGAGTACAAAGATTAATTAAATTCTCTTAATTGGAATAATAATAATATCGTTTGACAGAATGTTTGTTGTGTTACGATCATAAAACTTTGTATTTTCTTTGATAATTGAATAGTTTGCTTACTATAAAACACAAGCAAAATCATCATTGTTATTATTTCCTCGAAATTTAATAAGAATGAGTTTCAACAATATCGTGAATTTGCATCTAGTGAATTTATGCGTTTAACATTTATTTCTGGTATCAATTTGGATTAAAATAAAGATTGTTTTTCAGTCTTGCAAAGAAATTATATTTCTATGTACATATTTTACAAATTATGTTATGGCATAATATTATTGATGACAACATCAAAATACGCAGTTGAAAATCTTACATCCGTTGTAATAAATTTTTTAATTTTTTAATTTAGTGATCATTATCTTAGAGGTAAATGTGATAGTGATAAGGATGAAATAAAATCGACTGTGTGTATATAACAATACTGATAAACGTTTCATATCACCAATATAGATTAAATATTTGGAAAATATGGAACATTAAACCAGGAGACAATGAAATAATTTAGAGATGCTTATCCGTGATGGCTGTTGTTGAATCACCAGCGCAACATTATATTAATATGTGACAGTGACCTAGTTATAAATAATACGTCCATAAAAATTGATCGCAACAAATATTTTATTGCTATCTATATTTATAACTGCGGGCGTAGCTCAGATGGTAGAGCGCTCGCTTAGCCTTTCCCACAAAACGAAATCCCAACACACGAATGTAAAATAAAAATTATAACAATACAATTACACAATGTTCAAGCACACAACGCAATGACAATCATAAACAGACATACACTCCCCCTGTGAGTAGGAACTCTGATAAAACCAGCCATGTTGTTCCCTCTTTAGTTTTAAGTAATTGTCGTAATAAAACAAAAACAATAAAGAACGTTGAAAATTATGCTCGCTTAGCATGTGAGAAGTACCGGGATCGATACCCGGCTCCTCCAAATTCTTATTTAATCAATTTGAAGTAATTATTGATGTTCGGATCTTTGATAACTAGCCATAAACAATAGATGCGTAGCTTAAATAGAAATTTATTTTACTTCGTTAAACTTAGAAGAATTTTTTATTAAAATATACTATCAAAATCAAATTTTGAAAATTCCTCATGTTGGGTTGAATATTTATTATATGACAAAGTAGATACATACATACAAGTGTTATTTTAAAATCTACCACTGTTGTAATTTTATAGATGTACAAGTGTAATATGATACGTTACATATAAGATATTTTATAGGTTTTCCCATTCAACGCCTGTACTGTAAGCGCCGTGGATTTTTAAAATTTATGACTACCGTATGCAAATGTGACGTGTGATAAAATGCTGGACACGTACACTCCATACTGATCAAAACCACACATAACACGAGTTATGTCTTTTTTAGCAAACACTTTTTCATTTGTAACAATGTTACTGTCTCACCACTTATATTTCTTTCTCCTACAGCGTTAGCGTCTTTTATGAATATTAATAAGTTTCCATTTATCAAACCATTTGTAGCTGTAAATTTATTGTTATTTGCACAGAAAATAAACAAAATATTAACGATTTTATAAGCCATTGATTTATTGTACATAAATTAGAAACATTTGTTTTTATAGCAATATCGATTCCACGTACTATAATTGGGATTTGATTTATAAATAATTCTCCAATCTGTTTATCATATTCAATATTGTTCATTTGCTATTGTATTTGTTATTTATGTGATCGTTATAGTAGCCTTGAACCCTCAAATCCAATATGTTCCACTCGATTCCAAATGTGTTGCGCGGCGCCGTTTAATATTTTTGCGCCAGTACTTCTGATCAATGGCCGATATAACAGTAACGTCATTTCTTTTTGTTTGTTTTTTGTAGCAGATGTTATAAATATAACTCACACTCTATGTGGTTTGTGCTGTTTTTCTTTAGCACCGAAATAATATTTAAGCGCAAACACAATTCATATGACCTTATTTACAAGGATTGTGCAACAAATATTTTTTAATTGTCTAGTCCTATTGTTCTGGCTGTAACTGTGAAAAACACTAAATCCTACTGTAGGGCATAGAGACTTTTCGGTTATCCCCTCTGACCTGATGTGCCTATCCTGTTCGCTCTGGCTTCCTCCAAAACGACTATATCAATGCTGCATTTGGTGCGGATGTCCGGTCGACGTAGCCAACCGAGACACAGAAACTCCCGACCTTAGAACCCCTCTGATACTGACCTCCAAGTAGCTGGATAATTCCCCTAAACTTCCCATAACAATGCGGGTAAAACTTGTATATTTTTAAATATGAGTTCAAATACGATGAAGATCGCTCATTTTTCAATATGTTAGTGATAAAATGAAAATTCTTATAATTTTAAAATCTTTCAACATTTAGATTTTTTATTTTGTACAGATAATTAATGAACGTTTACAACAAATTCCTTTTAAAAATGACGCGTTTCTTATTTAAGAAAAAATGGTATTAAATGTTTTTATTGTCTTGAAATTAGAACGATTTAAATTGATCTTATTTTTACTTTCTTATACGCAGTATAAGTAAGTATTGTAATCATGAAAAATTTCGATCTCGAGATTTTAACGGAAATATACATTTTGACCTTCCCTGAATCGATTCCGACTATTTTTGGAATGACGTCTGTCTGTGTGTGTGTATGTGTGTGTGTCTGTATGTGTGTGTGTGTGTGTGTGTGTGTGTATGTTCTCTACAGCCTAAACGGTTGAAGCTAAAATTATGAAACTTTAAACTTAAGATTTACATATGCCTGAGGTGTGCACCTTTCTATTTTTGAAAAAAATATTCAAAGCGGAAGTGTCTGTTTACTCTAGTCATTTTTTGCAATTTCTACAATTACTCAAAAATGGTTACAGTTACAGAAAAATTGCATGAGCAAAAATTAAAGATATTTCTATTTAGCACAACTTTTGTTTGAATATATTTTCCAAAAAGAGTACTGTATTCAAAATAAATTTTTGCTTATTATATATTTGCTTACATAAACCGTATCATCTGCGGCTGTCAATTGTTTAACAAAATAACTTAAATAATTTGAAGTTTGACATTTTTTATTTATTCTAAGAAATATATTTACTGTAAAAGCGATCTAAAGGTTAGAACAAATATTATAAATTAGAAAAATAATGTAACTACGATATGGTTTATCCCATATGCGTATAAGAAAGTTCGGTGCATGACACTGCAGATGTTTAATAAATACAATTGAAAATTGCCGTTATCAAAACATACATTTGTTTAAATAATCTCTAAAACAAATCCTTCTTGACTTAAAATTTTATCAATGGGCTTGCGTACTACTAAATTTAAGTGGTCATGATCAGTTAGAACTTGTAGGTCCGATGCATACCTACCTATATTGCGTTTTCTGATTAAAGTTTAATTTAAAATTAAAACTCTCATTACGCTCGTCGTCAAAGCTTGTAATATTATGAAGTTTCTCGAGTAATTAAACAAAATTTACTGGAGAGAGTTCAGGAAAGTTAACAAACTTAAAACGAGTTTAAATTTTTATATCTTATAAATGATTCTTGAGTTCTTTTTATTTACCTAATTACTAATTTGGTTTCTTAATTCAATATTATATTTTATAACTAAGCATATTTAGTTATAGCAATATTTATCAGCAAATTTACTGAATAAATATTTGTATAATTTATAATTCAGTAATTAATGTTTTCATGTATAATAATTTAACGATTTTATTGGTTTTGTTAAAAATACTTAATATAAAGAAAATATTTTTGTTCACTATCCGCATAGTAATATTGTGATATTATTTTTTAATCATTTATAATAATACATTTTCGCTATAGTTGTGGCTGCGTAAGAAGTAGGTTTTGTCATCATTTTTACAAAAACGGTTCAATCAATAATAATAATAAATAAGAAGCGAAACTTGCATTGATTGTCATGAATAGTAAATTATAAATCAATTGCAATTTGGTTATTTATTAATAATATTCTTCTTTCGTATTTTTGTTCTGATTTGTTGATAATAATTTTTCTCAGTACGTATAATGCGTATTATTTCCGAGAAATTAAAAAGGTTAAAAGTTTAAAGCATGTAAATATAAGATTGCTCGTGTCAAATTAAACGCACTTAACCAATGGATTTAATATGAGGTTGTTTAATCTTGCCTCAAAAAAGCTTTCGGATTAGCGTGATTCTACCTGAACACGCTAGATATCGTTTTGAAAATTTATCGTTATAGGCGCATACATAGCTATTGAATAGAAACTACAGCTTACAAAACCAAATTTCCAGTGTATTTCAATCTCTGATAAGATCGGTCTGACCTGGATTTGACAAATTTTTCAACATTTCAAAATTATTACTATTATAAAATACCATTTTAAGGTAATATATCTCCGGTGATTTTCATTGTAATAACACGCTTATACAAATTAGCAAACTTTAGTATTCATTGTAAAATAACAATCATGCATACCGAAGTATTAAGAAAATAAAACATGCAGTACATAAAACAAAAGCAAGAGACAATTGACATTTTTTTAAAATAGGTAATTTAGCAAAAAATGTAAATTAAATGTTTGCAATTAACATTTTAATGACATTTTAAAATACTCAACAAAAAAGGGATGAGGATAATTAAATAGACAAGGATAATTTATATAGTGCTGGCGGTTAATTTCGAAACTAGTATTTATCGTCTACAGATAATGCCGTAGTGGACATACAAGTACAATGGACACAAATTTAATTCAACGTGGCCATTTTAATTACGCACTAGGCGCTAATATTAATTATATACTTGCTAGTTTGTCACATCAATTAAATGGTATTATTTATTTTATCCTGTATACAATATTGAATATGTTGTAATTATACGACGGTTAATTTGGTTAACTATTATATACAGATAAATTCTAATATTAATTTGTTAGTTGCGTTTCTAAAGATAATATCACCCGGCATATTAAAATTGAAATGGCATTTTTTTTAATAAGCTTTTTGTATCTCATTTTAAGCCCAGTCGCAATTCTGCATAATTATATTTACATCAGTAATATTGCAATATAAACAATGTTAAGAACTGTACTCGAGTGAGAACAATTTCGATTAAAAAATCAACATATTCATTAGAGAGTTTTGACTTAATAAAACTATTTCAAAAAGAACAAACGTCAAACGAATGTCTTATTATTTTCTAGATTGATCTAAGATATGATTAATACATTTACAAATTATTGATATTTTATTTAATTAATATTTTATATTAATTTCATTTCATAGATAGTGGAAATGTTGAATTAAAATAATTAATAAATACAATCCAAAAAGAAACGACATCTGCAGTGTCATGCACCGAACTTTCTTATACGCATTTGGGTTACACCATATCGTAGTTTCATTATTTTTCTAATTTCTTTATTTGTTCTAACCTTTAGATTGCTTTTGCACTAAATATAATTCTTAAAATAAATATTAAATGTCAAACTTCAAATTATTTAAGTCTATTGACAGGCCCAGATGATACGATTTATGTAAAAATATATACATCAAGCAGAAATTTATTTTGAAAAAAAATTCAAACAAAAGTTGTGCTAAATATGAATACCTTTAATACTGGTTCAAAAAAATTTTCTGTACTTGTACCCATTTTTTAGTAATTGCAGAAACTGCAAAAAATGACTAGAGAAAGCAAGCACTTCCGGTTTGAATCTTTTTTCAAAAATAGGAGGTGCACACCTCAGGCATATGCCAATCTTAAGTTTAAAGTTTCATAATTTTAGCTTCAACCGTTTAGGCTGTAGAGAACATACACACACACACACACACATACAGACACACACACATACACACACACACACACACAGACAGACGTCATTCCAAAAATAGTCGGAATCGATTCAGGGAAGGTCAAAATGTATATTTCCGTTAAAATCTCGAGATCGAAATTTTTCATGATTACAATACTTACTTATACTGCGTATAAGAAAGTAAAAATAAGTTCAATTTAAATCGTTCTAATTTCAAGACAATAAAAACATTTAATACCATTTTTTCTTAAATAAGAAACGCGTCATTTTTAAAAGGAATTTGTTGTAAACGTTCATTAATTATCTGTACAAAATAAAAAATCTAAATGTTGAAAGATTTTAAAATTATAAGAATTTTCATTTTATCACTAACATATTGAAAAATGAGCGATCTTCATCGTATTTGAACTCATATTTAAAAATATACAAGTTATATAAAAATATTTTATTTACAAAAATAGTTTCTTGTAAATATATTTTAAGAAGCTATGTATTAATCAAAATGTGCTTGATCAAACTGTGAATCTTATACGGAGATCTTTTGTTCGAACTCTAAATCTAATAAAATTGTGATCAAGATGGGACTTAGATAAAAGTGTAATTGGAATGAAAATGAGCATTAAAGAACTGCAAAGTAAATAAATCGTCTTAAAAAAAAGTACTTAAACTGGTATAGATGGCAGTAGAATAATGAAAAAATAAAAAGCTCGATTATGAAGAAAGATAAAGTTCCGGACATCTCATTTTATTTCATCAATATCTCTCGACTCTTTCCACGTTTTCTAAAGATACTTAATACAATCTTCAATGTCCAATCATTTCATTTACGAATCAAGCATTATAGCGATTATATGATAATGAATGTTCAATTTTTAAAACATCCTGCTTTTGTAAAATTTTATACGAAACAAAAATATTTTATTATCTTTCAATTTTTCAATGTAAATAAAACCTAAAGAAAGAAAGAAATAAATATACGAATGTGAAACCTAGTACATCATTACTTATCTTTAACTAAAACCTAAAGAGATTTCTTTGTAAATTATTATTATTTGGAATCAAATATTGAAACGTGTCTTTCAATTTATAATATAATATATTAATGTCAAAGAGCTTTTAAATAGTATCTAACAAAATAGCATTAAAAGAAGCAACTGCATGCACATTTTCTTGATTGCCCATACTTTCATGGCTTACGCAATTCCATAACATTGTTTTAAATGGTAGTGAATGAAAATCAATTCATTAACTATTCAAATGTACTTTCTTGATTATACATTGGCTCATGAAATATTCATGAATACGTACACAGAAAAGTAAAGATTGGTTTTTAAATATCCATGACGATAATCAAAAGGTGTATAACATTTTAACTGACAAAATTTCGGAATATATTTAAGTAGAAACAATAAACACAGACAATTTGAATAATAAAACAAACCCATGTACAACTTCCAAACCGAGTTTAACCGACAAATTGGGCAAAGTTATGTGCGTCAGTAAATTGAAAGAGCCTGAATTAAACAAGACGAAGCAGGACGTTAAACCCTTACTGTCATTAATAAACAATGGACCACAAAAACAAATTACGTAGTCGTTACTGTGCACCGGTCATGATTGATTGATATTTCTATCACAGCACAGCCGAGACCAAAAAGATGAAACTATTTCACTTATCGTAAACATCTGTAGTGTCATGCACCGAACTTTCTTATACGCATTTGGGTTAAACCACATCGTAGTTTCATTATTTTTCTAATTTAATATTTGTTCTAACCTTTAGATCGCTTTTACACTATATTGTTAAACAATTGATAGGCGCAGATGATACGATTTATGTATAAATAAATATAATAAGAAGAAATTTAAATAGCCATTATTTTGAAACCAGTACTATTTTTGGAAAAAAAATTCAAACTAAAGTTGTGCTCAATATAAATACCATTAATTTTTGTCCATAAAACTTTTCTGTAACTGTAACTATTTTTGAGTAATTGGCGAAACTGCAAAAATTGACTAGAGTAAACAGGCACTTCCGCTTTGAATATATTTTATAAAATAGGTGCACGCCTCAGGCACATGCAAGTCTTAAGTTTAAAGTTTCATAATTTCATCTTCAACCGTTTAGGTTGTAGAGAGCATACACACACACACTCAGGGAAGGTCAAAACGTATATTTCCGTTAAAATCTCGAGATCGAAATTTTTCATGATTACAATACTTATAATGCGTATAAGAAAATAATAAAGAACAACGCATACAGTAAACAAACAACTTCTATTTTAATAAGATTTTTATTTGTACATAGAGACAAACATTTTATTGTAATTTTAATATTCCAAAAATAAATTTTTAACTCATTATGTTACATAAAACATATATAGATCAGTGTGTTTTTACAATTGTAAATAAAATACGCCTACAAATATTTGTTTGTCTAAATACGTCTAAAAATATCTGGTATGACTACTTATTTGTTGATTTAATTTGTTTTTTCCATATCCTATTCCGTATATCCTTTAATGATTGTTTTATGTTGCTGTTTATTGAATTATTCAATTCAATGTTGTTCTGCTCTCACGTTCATCCTATTTATTATTAGCAGTCAAATGTAATTTAACGCTGGTTTATCACATCATTTATTGCAAAATATACTATATTCTTCTACTATAATGCATGAACCAAACTCAAGGTAAATTTTGAGGCCGAGAAAATGGTACAACAGCGTCTACTCAGAAAATTTCTAACTATACGCTATAAAGACGAAATACAAAATATTCTATAGCATTTTCAAGATGTTCTCCTTCATTTTATATTGCTCTTGAGTCTACTAAATGAAAATTTCATGTAAGAGTATTGCTTCCTATATATGAATATGACGTCAAAATCATGAACATTTTCCGCTGAAAAATCAATATTGCTTGCAAAAAATACCTTTATTCTTGTTAAATGAAAATATTTATTGATGTCATGGATAGATAAATATTATCAAAATTATAAATAATATTAAAATTTAAATAATATTTCATAAACGTACATAATATATAGAGTTATCTATCGAGTGGTATATATAATCTCATAATTTATTTGTAAAATACAATCTTGAATATTTTGGATAAAAATAAATTGATCCATTTTGAGATAATTCAAGAAAATTTATATCTAACCCTGGAAACTAAAAATTGTTCAATTTACTCCAAAATAAAAATAAAATGGGTCATATATTACTTAATTTGGGACTAAATTCTTGCTTGAGACATTGAGGTCATTTTAATTTTTCAAGTATCAATAGTTAACCGTTTTTTGGAAAACAAACGCAACATGATTAATAATAGTTGTAATGTATTGTGTTGATTCTTTAGCTACGTAGAGTCGCAATCAAAAACCGTTTTAGTCGCTATAGAGGTATATAATTCAAGCTTGAAGCAACGGTCATTAGGTGTTGGGATAATAAATCAAAACCTTTCGCTGATTCGCATTATTTATACATACTTAGATACACACATAATAACAAATGTGCACACATACATCTGTTTGAAAATCAATAATCTACTTACAAACCATCGCATTTCATTGTTATCCCCAGATTGTTTTTATTTTCATTTATTCAAAAGGCTAACATTTCTAACAAACAGTAATATTTTGAAAATTATAACGATACAGTCTACACAGATATGTTTGTCGTAAAACTTTCTTAGTGCTTAAATGTATCCACTAGAAACTAATTATTTAGAATGCTGGAAGAAATATGTTGAAGAGAGCTAATACAAAACGCCTTTTAATATAAATCAGCTTGTTGTAGCGTATATGTACTACGTTTAATGTTATAAAGGCGTTTGACTGTCAATAAATTCTCCCAGGGTAAAATTGAAATTACTAGGTGTATATAGAAACCATTCAGCCCAAAGAAGCTGCGAGTAAAAGAGAGATGCGTATACCTCTGCACTAAGTACCGGATGTAACTTCAGTCGACCAGGTCACCGCAGCCACTACCACCCTGAATCCACTCTCTTTGTTTCAATTCAACTCAACTCAAGTAAAAGCGCTGCTGAAAGAGGAAGTGCCGATATTCCAGTAACGTCTCTGAAGGTGCGTTCTTTAATTGTAACCAACACAACCAGTTACGAGACTTTCCAAGGAAGTATGAAATGCAGAACGTGGTTACAAGACATTCTGGTTATATTGCCTATTCACAGTAACAATAAAGATGTAAATTCAAGACAAACAACTGTGAGCTGTGCCAACTACTCCATTTTTATACTTCTGTCCCGTATGAAACCACAGACGAAAAATTAATCATTACATAACAACATATAAAGTTATCTACAATAATTTTTTCGCAATAAAATCAAATAAGTTCGAATGCAATAGTAACATTGAATTGATATATGAATATATATGGTTTAACAATGGTACGTTGCGTATACGAGAGTTGTTCAAATATGTTTCGATCAGAATTCGTGGGATTTTAAATATTAGATTATTTGATTTAAATTAATTTTCTTTTTCACAAATATTATATTTTGCAATTATTTTGGTTGGTATAATTGCTGAATTCACAAAATAAAACAAACAAATTTTTAATTATTCATATACTTTATGTTATATATTCTTTCGATAAATAAAACGGTAATGTGCTAAATTCAAAATATTTGCGCAAATTTCCACTGAAACACTTTTATTTTTTATACATAACAGCAGTTTTACATTAACAAATTTATTTTTAACTATATTGTGGATGCTCAAATTATTTACCATAATTTCACATATATTCCACCTAAATAATATTCCAAGAGTATAAACAAGTTGTCTACACGCGTTAATAATTATAGTATGATAATGTAATCCTAGAATGATTATCTCGTGTAGTTTTGAGTGTAAATATCTAAAATCTTCGTTGTGGTATTTAAGCTTCTATTACCGTAAGTAAATAGAAATAATATTTTATTTTATAATAATTATATTTACGAATCCCTAGAAAAAAATCTACTTGGATAAAATATCAAATCCTAAAGGCTTTACGTACGTATGTGTTGAAATGAACATTCTTTACTGCTTTTAATTTAATTTATTACATTTTATCGTTGCTTTTAATAAATTAAATTAACCCATTTTCATGACAACATCCTTCTTACGACTATATAAGTAAATGTAAACAAAGAAATAATTTCACTGTAGTTATGCTACAGTGTACATTTATCACGTCCTCATAACCATATAGCGTATAGTGTATAGTACATACTATATACTAAAGCGTTTGTTGTGTTGTCGGTTCCAACTGAGTATAACAGACGAAGAGGAGCTTTTTTATTAAGCTGCTTTTCACAGTATGAAAGGCTTCGAACGTGTGTGGTTTCTATAATGCGTCTGCTACCTCTCGCCACACATGTGAATTCCAAACATTTATTCATTAAATCCGCAGCACCATGTCTTTCTATTCGCCCAAACCAAATACGCTTACATTTATTTTTGATTGAATACAATATTTTTACATCGTATAAAAAACATATTAGATCAATACAATTCATAAGATTTTTATGATAACAGTTTAGCTTACATTCTATTCAAATTACGAAATGTAATAATTATTTCATTTTTGAAGTATTTTGCTGGTATAAATACCTTCTTTTTATTTGGAGTAAATTCTGGCTTCGGATAAATTTTACAAAATTTTATTAACAACTGAAAAATTCCCGAGCATAAAAAAATATATAAATATAAATCATATTTATTTTGCACTGAAATCTCGATGTAAAAAGCCATACCTTTTTATAACGCAATATTTATTTTAATACTTATAAGTAATTCAGGTTATTTGGGAAAATATAAATAATTGAATAATATTTTTTAACTAGAAACTAAAAATAAACGTTTTTTTAACATAATTATTACCCACTTCAACCAAAACGGAAAAATAGTAGATTCAATTAGTGTAAACTCAAACATTCATTAATTGTATCGCTTACCATTAAATTCTCGTTTTGATGATGATGGCTTACTCAAATGATTAATGCGAATTGAAAATAAAATCTCCAGCAGCCGGTGACGCGTAATCTACGCTTTTCATACAGTTATAGCAAGATTAATTATTATACTTCAATCTGCCTTTTAATTAATATGAATGAAATATTCAACGCTATGTTACTGTATACTGTCTTGCAAATGCTTAATTTAGAAAAATTGAATTCGCTAACGTATTTAGTGCAGTATGCAAATGACTGAACATTGATTACAATTTTAAAAGATTATTGTTTTTACTTGCATTATTGAGTTAACTAAATTAAGAAATTTAATAATGCATTGCTATTCACATTTCGATTTATTTTTTTGGGCTGTTTTGCGCTGTTTTTGTTAGATATGCACAAACTAATAGTTTACTGGAGATTACACAGATTTGTTAGCAATCTAGACGTGCAATATTTTGCTGAGAATTATCCGCTCTTGATAGGTGATTTATAGAATAACAATAAGTAAAAATAAACATTTTAAATGTTCGTCCTTTCTGACAAAGGGCATATATTCATTTAGAATTTGCTTTGTGTATAGTATCGACACTAAAAACGTGTATTATGTGTCTATATTATCCACCAATTTGACACAACGCAATAAAACGTTATTGCGATATTGATACACTTCGCAAGCAAAAAAGGAAATAAAAGAAAACGCGGCAGTGAAAAGAGCCATTGAAGCTGATATTGCTCTAGTTGCATATTGTATATATCGTTCTGAAAACATTATTTGTTGTAATCCTTCTAGGCAACTCTTCTTTACAAAAATATCATTTTAGCTTGACAAAACAAAGGCGGCTTATGAAGAAAGTTAAGACGAAAGCTTTATCTCTATCTGGATCTGCTATTATTCCGAGAGATATATATATATATATATATATATATATATATATATATATATATATATATAAAAAAAATAAATATATGTACTCGTACGTGCCGTAATGCGATTGTATTTTGTTTTTTATCCTTAGATATTTTGTAAGTCTGCGAATATTTTGATACATAAATGCAGAATAAATCGCTAACCGTGAATCCTTGTTATGTGTATGGATGTATGTGTGTATATATTGCACGTGCGTCAAATAGAGAATTTCTGTTTGTACTTATGTTGCGTTGGTGGCAGGTATCCTTTCACACAATGCCGATATACTTGAAAGGAACATTGTGTTCAGGAATTTGCAACATCTATTTTAAGAAGGTTCATATTTGTTATGTACTAGGTATCTCGTTTGTACTTTTTTCTTCCTTTTTGCATCTTGCAGTATCTATAAATTATTTTTACTTATATGGAAAATATATATCATATCATATACGGATGTTTAAAATTTTAATAATAAAAACATTTTGTCCATATTTTCAATGCGTTCATAAAATATTTTCATTTTCTTATGCGAAGTAACAAGTAAGTATTGTATACATGTGTATATTTATATAAAGCATAAAAATGTTCATAAAATATTCAAAATTTGTATAATGTAACAAAAGAAAGTATTTAAATTAGACTTATTCGCTTTACAACATCCAAATGTTAGTCTTCACTTTTCTATTAAAATAATTTTTGTGCAATGCAGAAATTGCAGAAAGTATTATAATTACTGTTTAGCATGTTTTTCCGTATTCTAAAACGAATTTAATTTAATTTTATTCGATTCATAGATGAAAATTTTCCTTTGAATAAATAATTAAAATTATTGTATTCGTCGAAGAAAAGATGGATGAATGCGAGAACTAACATTAATTTTTGCAAATCCACGTTCGGATATGTCATTACACTCTCGAGTAGATTACGTTTGACGTGGTAAAGTGTTAAAGCTGATACCATTAGAGAAAATTGTATCTTTTAATCTCGTCAGAGGATATAGCAGACGGTTATTACACTGCGAAAATTTCAAATAAAAATTCAGTGAAGCGTCTAAAACTGAAAACTTGAAATAAGTTTCAATGTAATCTCAACGGACGCATACAGTTGTATGTACCGGGAAGCAAATAGCACAAGTCTACGTAAAAACATGATTTTCTTTAGATTAATTTTGCACATGGTGGTGCATCCAAGCTCAATAATAACCGACGTGAAAAATTCTATACTCTGTTTGTCAATACCACTTGATTACTTTACGTTATACGTATTCGGTGGTATATTCATAGTATTTAATAGATATACGATTATGATTATATAATATCGCCTTAATATAGAAATAAAATAATAGAGCCCAAACTATCTATAATTGGATATCAAATTAGTGTTAAACCGACACAGAATTTCCAAATCGGTATATCCGCAAATAGTAATTATAAATTAGACTTATATTTTATTGTTATCTTATTCAATCTATTTCAATAGCTAATCTTTATCAAATATAATGTAAGCAGCCGTTCGAGGAGATTATGTATTCGTAATCCATCTTTAATTTGTTACATACTATTCTCTTTTAGTTTAATGCAGGTGTTTAAAGTGTACAGACCTATTTGAATATACTGTGTATTTTATGTTTAGTTGAACGGTGAGTAAAGTCTGTCTTTGCCAATTATATTCTGTTCATATTAGTATAGACGCAAGTATGGTTTTCACTGGTTCAATTGTGTAATTTGTTTGTGAATCCTATCCTAAACCTTTGTATAAGGCGCTAGTCCTGTAACCACTGCGTGCGGGGATGGTCGAGTTACGTGAAGTAACACTTACCGGTCCGGTACCAGCGGTGCCCTGCCTACCAGCTATAGTGTTAAAATCAGGAGGAGCCCAACCTTTGCTTGCATCTTTGAGTGTGCTGGTGCAGACTGAGTTTTAACTCGTCTTTAACTCTTTCTCCTGATACCATGCAGACCACTTGATGAGGATGTCAAGCTCTCGTAGATTTACACAGCTACCTGTGTTGAACGAGCTAACAGGCAGATTCGCAGATTCACGTAGCATGTTTGTGTGGAGCGGTGTACTCACAGATCTTTGCTATATTCCTTAGAGTGGGGGGGGGGGGGGTCTATTCCTCAGTTAGATATTCTACCACCCTTTTGTTATCCCTTTGTGATATATGTTGAGTTCTGATAACATCATTGATTGTACGGCTTCTCGCTGACAATGAGTGTAACCCACTCATAGTTGTATTTTAATTACAGAATATCTAAGAAGTCGCGCAAAGTAGCCTTATGGACCATCCTATCAGCCGGACTACTAGGAGTTTACTCCATTCCTAACTCGATAAACTTTCATTACAATACTCGTTATTAGCTTATAATTGTTTTATTAGTATAAATAAGTATGTAAGGAAAATGTTTCAGTTCGAAATTAAAAAAAAAAGACAATTGGTATAAATTTCGTCAGTTTGCTTTACGTGCTATGGATTTTTTAAAAGTCTTGCTTTTTTAAAATTAATATTTGCTGTCGACTAATTTATACCTTTCAATGAAGATTTTATTTTATAAAGATTATAATTATGTAACTCAAAGCAATATAAAGTTATTTGTTTTGATTTACAAATAAAGTAAAAATGCACATAGCAATATATGTTTGACAAAAAAAAAATGAAGAACATACATGAAAGTTTTTCTACAAAAAAATAGGATTGCGTAAAATGAGTTTTATATATGTAAATAGAGAATGTCAACGCAGAAGGTTTAAAGTATGTACTCTCACTTACATAACTAGATTAAAATGTAACTAAAATTAATAAATACCTAAAATGTTTAATTAAATTTTGTTAGAATTACGAGAATTTCTAAATTTCATCAAGTTAATTACCGCGTCTGCAAATTGAATATAAAATCAGTAAAGGCAATTACAACTCAAAATTATATGCACTATACAACCGCAGTATCATTTTCACATTACTTTTGAATCTATTCAATTTATTTTATGTACAGTAATATAGAAAAATAATTGCATATAAGCACATATCAAAAGAGACTCTAAAAGTTGGTTAAATTTCAGTCGTATGCTTGCTTTGAATTGCTGTGCTTGCATTTTTGCTTATATAACGTTTGCAACAGCTTGCCTGGAAACGATGTCGGTTACCAGTGTAGTCTTCCATGTAATATGCACTATGAACATCCGGCCCTCTTACATATAAAGATAGCAAAGTGAAACGGGAGCGGAACTACTAAGCTTGCAATTATTTGCTTTGTAAATAAATCAAATAGGATTTTTTTCAACCTTTGTTGTTTAAATAATAAATTAAATGGTTTATTACAAAAGTTATTTTTACATCTTCTTTAATTTTACACTAATCATTCATTAAACGGAAAAAAAAAACTTAATTTGATAGTTTTCTCAAATAGATTCTGCATCAATGTACTTTTTAATTAAAATGAATTCTTTTTATATAAAATAAAGACAAATCAAAGATAAAAATAAGCATGTTAAAGACGACGAAATGAGAGATATAAAATCAAACAAATATAATCTAATATATTTGTGTCACATCCAGAACCATAAATGTCTGATAACATTTTTGAAATTAATTACTATATTTTATTATACATAATCAATGATCAAGTCTACGCGTAAGATTGTCGAATATAGGCCACTCTAGTTTATCAGTGTCAAGTGTTTTAGCGAGTGGGTAATAAATTTTATTGTTAAGACAGGTCCCATATACCGTTGCTGCGGGAAGCAATTGATAACTTGAAGATCAAAGATCAATTCGCGTAAATTTTACTCAGACTTTTATTGGGAAAAAAGTTATAGTGTCTAGAGTAAACTGCGACAATTTCAAATACGAGACGTTGAAGAAAATATTTACGTAGCCTAGGGTGAACTTGAGAGGTGCGAGCTGCTAGAGTAAATTAAATAAGTTTGGAAGTGTCTGGCTCTCAACACACGTAATAAGACGTTTAATCTGGAAGGTTAAATTACGTGGTGTTTGTCATTATCTAGAATTCTTTGTTTTGGCATTTCTTCGTTTTTTTTTTTTATTTTTTTGTTATAATTTGCCTTTACCTTTCTTTGCCATTTCGTGTAATTGTCAGCAAGGTATAATTAGCATTTAATTAATTTAATCTTTGAAAGAAAAGGATTTTAAATTATTCATGTTCATTTTATGGTGCTTGAGTTAAATTTCTTTGTATTAAAAGGATATTTCAAGAGTAATGCTTATATAAAATGACACAAAATATAATTTTTTAACTAAACTAAAGGATTTCTTATCGTTTTATTTTTATATATTATTTATATAATAACTGCAGATGGGTATATTTAAGCTCTAATTGTGTTGTTGAAACTAAAATCTGAACATACTATTACCAACACCAGCCTTAGTGGGTCTCTCCATTTCAGTAAAATTAATTTATTATTAAAACTACTATAAACAATTAAAAAGTAAATCTGTTTTATCGAAATAGCAAATATCGCAGGTAGGTACTCTCATATATGATCATAAAACATGATTACAATACGGTCTTAGTCTGTGCTATTATATGATCAGATCAGTTTTGCTGAATATTGAGTGACTACCGATTACAAAAATCATCCATTTAAAGTCGAACAAGTAGTTTATGAATGAATATATAAAAAAAATTGTCAAAACAAAATTATTTACTTATTTTCCGTATCGCTTTTAAGTAATATCTAGAAAAATGATCTTAAAATAGGGAAATGATTAAAAATATGAACTAATTCATCTAAAACTATCCGTGTTTGGCAGCACTTAAAAATGTATGAAATCGAGTTATTTTGGGAAGTCGGTCGAGTCGCTTATAGCATTTTACAACCGGTAGTCGCGTAGAGATTGCGAGTGATTAAATTATAAAAATACGTTGGTTGCTGTATTTCTCGAATAACGAGTGTTGAAGCAAGCTGATGTGGCTGAACTTGAGACACGAAATATACACATTCAGGTCATCGGTAAATGTTTGAATATACGGCACGGCACGACACTCGCAGGACCAACTTCGTGAAAAAAATACTAAACGATCTTATACTTACCACGCCTCACGGAGAAGTTTCCAATATCACAAACCAAAAGAATGAAACCCACAATATTTCTCGTGATCAAAATTTTATTTATTATTAAAAGTATAAGAATCTTGTGATGTAGTATACATATGTATATATTAAACATTTGAATAATAAAAAAGACTATTCGATTGTTTAATGCTACTAAAAGATCCAATCCAACGATTACGACACTAAACTTCGTATAGTTCTTAAGCAGAAAACAACTGGATGAAATGTGGAAATAGCATATAATCACTTTCGTCGAAATAGTTGATTTCTGACGGAATGCTCGACTTCCGGTGTAATTTAACAGCCGTTAGCCATTCTAGAAGTCTTCTGGAATGCTCTTTAGCACCTCCGCTGAAGTTTGTTCAATGTCCGAATTTCCACTGTAATGATTTCACTCTTCATAAAGCTTTTAAGTTTAGCAAATAAAATGGTCTCACGAGGCCAATATTGCGATTCCGAAACTCTGTGTGAATAAAACCGCTATACATTAAACCACGGTTTTATATAACAAAAAAAAAGTAATACATATTTATATACTTGTGTCTATATACATTTCAAAATTACATAGTTGCGTGCTTTACTAATATTTATCCAATTTAATCATATTGAAAATCAACTACTGATCAAACCGAATGAAATAGTTACCATAGTTCGCTTTAAATCAGAAAATTCATCCCTTTAAACGAATGTTGAATTTAAAGGGAACCAAACTAATAATTTAAATTATCGAGACATCGAGACAGAAAATGTTCCTTTAATTCTATTCTTTGGTTGTTCAAAATCGCTTATGTATTTTGAACTAATATTTATGTTGAATTTCTAAATAATCGAAAGCAGTGTTCGCAGTTTTCAATGCATGACGCTTTGAACCATAAAATACTTTAAGGGGGTACATATGTGTAAAAATGTCAAAAAATCAAAATAATTTTTTTTCACTAAATTAATTCTTTATTATCTGTAGAATATTATAGTAAATTGTCAAAGTGATATCTCAGTTCATTTATGAAATACAGCGAAAATTGTCGACCGAGCGCCTAAGCGGCTAATCGGTGAAGGGGCTCGGACGGTAAGACCGAGCGCAGGTATAAAATTCGTTGACCTTTTCTATTGGGACATAAAATTTTATATAAAATTGTATATAATATTTTATATAATATTTTATATCAAATTTTATGTAAGATTTTTTTTTTCAATAAATAGGGAGAATAGCTCGGAGGGTAAAGAGATCTTTACAAAATGAAGAGTTTCTTCATAAAGAAGGTCAACTTTATGGTCCTGGAATTGATGATTGAGCGTAAGCATTAAAAAAAATTTTTTTTTTAATGTTTTGTCCGCCATGTTTTGTCCGTCATCTTGAATTTTGACATTTTGACCTTATATTCGTGATGTGTAACCCAAAAACCCTCCGGGTCGTTATTTTTATTATAACTAACTGATAGAACGTTTGTATTCAAAAAACGCAGTGTTAAAACTTTAAACGCGTTTTTCTCGAAACTACATTTTCAAAGCCCGTGCCCATCAGAACTCGCTCAATTTTCAACCGATTTATATGGAATTTTGTACACATATTCTTAACAATATTACGCAACTTGTGACGATCTAACATTTTTAAAAAAAGTACCCCTTCATGATTTAATTCAAGGGTAAACTTTGAAAAACACGGGTAAAAATCGAATTTTTTTTCAGATTGCCGCTATATTATTTCTAATTATTATAAACAAAATGTTGGAACGTCACAAGTTGCTAAATATATTTACAATTAACCCTGTTTTACTGAATTTTTGTTTACACCACCCATCTGATTGCAGCAGTGGGCACCGGGATGCATATGGACTTCTGAAAATGACCGCTTTCAAGATGACCGCGATGACCGCGGCAGTTGCCGACCACGTATTATATTTTCAAAAAATAAATCTTTTGAATACAAAAAAAAACGTTTCAATCGCATGAGTACTTTTTCTTTAAACCATCGTCAAAGTTTGGGGCAAAATACACATATGTACCCCCTTAATACTCCTCTTCCAATCTTATTAGTAAAGCCCAGCTTTTACCACGAACGTAAAGTTTGTATCGTTAAAATCTAACGTCATATAATGGTTGTTAATTTTATGCGTGAACAAGAATATAGAAAATCTTGTATTCTGGTACCGTACTCCTTAGCAAATATAAAGCTAGACCGCGTCAATACATTTGTATACAGCCATTCACTATTTTGGGCTATGGCACGTGCAACCAACCGACAAAATGCAGCGAATTCAGATCGTGAAATACTTTTATGTAACACGGGCGGTAAAGATACCAAGCCAGAACTGCGCAAATACATGAAATTTTATTTTATTCGGTATCTCACTCGCTGTTTTGTTCCATGATATTTTTTATTGGAATTCTTACCATTTATGTGTGTTCGGTATTTTTTTTTTTGCCCTAATTCGTCATTTGTGCTATTTGGAAAATAAAATTTACCAACTAGCAGTTTTGAAATAGTATGTGACAAGAAACAAATGAAACAATTATTAAATGAAATATCACTCGCATAAAGCTTTAACAAAATAAAAAGGGATTTATTCACTTTGGGTTTTAAAATTCGAAACACGTTGCTAGATATTTGCTGAATGTGTGAGTGAAAATGTTGTAATTCGTTTCGTAAACGTCTACCATTTTATATTTATGTTTTATAATAGCCAGTTAAATTTATTGTACCTACTAATCAATAAAACAAAAACTAATCAAATTTATGTCTTATGAAAATATAATATTGCTGTTAAAGTTTCGATTTTGTCATATTTACTAGTCTCGTATTTTTAGTTGGCTTTTAAAAGATCGAGTATTAGTGCTGCTAATGCACTCTTACAATTATTACAAAATTTGATTGTATAATTTTGGATGTTATTGTCGCCAAAATATTTGAGTATAACTTTTATTTAAAATGGTCACTAAAAATATAAATAGCAAACTATTAATTATTATGCTGAGCGCTAAGAAATATAAGTTGCGTCAACTGAGAATATTGTTCAATCTGCTTAAATTTAATTGTACTTGTCTCTGCGGGTATTGAAATATAAAAATTGGTTGAGAGCCAACCATCAAAGTATATTAAAAGATAAATTTATAGTCAATTTTCTATTCATAAGATATCATATATAGTTCGTATAAGATAGAAAATTCAATTTGGACCTGCCAAGTACCTGGCAGTAGAAGAATTTATTATACACATGCCGCTGTATATAGGTAGCACATAACAGCATATTCAAATGACATTATGCTCGTCTTAAAGCAATCATATATATCATGTTGATGTGTCATAGTTACGTTATATAAGTATATTACATAGTCATAATTTTACATTTCTTATTAATAATCTGGATTTTTATGGTAACTTTCTTATAAATTTTTTTAATCAAGATGTTTATGGTAACTTATACATATTTTCTGAATTACAAGATTTTAAATAGACTAACATCTAAATAAAATACATACATGCTTAGGATTTCGTCGCAGCAGACAAAAACTTTTCCATGAAATGTGCAGTGTTTTCGTTATTTTTAACCGACATTCACAAAGATATTTAAAATTAACATATTTATTGCTATGTATATTTCCTTTTTTTTTTTAAATATAAATAAATTAATCACTTCTAAAATATATGCCCTATAATTAAACATATTTGAATAAATGATTTGTTTTTACTAATTGGATTTCCCAAAATTATAGGAGTACTTATATATTATAAATAAATCTCTTGTAACAGCAAATTTAAAGCGAGAAAATTGGTAAAAAGCTAAGAAATTAATTAAAATTGAGACCTCAACGGGAAGTTGGATTTTTAATCCTCAAAGACACAAGTAAACCGTATTAAACCTTGGTAGAAACTACCCGTCCAAAATGGATAATATGGGTAGATGCCAAGTGAAGAACGTCAAAGAAAAAGCACGGAAAGATAAGTTGATTTTATTCCTTCGGGAGACCTTGGTACTGACAGGCTTGCGGTAATCCTAGAAGAAAAATGTGCAGACCATGTGAATTCTAATCTTCAGCTTTAATTGTTTCTTGCAAAAAAATGGAAATTCAATACTCTTAAATTATTTTTATTTACATGAATGTTTTACAAAACAGCGAATGACCCAAAAAGATAATAAATAACTAGTATTAATAGTTGAACATGAATAAAATAGAGAATGACCAAAACTGCAATTGCTATATTCACATATTCAATTTATAGAATATTTTATTAGTCAAATTTGAGAAATTCCTCCAATGTTATTGCTTTCGTTTTAGACCCTAAAAAGATTTTTAACATTGAAATAAATATAGCTCGCAGTATAGCCATAAATAAATATGAGAAGGTTGAGCATTATAAATTCAATTTCCAATCAGAGGCAGCCGTAGCATTGGTGTTAGTTTGCGCAATCGTAAGTACTCCAGCTTTCTGTACGACGGCATCTTTATAGAAATGCCACCAATAGCAAATAATCGATATGCTTTTTATATTGCACATGCTGTGACCTGAATTCTAATACATTTCCTTTTTAGTGTCTGGAGATAGTGATGCTTACTTGGCGGCAATCATTACTCAATGTCGTCGGCAACGACACATGCGCCTCCTATATGAAAAAACGCATCGCCCACACTTGCATGCATGTATGAACACGCATTTATCTATATACGGAGTATATATGAAGTTTAAACTTATTTAAATCGAAAGGTCAATCGAGATGAAATTGCATTACTTTATCGTATGTGCCTTGAGGGTTGTAAAAATTCGCTCATGCAAATTATTCTCCATTTGATGGTTTTACAAGATATTATCCTTCAAAGTTGACTAAAATATGGCAAGAACTAATTTTTTTTGAGGAATTTTGGTTTTCTAAGAATATATTTTAAACTATATTTAATAAATTTGATTCAAAGTTACGCAATAGATAACGAAATACAGTGGCGAGATGATATGATCAAACTTAACAAGAACGAGATTAAATTCTTAATAATATCAAAGCAATCGATAATTTGATCATTATCTAATAAATTCCAATATAATCTGTTAGCTTAATTTTTGCAATCAAGAACATTTTAGGTTTGGGAAAATGTAGATGTCTCTGACATTTTCAATTTAATATTGTCATTAAATAACCTCTGCCAAATATGGATATCTTTCATAAAATTCCAATTAAAACGTATATCCCTAGATATTAGAAAATAAAGTTTAAATCTACTAACAATGAAATAGGACTTTCGCTCTTATAGTTAAAGCAATCTAAAGAAATTTGCCAAGAATAAGAACGTCAAATGCAATTTGGTTCGAATGAAATTCTGTAACAGAGAATAATTACTATTCAGAAATAATGAGATTTATTGATTCTTCTACAGCTTCTTCAGCTAGTACTTGTAAAATAGTTCTTTTGTAGAATATTTGAAGTGCTATAAAAATTTATTTATTCTCCAACTGACTAAATTAATGAGCCGCCATATATGTTATGTAATTGGTTTAATTTAATTAAATGTTGGTTGCTATCGTTTATATAAAATAGTGGTACTTCAATTTTGTTTCGCGCCACCCTTTGGTCGGTTAGAGACCTGGATATTCCGTTTTATTTTTCTTTAGATCCACAAATAAAAAACTGATTAAAGAAAATTATAATATTTGATTATTTTATGATTTTCTGGACAGCCGTGTAATTTTGCTTTAAATAATTACGTTAATTATTTACTATTTGGTAAATTATAAATATTATTATTTTATAGTCTGCATAATATTTTCATTTACATCTTTAAAACATCTGTAGTGTCATGCACTGAACATTTATCTACGCATTTGGGTTAGATCATATCATATTTTCATTATTTTTCTAATTAATAATATTTTACCAACCTTTGCAACCTTTTTACTTTCATATACGCAGTATAAATACGAATTGTAATCATGAAAAATTTCGATCTCGAGATTTTAACGGAAATATACGTTTTGACTTTCTCTGAATCGATGCCGATTATTTTTGGAATGACGTCTGCCTGTTTTTGTGTGTGTGTGTGTGTTTGTGTGTGTGTGTGTGCGTATGTGTGTGTGCGTTAGTGTGTGTGTGTGCATGTGTGTGTGTTAATACTTTCTATAGCCTAAACGGCTGAAAGTTAAATTATGAAACTTTAAACTCGATAAATTTCTTGAAACGGTTTTTATGGTAATTTTTAGTTTTTGTAAATACTTCGAAAAGTTACGTAATTAAATAGGTGTGAAATTAATTCTGAGAATATTAAGGATGCACGGGTGCGACCACTTTGCATATTTAAAACTAAAAATCAATTCTGAAAATGCTAGTGATGCACGACCGTACACTCTTTCTATAGAACCTATAATAATTTTATTTTTAGTTTATTATTTAACAAAGGGTATTTTTGTGATACACTACAATTAAATAGTGTACAATTATAGAGTGCAGCTCCTCTATGAATTAATTAAAAGCTTTATTAGCGTTAGAGAACATATTAGAAAATATACGAAAATAATAAACGTTTGAAAAATAGTTGAATAAATACAAACCATTAATAGTTTGGTACATAATTAAAGTCTGTACTGTCACGAAAATATGATATCAGCATTAGACATATATATTAAAAAATAATTCCTGTTTTTAATGGTGTAGGTTAAAATGCCAAATTAATGGTTGTTACTTATTAATTAAGTGAGCCAATTAAAAATTAGCTATATCGTATTTTATAAACACATAATTTAAATAAATTGTTGCTTTTTGCAAAGTGCAAATATTAACTGATTTCTCTAGGGTAGCTATTAAATGTTGTCGAATGATTTTTTTTTATAATATATTTATCTTGTGTCGCAAAACATTTTTATAGTAAAAACACATATCCTAATGAGAGTCTTGTTTACTACGCTTTACTTATATTATATAATAGCTAAAATCAGTTTTTCGGTCTGCCTGTATTTCGAATTATTGTAATACGTATCTTTAATATAAATAAATTATTTATCAGAGTTTGTTAATATGATTAACGTATCTGTAATTTTGTATGTATATTACACAAAAGAATAACAATGATCTTGAAATATATTTAATTTTATGCAATAAATACATTTTACGGAAGCAATCATGAAATTAATCATTAATCAAGAATATAGAAAAATATCATCCTAAAATGGTGAAATCGAAAGGTTAACCAAACAAGTCTAATAGCAATTTCTTATTGTGAAGTTGTTCAGACAAACACGTTCTAATCAATTTGTATTTGTTTGTTTGTAGGTGCGGTCCCGTTCCCTGAACCATTTGGATACGTTGGAGCAAACATTGAATCGCCAGCAATCGGACGAATTGACATCGGCGACGTCGGGTGCCACGGACGGCCACGGTGGCGGCGATGGTGTTGCACTCGCCACCGACCACACGGCCACGATTAAAGATTACTCGCGCTCGGAACCGGATTGCACGATGACCCGACCCCACCAGGAGCGGTTACTTACCGTACCACCAGCGGACACGATGCCACCGGGAACCGTTGACCGTAACGGCTCGGACCGGGCTCGCACCACCACCAGAAGACAGATGCTCAGTCGATCACAGGTAAACCATTTCCAATTAGTTTCTGTCATTTGCGGTATTTCAAATTGTTACTTATACTTATGGTGTTTCTACCAGTAATTCGTATTATATCGTACCTACTCTAAGTGATATTCTCAGGCAGAAGTTTTGACCCATTTAAATTCTGAATATAATTTTGGCGTAAAACACAAGATTGTTTCTTACTATTCTCGAGAGTCATATCGAATCATATTTTTGGTAAATAATTTAACGTTAATTTCTTAATTAATTTTACAAAATTTCGACGCAAAACTAAATCGTATATTTTCGTTAACATCTTAATTTGGAATGTCTCATTATTTCAAGAAGGTGAAAATATATTATCTTTGCACTCTGTACATAATTGCAGACAAGGGTAATTAAAAGTGAATGAAAATTATAATAGTATGATCCCCGTGCCCATTAACTGTTCAACGGTTTTGTTTCCTGTCAAGCATTATTTTCACTGAGAAACATCTGCTCTCTTGGCAGCAAAAACAATCCACTGTGACGTGTTTTTAGGTGGTGATAATATACCAGAGGCAGAATGTTTTAATTTGATATAAATTAATTTAAATTAGCTTTTTACTTTGTATAAAGCTTGTAGGGAAAATAATAATAAAGAACATATCTTTTTTGCAAGATTTTGAATTTTCTTTTATACAATTAGGCAATATATCTTTCTTTAATACATTATACATACTCTTCAAAACTCCGCAATATTACGTTAGTAATTTTAATACATTTTATAACACAATAAAAAGCATATACAGCGAAATATTAGAAGTTTTCATACGATCAATATACAAATTTTAAGTTAAAAATTTCGTAATTCTAGTTTCAGCAATTTTAACACGCTTTTAGCTTGGTGTATAAAAGTATAATGAGCTTAAATATTTAGGTGTGTATGAAACATTTCCAGAATTTAAAGTAATTTCGTAGACATTGGTTTCACAATCACTAAAGCGACAATTGAATTATCTAAACTTTATTACATTTATATATAAAATTAAATTACAAAATTTGCAGCTACTGGTTTCTATAGCGGAGTTTTAAAATTAGGCGGATCGGAATAGCTTGAACTATAACTTTGATGAGATCTGAAGTATGTTTTCACCACCATTGTGCAATGTACTTGCTGTTTTTCTTATTTTTTTTCTATCATATTGCCTCTTACTTTTCTTTCTGGGCATATTGCCATTTTAGATATTCCGAACCGCCTGTAGTTTATTGTTTAACAATGGCTCAGTTGAGCAACTTTACTTTATTATCCTTTCAATCTAAACTGATAAATCTACTGCGCGTAGAAGAAAGTCCAGTGTTTCCGGATTTTTTTTTTTAAGTATACGTTTAGGTCGATATCTGTTCGCGTATTATTTTATTGATGTGGTTTATAGCACCACTGTCTCAATAATATCAACTACAAATAAGGGACGTCTAGCTTGGATCGGAATCTCAATTCTAGAGCTTCATTACTATTAAATCGAACGTGGTTTTTCCATCACGGTGGCATGCGTCCACTGGGATACAACATAAAATAGATCTAAGAAGAAGAAGAAGGTAATGAAACTGGAACCTAAAAACGTTCGATTTCAATTGCTGGTGGTGCACAATAATTCGATCACATCACATCTTCGCTCATCTGCCGTCTCGTTTTAACGTATTATTTATCCGTGGTGAGTAAGAGATAAGAGTATCTCTGACTTTCCAGGACACACTTGATGGAACAGTACACGTAATCACCAACAGATGCACTTACTGTCTTACAATGGAATCAGACCTACATCTCAGATTTACAATAAATCTTTTTCCACAATTTCTACTTGACTTTAACAGTAATTTCCCACCAAAAAGAAATCCATATCCATTTTATAAAAGAACACATTTTTAGAGTTTTTTTTTAAATAAAACTAGAAATAATAAAAGAATTAAATTATCTATTTTCAAATAGAAATATAATTGGATAAAATTGCAACCAAACTAAAATCAGTGAATCTAGTTTCAATCTTTATGTTTGAAGTCAATTTAAATTAAAATATAAGCTGTCTTTGATATAAAAATATTTTTTTTGTATTACATTTTATTATATTACTTACATCGTTATGCCAATATATAAATATATAATATATTTATTCAAATAAATATTACATTTTGAATGGATTCAGAATTACGCTAATATATCAACATCAGAAAAAAATAATGATAAGGATGTTCTTGTATTTGCATATTTTTCCTAATCAGTAACCAATGTTTTACATATGAATGTCTATATTTTTATATGAATTCTTTTATAAGGATAACTTTGAAATATTTTATTGGAAATTCGTTCAAGGATAAAATCTTTATTTGAATAAGAAACATGTCTATTTGTTTCACTAAAAATATATATACTAAAAAACATTATATATGCATATATTATTTTATGAACACATTTATTTAAGATTTCAAGTGCGCCAAATTGAAATATGAACTTTTTTAACATGTATATTAATAAAAAATTAATAACAATGTGCCATTAATATGAAATAATTTTAATATCATCTATTTATATTTATATACAATACAATTTAATAGCAATATATAACATAAAATATGTTACATATCAAAAATTCCGAGGAAATATTTATGTTTTTATAAGTTTCATTTTTATTTTAAACTAGGTAAAGAAAAGCAATTGTTCATTATATTTACGACATCAATACAAAATTGATTATATGTAGGTACACTTCATTTGTGTTACATGTCACGAATAAAGGTACGAATCAAGTATGTACTCTGGTTCTTTATTAATTTCTGTTACGACTCATATCGGCACTAGACCATTTCAGTTACTCTGATTATCTCAGAATTACTATTTTATAGTTTACTCTCAATAAGTTATGTGCTACATTGCACTTTCTTAATAATGCATTATTTTTGTTATACCATAATTTAAATCAAAAATTTTCAGTGATATTTTTATAATAAATTTTATGTAGTAATAATAATTAAAATTAAATAATACGTATTTTATATCTTTTTTATATAGTAAAAAAAGATTCAATTTGGTTACATATGTTTTCAATTGTTGAAACTGTAGACATTATTTAATAATAGTTATATGCAACAAGGAATAAGCAGGTTTTTTGGCTCCTCCACCAAATAATATTAGTTTTGAAATTTCCGCATGAACACTTATATGAATAACTCGGAAACTATTAATTTGACACGTTGCTGTACAAACTTAACAAATACTTGCAAATACTGATATTTAGTTTCTCAACATTTAGTTAAACTTGTGGAAATTAAATTCTGGTAGTCTAAAAATAAATAAGACATTTTTATTTATTATATTATTGTAATATGTATCGTATAAGGTAAGATCACTAAAATAATATTTCTGAAAATCTAATTTGTGCATAATTAAATATTAGGAGTGCTTTAATGTATTTAGAACAACTTGTAAAATATTCTCATAGTAATAATAAGCAAAATGACACTAAATATTTTAATTGCATAAAATTAAATTCACCACAGAACCCATTGCGCAGTCTATCACATACAGGTATGCAATCAGAATGTAAATTATCTTTGAATGCTTCATAAGTGTTGAATATATAATTAGATTTTGTACAGTATCTACGTCGAATTTTAAAAACACTATATTACATATCAAAATAAAGGTACCCTGGCTAATATTTTTATAGATAGGTCAGTTAAAACTTTCACTCGGCTTATCAAAAGCTTAGATAATTTCAAAATGTCGTCCATTATATATGTAAACAAATGATATATAGAGTTATTCGAAATTAATTTTGTGCGAGATTAATTTGATTGATGGTAGGATGTTTGGTAGTACACTTTAGTAAAATATTACATGTATGCATGTTATTTTGTGTCGGCAGCATAAATTTAAATTGTTTCTGTAATGTTAATTTACGCTCACTACAGAGTAAGATAAGTGAAAAGCAGGTAAAGTAGGCGGAAGTTTTGAAATGTTTCTTTGAGCATATAATGAAATAATAAATTACAAATCTAAAAGATATATGGTGGGAAAACTTAATGCTTCTTCTAAGCCACATTAGTGTGATAACTTCCAACGAATAGATTTCGAAAGAAATAATTTAAAACTTCTTGATGCCAACACAATTTATTATATCTAATCATTTTAAAAAGGTTTTTAAACTAAACTGTTTGTTTGGGCCACGTTTTCTTCAATGCGTGGTCCGAGATCTATTGACAATGCGAAATACCAAATAGACAAATGTTCGCATGTAAATAGTTACTCTGTATTTTTGTGATTAATTATTATAATAGTTACACTTACTGGAATTTATTTTACTTACATAGAAATTTAAAATTTTTCCTTTGAAGCAGCTACATACATTTATACATAAATAAAATGAAAGATTTTTACCATAAAAAAAAAAATATAATAAAGTTGCACTTTTGCTAATTAAAAGTACCTTTTAGGGAACAAGCAACAATATTTTTTCGTTATTACACCAAAAGACAGAAAATGACAATTAACTTTTTTGGATTGTTAATGAAGTTTCATTTTAAAATATAGTGGTACTACTAAGCATATATGATGTAATATATCCTTACAATACCATTTCTTAATATTCTCAAATAATAATAGACCAGATACCCATTTCACTAATTTAGAAAGATACTATCATGATATCTAATATCAATTCACCCGTCGTCATACGTTTCCTTCTTTCTCTTTTCCTACACATATACTGTGTTATCCTTATTGTACTTCAATTTCGTCGCCCCTTCGTTGTATCAAATTTCACATCTTTTTAGTCAATGTTTTAATAAGTCACTAATATAATAAAAGAGCTTGTGGAGAGATGGCTAATAGTAAAAGCAATTAATTTAATTTATATACTTTTTCATATATAAGGTATTTTGTTCGGATGTCTAACGCTTTAATTTGAATAATATTCTAAACAAAAGAATGAGGCTTAGCGCGCAGGAGCAACTTTACGGCAATTTAAAAGTCTCCGACTTATACGAGGTGCAGCCCATGAACAACTATTTAATACCGGCAATTAAATGATGCCACATATAAATCTTCATGTTTATTCTCAACAATGCAGAAATCCCTTTGCAACAATTTACTTCTTGTCAATCTCTCTCTATTCAATTCTATCCTTACAAACTTGTTTTATTCGTTCAGAGTTATTACACAATTCATAAATTTGAATATTACCTAAACATAGTTTGAACCGAAGGTTTTGTAAACGTTTTTCTCCTTCAACCACGCAACGCCAGTTATTTTGTTCAGTAAGCGCAATCCCTACTAGTGCTGTCAGTGAAATTCGAATTTACGAAATTCGAATTTCTCAAAATTCGAAATTCGAAGTTACGGTCAAACATAAAATCGAACTTCGAATGCGAAATCCGAAATTCTAAATCTGAAATTCGGAAACCGAAATTTGAATTCTAAATTCGAATTAAGAATTCGAAATCCGAAGTTCGAATTATGCAAACTTTGCAATCCGTATTTTTAAATACGATATTCTAGATGTAAACAATTCCCCACTTCTTTACATTACATTTTAGTTTATAAGTGCTGTAAGTTTGAAACTGAGAACCATTGTTACCCCTGATTTTGTGAAGGGATACTTTTATTAATTTCGTTATATACAATATAATGTCGAGTCGTAGTAAAATATGGAAACATTTTACGAAGCAAAGTGGCAATAAATGTAAGTGTAATATTTGTAGTGCTGTGCTACAATCACATAATTCTACGTCATCCTTATGGACACATATTCGAACCAGACACACGGCCTGCATTCTACCAAATAATAATCCATCTCTTGATGACAATATTTTTCCTGGAAATCCCTCCAAGAGACAAGTACATTATTATTGTAGCATTTAAATAATTTTATTTTTACACAAATTTATTTTATTTAATTTATCATTATTTTAATTGTTTGTTAATTTTTGTCCCATAATCCTGGAATATCTTCATTATTTTAATTAAAGAATATACACCTTTGGGCAAAAAAATAGCATCAATAGCTATATTTTTGCACAGAGCTGTAAATATTATAAGATTTGCAACAAAATTAATTTTTCAAAATTTTTTAATATTAAATAATTATATATTAAATAATTATATAATATTAATAGATTGCAGTTATCGACTGATATTCAACATCAAGACGCCTTTGAAAGTGGAGAATTAGATGACAATGCAAGTGTATCAGATACTAATACATCAGAAACAGAGGCTCAAAGTCAACTATATAGTAAATCAGAATCTGCTTTATGCAATCAACGAAAAATTACCGATATATTTGTATCTCGACATGTTACTTCTGCAAGACGTGAACTTATTCATCAAGCAATCGCTAATATGATTGCCACGGATATGTTGCCAGTAAATTTAATTGACGGTCAAGGGTTTAAAAACTTTTTACAAATATTAGAACCACAGTACAAAGTACCAGCTAGAGGAACAATTAATAATAGATTAAAATTGCTGTATGATATTGCGTACAATAAATTAAAAATGATTCTAAGTAGGGCTGAAAGAGTTGCCATAACGACGGATTTGTGGACGTCTAGAGCAAATAAAGCGTATATTACAATAACATCGCATTTTATTGATTGTAATTGGGTTATGATATCCATGTGCTTAACAACATTAGAAATGCCTGAAAGACACACCGCAGCAAATATTTATGATAGAATTAAATCAGTATTGATAGAGTGGGATTTACTAAACAAAGTTATCGCAGTTGTACATGATAATGCTGCGAATATGACAAATGCTGTCAATTTGCATTCTGATATTGGTGTGAGTGTATTTTGTTTTGCGCACACACTTCAACTATCTATTAATAAGGGGTTAAAAATGAATAGAATTGATGATTTGATAAGTAAATGTAGTCAGGTAGTTGGTCATTTTAAACATTCTGCTTTATCATCATATAATTTAGATAGGAAACAAGAATTACTTCAAATTAAAAAACAAAAATTGATTCAATCTTGTCGGACCCGTTGGAATTCCACGTATTACATGTTAGACAGGCTAGTACCAGCGATTACATCTGTATTAAGTGATAGGTCTATAACACAAAATAGAGTAGCTGCTAATTTAGAAATTTCAGAATTGGACTGGATTGATATAGAATCTATTGTGATTTTATTAAAACCTTTAGAAATGGCTACAACAGCTTTGTGTGGTGAAACGTTTTTAACAATTTCAATGGTTCGGCCTGTTGCGCATTCTCTTATTCGTAATTTTTTTAATTCAATAAATACAGATTCTAATTTGATTAAAGAATTAAAATTAACATTAAAAACTGATATAAATAACAGATTTTTCAATGACAATTTCAAAACAATTTCTCAAATTGCAATGTATTTAGACCCGAGACATAAAATGTTGCAATCGGAAACTGATGAAAACAAGGAAATAATTATAAACGAAGTGAAAAGAATGTTTAATCATTTTGTAGAAAATGACAAAGAAAACAGCGGTATAATCGAAGAAATAATTTCTAAAGCACCGTCATTTGCTGATATTATTTTCCCACAGACTAGTATTTTAAACAAATCTGAGATAGAAATGTACCAACAAGAGCCAGAATCATTTAAAAATATCAATCCATTTGATTGGTGGAGATCAAATTCAGAAAAATATCCAATATTGTCAAAATTAGCACGACAATATTTATGTATCCCCGCCACATCTACATCTTCCGAAAGAGTATTTTCTACAGCTGGCAATATTGTAAACGCTAAAAGAAATTGTCTCTCCAGTGAAAATGTAAATATTTTAATTTTTTTAGCTCAAAATAAGCACATTGTAAAAATAAATTAACAATTGTTGCATACGTATGTTAAATTGTTGTTTTATATTAATTTGCAAGTTTGTAATGAGAGTAAGGTTTTTATGTAATATATAAGTATAAACAAAATTTGTGTTTTATTCACTGAATTTAGATAAAATCTGATTTCTTATTTTGGTATTGGAAGTCGAAATTCGTATTTTGAAATTCAAATTTTAAATATCAAATTTTTATCTTCTAATATCAAACTTCGAATTTTTGAAATTCCATTATTTTAAAATTTCCATTATTTCCATTTCCTAATATACATATATATTTATATATATATATATATATATATATATATATATATATATGTATATATATATATATATATATATATATATATATATATATATATATATATATATGTATATATATATATATATATATATATATATATATATATATATATATATATATATATATAAATATATATATATATATATATATATATATATATATATATATATATATATATATATATATATATATATATATATGTACATATATAATTCGAAATCCAAAATTCGAAATTCGAAATTTGAAAATCGAAATTCGAAATCTGGAATCCGAAGTTCGAAATCCGAAATTCGAACTTCGAATTAACCTTTAAATTCGAAATTCGAATAGTTGAAATTCGAATATTTTTAAATTCGAATTTCGAACTTCGCGATTTTCGGTTATTGACAGCACTAATCCCTACTACAAGTGACAATTCAGATAACTAATAAAAATGGCAGAGGCTACAACCAGGAATTTCTTAGCAACGTACCGATATATTGCAAATAAAATGGATTCATTATCTGCGACAAGTAACCAAGATGACTACCGACACCTCTAAATCAATTATGAGCGGTACCAGGATCGATACCCGGCGCCTCCAAAGACCATTATTAATACATTCAGATGCATAAGTGATTCGTGAATTGTTGATAACTAGCAACAATCACAGGGGGCGTAGCTCAGATGGTAGAGCGCTCGCTTAGCATGTGAGAGGTACCGGGATCGATACCCGGCGCCTCCAAAGACCTTTAATAATACATTCAGATGCATAAGTGATTCGTGAATTGTTGTTAACTAGCAACAATCACAGGGGGCGTAGCTCAGATGGTAGAGCGCTCGCTTTGCATGTGAGAGGTACCGGGATCGATACCCGGCGCCTCCAAAGACCTTTAATAATACATTCAGATGCATAAGTGATTCGTGAATTGTTGATAACTAGCAACAATCACAGGGGGCGTAGCTCAGATGGTAGAGCGCTCGCTTTGCATGTGAGAGGTACCGGGATCGATACCCGGCGCCTCCAAAGTCCTTTATAAATACATTCAGATGCACAAGTGATTCGTGAATTGTTGATAACTAGCAACAATCACAGGGGGCGTAGCTCAGATGGTAGAGCGCTCGCTTTGCATGTGAGAGGTACCGGGATCGATACCCGGCGCCTCCAAAGACCTTTATAAATACATTCAGATGCACAAGTGATTCGTGAATTGTTGATAACTAGCAACAATCACAGGGGGCGTAGCTCAGATGGTAGAGCGCTCGCTTTGCATGTGAGAGGTACCGGGATCGATACCCGGCGCCTCCAAAGACCTTTAATAATACATTCAGATGCATAAGTGATTCGTGAATTGTTGATAACTAGCAACAATCACAGGGGGCGTAGCTCAGATGGTAGAGCGCTCGCTTTGCATGTGAGAGGTACCGGGATCGATACCCGGCGCCTCCAAAGACCTTTAATAATACATTCAGATGCATAAGTGATTCGTGAATTGTTGATAACTAGCAACAATCACAGGGGGCGTAGCTCAGATGGTAGAGCGCTCGCTTTGCATGTGAGAGGTACCGGGATCGATACCCGGCGCCTCCAAAGTCCTTTATAAATACATTCAGATGCATAAGTGATTCGTGAATTGTTGATAACTAGCAACAATCACAGGGGGCGTAGCTCAGATGGTAGAGCGCTCGCTTTGCATGTGAGAGGTACCGGGATCGATACCCGGCGCCTCCAAAGACCTTTATAAATACATTCAGATGCATAAGTGATTCGTGAATTGTTGATAACTAGCAACAATCACAGGGGGCGTAGCTCAGATGGTAGAGCGCTCGCTTTGCATGTGAGAGGTACCGGGATCGATACCCGGCGCCTCCAAAGACCTTTAATAATACATTCAGATGCATAAGTGATTCGTGAATTGTTGATAACTAGCAACAATCACAGGGGGCGTAGCTCAGATGGTAGAGCGCTCGCTTTGCATGTGAGAGGTACCGGGATCGATACCCGGCGCCTCCAAAGACCTTTATTAATACATTCAGATGCATAAGTGATTCGTGAATTGTTGATAACTAGCAACAATCACAGGGGGCGTAGCTCAGATGGTAGAGCGCTCGCTTTGCATGTGAGAGGTACCGGGATCGATACCCGGCGCCTCCAAAGTCCTTTATAAATACATTCAGATGCATAAGTGATTCGTGAATTGTTGATAACTAGCAACAATCACAGGGGGCGTAGCTCAGATGGTAGAGCGCTCGCTTTGCATGTGAGAGGTACCGGGATCGATACCCGGCGCCCCCAAAGACCTTTATAAATACATTCAGATGCACAAGTGATTCGTGAATTGTTGATAACTAGCAACAATCACAGGGGGCGTAGCTCAGATGGTAGAGCGCTCGCTTTGCATGTGAGAGGTACCTGGATCGATACCTGGCGCCTCCAAAGACCTTTATTAATACATTCAGATGCATAAGTGATTCGTGAATTGTTGATAACTAGCAACAATCACAGGGGGCGTAGCTCAGATGGTAGAGCGCTCGCTTTGCATGTGAGAGGTACCGGGATCGATACCCGGCGCCTCCAAAGACCTTTATAAATACATTCAGATGCATAAGTGATTCGTGAATTGTTGATAACTAGCAACAATCACAGGGGGCGTAGCTCAGATGGTAGAGCGCTCGCTTTGCATGTGAGAGGTACCGGGATCGATACCCGGCGCCTCCAAAGACCTTTATAAATACATTCAGATGCATAAGTGATTCGTGAATTGTTGATAACTAGCAACAATCACAGGGGGCGTAGCTCAGATGGTAGAGCGCTCGCTTTGCATGTGAGAGGTACCGGGATCGATACCCGGCGCCTCCAAAGACCTTTAATAATACATTCAGATGCATAAGTGATTCGTGAATTGTTGATAACTAGCAACAATCACAGGGGACGTAGCTCAGATGATAGAGCGCTCGCTTTGCATGTGAGAGGTACCGGGATCGATACCCGGCGCCTCCAAAGACCTTTAATAATACATTCAGATGCATAAGTGATTCGTGAATTGTTGATAACTAGCAACAATCACAGGGGGCGTAGCTCAGATGGTAGAGCGCTCGCTTTGCATGTGAGAGGTACCGGGATCGATACCCGGCGCCTCCAAAGACCTTTATAAATACATTCAGATGCATAAGTGATTCGTGAATTGTTGATAACTAGCAACAATCACAGGGGGCGTAGCTCAGATGGTAGAGCGCTCGCTTTGCATGTGAGAGGTACCGGGATCGATACCCGGCGCCTCCAAAGACCTTTATAAATACATTCAGATGCATAAGTGATTCGTGAATTGTTGATAACTAGCAACAATCACAGGGGGCGTAGCTCAGATGGTAGAGCGCTCGCTTTGCATGTGAGAGGTACCGGGATCGATACCCGGCGCCTCCAAAGACCTTTAATAATACATTCAGATGCATAAGTGATTCGTGAATTGTTGATAACTAGCAACAATCACAGGGGACGTAGCTCAGATGGTAGAGCGCTCGCTTTGCATGTGAGAGGTACCGGGATCGATACCCGGCGCCTCCAAAGACCTTTAATAATACATTCAGATGCATAAGTGATTCGTGAATTGTTGATAACTAGCAACAATCACAGGGGGCGTAGCTCAGATGGTAGAGCGCTCGCTTAGCATGTGAGAGGTACCGGGATCGATACCCGGCGCCTCCAAAGACCTTTATAAATACATTCAGATGCATAAGTGATTCGTGAATTGTTGATAACTAGCAACAATCACAGGGGGCGTAGCTCAGATGGTAGAGCGCTCGCTTTGCATGTGAGAGGTACCGGGATCGATACCCGGCGCCTCCAAAGACCTTTATAAATACATTCAGATGCATAAGTGATTCGTGAATTGTTGATAACTAGCAACAATCACAGGGGGCGTAGCTCAGATGGTAGAGCGCTCGCTTTGCAAGTGAGAGGTACCGGGATCGATACCCGGCGCCTCCAAAGACCTTTATAAATACATTCAGATGCATAAGTGATTCGTGAATTGTTGATAACTAGCAACAATCACAGGGGGCGTAGCTCAGATGGTAGAGCGCTCGCTTTGCATGTGAGAGGTACCTGAATCGATACCTGGCGCCTCCAAAGACCTTTATAAATACATTCAGATGCATAAGTGATTCGTGAATTGTTGATAACTAGCAACAATCACAGGGGGCGTAGCTCAGATGGTAGAGCGCTCGCTTTGCATGTGAGAGGTACCGGGATCGATACCCGGCGCCTCCAAAGACCTTTAATAATACATTCAGATGCATTAGTGATTCGTGAATTGTTGATAACTAGCAACAATCACAGGGGGCGTAGCTCAGATGGTAGAGCGCTCGCTTTGCATGTGAGAGGTACCGGGATCGATACCCGGCGCCTCCAAAGACCTTTAATAATACATTCAGATGCATAAATGATTCGTGAATTGTTGATAACTAGCAACAATCACAGGGGACGTAGCTCAGATGGTAGAGCGCTCGCTTTGCATGTGAGAGGTACCGGGATCGATACCCGGCGCCTCCAAAGACCTTTAATAATACATTCAGATGCATAAGTGATTCGTGAATTGTTGATAACTAGCAACAATCACAGGGGGCGTAGCTCAGATGGTAGAGCGCTCGCTTTGCATGTGAGAGGTACCGGGATCGATACCCGGCGCCTCCAAAGTCCTTTATAAATACATTCAGATGCATAAGTGATTCGTGAATTGTTGATAACTAGCAACAATCACAGGGGGCGTAGCTCAGATGGTAGAGCGCTCGCTTTGCATGTGAGAGGTACCGGGATCGATACCCGGCGCCCCCAAAGACCTTTATAAATACATTCAGATGCACAAGTGATTCGTGAATTGTTGATAACTAGCAACAATCACAGGGGGCGTAGCTCAGATGGTAGAGCGCTCGCTTTGCATGTGAGAGGTACCTGGATCGATACCTGGCGCCTCCAAAGACCTTTATTAATACATTCAGATGCATAAGTGATTCGTGAATTGTTGATAACTAGCAACAATCACAGGGGGCGTAGCTCAGATGGTAGAGCGCTCGCTTTGCATGTGAGAGGTACCGGGATCGATACCCGGCGCCTCCAAAGACCTTTATAAATACATTCAGATGCATAAGTGATTCGTGAATTGTTGATAACTAGCAACAATCACAGGGGGCGTAGCTCAGATGGTAGAGCGCTCGCTTTGCATGTGAGAGGTACCGGGATCGATACCCGGCGCCTCCAAAGACCTTTATAAATACATTCAGATGCATAAGTGATTCGTGAATTGTTGATAACTAGCAACAATCACAGGGGGCGTAGCTCAGATGGTAGAGCGCTCGCTTTGCATGTGAGAGGTACCGGGATCGATACCCGGCGCCTCCAAAGACCTTTAATAATACATTCAGATGCATAAGTGATTCGTGAATTGTTGATAACTAGCAACAATCACAGGGGACGTAGCTCAGATGATAGAGCGCTCGCTTTGCATGTGAGAGGTACCGGGATCGATACCCGGCGCCTCCAAAGACCTTTAATAATACATTCAGATGCATAAGTGATTCGTGAATTGTTGATAACTAGCAACAATCACAGGGGGCGTAGCTCAGATGGTAGAGCGCTCGCTTTGCATGTGAGAGGTACCGGGATCGATACCCGGCGCCTCCAAAGACCTTTATAAATACATTCAGATGCATAAGTGATTCGTGAATTGTTGATAACTAGCAACAATCACAGGGGGCGTAGCTCAGATGGTAGAGCGCTCGCTTTGCATGTGAGAGGTACCGGGATCGATACCCGGCGCCTCCAAAGACCTTTATAAATACATTCAGATGCATAAGTGATTCGTGAATTGTTGATAACTAGCAACAATCACAGGGGGCGTAGCTCAGATGGTAGAGCGCTCGCTTTGCATGTGAGAGGTACCGGGATCGATACCCGGCGCCTCCAAAGACCTTTAATAATACATTCAGATGCATAAGTGATTCGTGAATTGTTGATAACTAGCAACAATCACAGGGGACGTAGCTCAGATGGTAGAGCGCTCGCTTTGCATGTGAGAGGTACCGGGATCGATACCCGGCGCCTCCAAAGACCTTTAATAATACATTCAGATGCATAAGTGATTCGTGAATTGTTGATAACTAGCAACAATCACAGGGGGCGTAGCTCAGATGGTAGAGCGCTCGCTTTGCATGTGAGAGGTACCGGGATCGATACCCGGCGCCTCCAAAGTCCTTTATAAATACATTCAGATGCATAAGTGATTCGTGAATTGTTGATAACTAGCAACAATCACAGGGGGCGTAGCTCAGATGGTAGAGCGCTCGCTTTGCATGTGAGAGGTACCGGGATCGATACCCGGCGCCTCCAAAGACCTTTATAAATACATTCAGATGCACAAGTGATTCGTGAATTGTTGATAACTAGCAACAATCACAGGGGGCGTAGCTCAGATGATAGAGCGCTCGCTTTGCATGTGAGAGGTACCTGGATCGATACCTGGCGCCTCCAAAGACCTTTATTAATACATTCAGATGCATAAGTGATTCGTGAATTGTTGATAACTAGCAACAATCACAGGGGGCGTAGCTCAGATGGTAGAGCGCTCGCTTTGCATGTGAGAGGCACCGGGATCGATACCCGGCGCCTCCAAAGACCTTTAATAATACATTCAGATGCATAAGTGATTCGTGAATTGTTGTTAACTAGCAACAATCACAGGGGGCGTAGCTCAGATTGTTGAATATTTAATTATGTATAACTACCAATAATTTCTATGTTTGTTCTTTGTGTATATTATAAGACAGTTTACAATATTGCTTGCATTTTAGACACAATTAGCATCACTAATTTTGCGCAGAATATAATATGAAATTCAATATGTTGTATTACTAAAATGAATATGACTGTTAATGATTTATTCCTAAGTTATTATTTAACACCACTAAAAGAAATGTAGAAGTATATTCACTTGCATAGAAAGAATTTCCTCAATTACTATTAAGCTTCTAAACGTGACAATTTTAATTGAATATTTTTTCCAATAATAAAAGACGTAATCATGTTTTGACCTATTTATTTTAACCGGAAATAAATATTTGCACTGTTCACTTTAATATAATTTTCAACAAATCTATTTATTGTTAAAAATTATATTTTCTAAACTTGTACATTAAAAATATATACATTTTACATATTGTAAGAAGATTATTATGCAATAATTTCACATATTTATATGTATATGTATTTTAAATGTTATATTTTTTCAGTTTTTTAATATAAACTTCTGGCCAACTACAGTTAATATAAATGAGTTATAAATTAGTTTCTAAGTTACCATCGAATTTAGTAATAATCAAATATTAATATCTGTACGCCTATGCGACAAGATAGATGACCTGACCTGACCTGATGACAATATCTGATCCGCGGATCGGTCGATAATCAGTATATTAATCTTCTAATTTTGTGTTTCAGGTATCCAGTTCCGAGTACTTCAGCGTGAGTTTCGAACTGAGCGAGGATTCGAGCGTGGTTCATGGCAGAGAAGAGTTTCTTCCGGCGACTAAAGGCACATCCCTCGGGTAAGTAATAGATGACATTGCATGCTCGTGTGTGTGTGTAAGGGTGGTATGCGTGTGTTGGTAGCTAATTGCGGTACCGTGTTAAACTGAAAGGACACTCAGGAGATACGAAAGGATTATATCAACAATGGATGATGAGACTTGCGCTACGTTATCGTGGTTTCTCTATGCATAAATCTTCCATCATGTCCTAGATTGTTTACGAGACAGGATTTCGGTTTCCCAAGCTGTTGTAAAAACAGCAGCTTGCATGTCGTTAGTAGAGATCAAACAACCACTTTCTGCCTTCGGCATGAATGCTACGAAAAATAATATAAACTACTACGCAAGCAATCTTTCTTTGAGAAATATATCTTCTTGTCGGATTATTACTAATTCTAATCTCTCAAACTACAAATAACGTTTTTAAAGCATGAAGTATCGGAATAACAGTACTTTACAGTTGTTATGGTTTATTTTTTTTTTTAAACTGTATTTATTCAATGAGAAAATAAACCTATACTAAAATAAAACTAAATTACAATCCTCTTTTAATTCATGTATGATTTTTTTTATCAGTTATTTATTGAACAAGAACAGCTTATTGATTTTATTGATGTAAAAGAGGCAACCGAGAGTTTTATATAAACGTCATTCTTAAGACTTGACATCGCAAAAGATTATTAAATAAATATTAATTTTGAGCAAAATTCAAAAATGCTGTCGTTAAAATTTAATATAATGCAAAGACCTACTTTTAGACGTAATGTATATGAACAAAGAACGCTATATTAAAGTATAGTTTCACATGTTTAATTGCATCGTGAAATTGGAATGTGTTTCTCATTTTATTAATAAATTACAAATAATATATTGCTCAACTTAATTAATATAGATATAATATCAAGCAAATTAATGCTCTTGTGTTCTAAATATGATCATAAAGGACCACGCACTAATTACATAAGCATGACGATGGACACCTACAGATGTGACTGATGAAAAATCTGCCCATATTTTTCAAATTCTAATACCACATTTGTGTCTGAAACCTCAAATCTTTCATTTTTAACTACTTATGTTAAATTTGGCAGAGTCCGGATTTCAATGTAATTAGTGCGTGGTCCTTTGTCCAATTGTTCTATACTCAAAGGCCAAATAAATACGTGAAGTAATACATGCCGTTGTCATGGAGATGGTCTAAATCCTCTTATATTTAGTTACAATTGACAATAGCGATATATATTCGATATACGTATGTACGTTTGTTCTATATTGTCCGATATGCATTTCTAACATAAGTTAGTTATTGAAATGGTATTCAAAGCTCTTGAAACTTCCTAGTGATTGTTCAATGTAAGTGGGCCATATGCGCTAATATTTGGACGATATCTCAATCGTAATATAAACTATTGATTTATCTTCGATGTGTTTTGGAAAATAAACAATAAAGTATTGAACCGATTGAATTAATTAAATATAAATTATGTTTATTATAAAAACTTGAATTTAAGTGGTCCGTATTTTATTACAAGGAGCCAAAATTTTAAATTCTAATTTTTAAATAAATGTGCAGTTTTTACTTTCTTATACGAAGTAATAAGTAATTATTGGAATCATCAAAAATTTCGATCTCGGGATTTTAAATAAAATATACCTTATGGAACAAATATTATAATAATTTATTACAAATATTGTTAATAAAAAAAGTCTGATGATTAATAAATAATTACTGTCCATTTATTTTGTTGCGCATATGAAATACTTCTTCTATACAAGTACATTCATTGTGTGAAAAATATAATCAAAATAGCTAAGCGAAACTAAATGGTAGAATTTGATCACGAACAATGGATAATTAAACACCTCTGATGCTGGTTGGTGCCAGCATTCTGGAAACGTGTGTAGGCGTTATAATAAATGATAATAAATTTGTACGCGTGAATCAAACTGTAAGCGAAATATATCTTACGATTCGTTGGCAGTGATGCGCAATCAAACTGATGATTTCACATTAATAACATGTCTATTTCATTATTAAGCCATTGCCAAGCAATTTTTATTTATGTATATCCTCATTTATATTCGCACTGATATTTTAGTTAACCCTATTGATTAATTCATATCATAATCATATTAGTTTGCTAATATTAACAGTCAATATTAAATTCCGTGCGTTTATTTCATTTATAGCACGCACATTCGCATTAAAGAGATTTGTATGTAGTAGTATTTAAATTGTATAATTTATTGACACGGATTCAATGCTTTAATTTAAATTAAACTAATTTTATAATTATAAATAAAAATTATATATTTATAATAACAACATAAATATGCTTAAATCTATTTAAAAAACAACAGATTGCTTTTACACTAAATATATTTCTTTGAATAAATATTAAATGTCAATCTTCAAATAATGAAAGGCTATTTTGTTAAACAATTAACAGGCGCTGATGATACGATTTATGTTAAAATACATATAATAAGCAGAAATTTATTTTGAAACCAGTACCCTTTTTAGAAAAAAAATTCGAACAAAAGTAGTGCTGAATATAAATACCTTTAATTTTTGTTCATACAATTTTTCTGTAACTGTAACCATTTTTGAGTAATTACAGAAACTGCAAAAAATGACTAGAGTAAACAGGCACTTCCGCTTTGAATATATTTTTCAAACATAGAATGTGCATACCCCAGGCATATGCAAATCTTAAGTTTAAAGTTTCATAATTTTAGCTTCAACCGTTTAGGCTGTAGAGAACACACACAGACGGACGTCATTCCAAAAATAGTCGGAATCGATTCAGGGAAGGTCAAAATGTATATTTCCGTTAAAATCTCGAGTTCGAAATTTTTCATGATTACATACTTACTTATACTGCGTATGAGAAAGTAATTAATAAATTAATTAATTAATTAAAACAAACATGAACTAATTGAATAGCAGTTGAATTAAAATTTTCTTTAAATTTATAAATTGCACTGTATATGTTTCATTGAAATGTTTTCAAAAAATTATGACCAAAGAATGTTTAGCCTTTTATTATCACAACAGCATCTTTTTGCAATATAAACGTTAACACATCATTTCACTTTAACTTTAATCAATTTAGTGTAAATTTCTATATTAATTGAGTTCATAAACCTGCACCATAAAATAAATTAAGTCAATACGCGAGTTAACTAAGTTATATTTCCTTCTTGTGCATTATTATTAAAACGTATTAAAACCGAGTACTCTAAGAACCACAACATTTCAGATATATATATATATATATATATATATATATATATATATATATATATATATATATATATATGTTTTTATTAAAATTTCCTACATGCCGTAGCATCAAAATGTGAACCACGTCACATGGTTTTGAAATTGAACCAAGAGTTCTTAAAAAGTGTAAATTGCATCGCTCCGAGGTCGTATTTACATTTGGTTTCTTTCTTTTGTTGCAGAGATGCACTGGCAAAAGTATGCGAAAGACGTAGCGTAGATTTGTCAATATGTGACATCTACATCGATGGCTGCAGATACGCTTCGGCACATGTACTCAATCAGGAAACGTCTGCGCTTGGTGGCAAAACTATCAGAATTACAGGTAACGTCAATATGCAAATACATGCATTTCAATATCTTTTAGATTGAATCCAGCGTTACTATTTATTTTGCATATATAACGAAAATTATGTTTTAATAAAATCATATTTGCATTATATAAAATGTAATTATTACCACAAATAGTTTACGATATATATTACATATTATTCATAAGATCACTGAAAGTAGTTTTTAAAATAATTAGAACTTATGTAATATTAACTTTTACTTTATTCTTTTATCGATACAATAAGTTGGAATTATAATAGTTTTATAAAACAATTCAATTACTTTCGTTTGCTAATGTATATATTTAGGACAAAATAATTAAATTATTCGCCTTAATTCAATCTTAATTAGTAACAAAGTTACTTGAATTTTCAATGACAGGATTGATTACTGAATACTTTCATTTATTTCAGGAAAAGAAACAAGCAACAAAAAAGGCGCTTCGGGTGGCAATCAGGGAAATCACTATAGGAAACCATCCGGGGTAAGTGACGTATATATCGCTACTTTAACGTTTCTATACTTTCTTTTCTCTTTTTATTCTCGTGCTCTAGCTTTAGTGTACTTTTTTTTTAGTTTTATTCCCGGAATTCCAAACTGGCATTAAATTGATACTTGCCGATTTACTGCTTTTTTTACTATTTTGCTGTGCATTTAGATTTAAACATACATTTATACAAGTTTAAAGCAATGTATATAGAATCAAATAAAACATAATAAAACTAGGTTTACTTAAAATAAAAGATAGAATATTTAATTATAAAAAGTAATTTATTAGACGAAAAAACTATTTTAATTTAAATACTCATAAATACGTGTTTCAAAATAATATTTTTTACAAAAATACATTTTATATGAAAATTTACCAGATTGATAAAATTTTATTGTCCAGCAATAATAGAAGCAAAAATACTTTATTATTTTAAATATTAATTTGCTGATTTGGAAAATTAAAGTTAAAATTGTTGAGAAATATGAAATAAATGTCATTTTTCTCGTGCAACTTAAGCACTACTATCACCGGTTGTAATTACTTAATTGAAGTTAACGTTTATCAGGTTAAACGCAAAAAATTACGATAATTTACACAAATAATAAGAGTGAAAATAAATAAGTTATAACTAAAGTCGCATATGTAGCGTATGTAGTTTTTTTTTTTATATTTGCATATATATATGTATATATATATATATATATATATATATATATATATATATATATATATATATATATTTCTTAATTTTGTATTATAGAGTTATCGTGGCAAAACCAGTAATTTATTCTTCAGTACAAGTACAGAAGATACGACGAATAATATGCTTTCAACGAGTATAGAAAATCGTATCGATTTCGATCAAAACAAGAAACAGTCAAAACAACGCTGGTCGGGATTTTTTGGCAATAATAAGGTAAGAATTTCACATTGTGACATATGAAACAAAACCGAAAACAAAACAAATTCAAGAACCGGTGACAAGTGTCTCGGTAAAATAATAATAAAACATCGATTTCATGCTTTTTTTTTCGCAAATTTTGTTTGGTTTTGGTTAAACTTTAACCATTAACCCTCGCACTGAAACATAAAGTAATAAAACTTTTAGCTTGCACTGCAAATATGTCTTAAGCGCGCAAATGTCAGAATAAGTTTGAAAGAATAATTGGACCGACATGACAGGAATTAATGATTGCCTGCGTCCTAAATAGCACAACTTTGCCAAACAAACTTAAATAATTAAGCTCAAATACGTTTCACTGATACTGAACATAAAGAATTACTCATACTTCATAAAAAAAGTTAGTATTTTGAGAACATCCTAAATATAACCATTATTGACATATTTATTTAATCTTCATCAAACCAACTTTCTTCTATATACAGAAGTAAGTCCTTAAGTAGGTAATCACAGTAGGTTTAAAGTCTTTAAGTATCCTAAATTCGTCTATGTATTAATAAAAAACAATTATATTGTTCCATGCATACAAGTTATATTGAATTTTGTGTAATTATTTATTTTTTAATAGAAAATTAAATATAATAACTAATTGTTTTCGGCAATTAATAATAAAGAAAACATCTGCAGTGCCATGCACTGAACCTTCTTATACGCATTTTGATTAGATCATATTTAGACTATTTTTCTAATTTATAATATTTTACTAACCTCTGGAACCACTTTTGAATAAATTATTTCTGAATTTTAATTTTAAATGTCAAACTCAATTTTCTATTAAACAATTTACAGGCACAGTCGATACAATTTATGTAAAAATAATTATAATAACAAATTTCAATAGCCATTTTCTTGTTACCGGTACTTTTTTTGAAATAAATTTTCTAACAAAAGTTATGCGAAATATTAATACAATTTTTCTGTAACTTCAATAATAATAAACCGCAAAAAATGACTAGAGTAAACAAGCTCTACCGGTTTGAATTCGTTTTTCTGCCCAGACATATAGAAATCTAAAGTTTTATACTTTTACCTTTATCCGTCCAGGCTGTAGAGCGCGTGCACACACACACACACACACACACACACACACACGCACAAGCACACACGCACACACGCACACACACACACACACACACACATTCCAAAAATAGTCGGAAGAAGGTCAAAACGTATATTACCGTTAAAATTTTTCGTGATATAATACTTATACTGCGTGTAAAAATATGTAAAAAATTACCAAGTGTTTGTATTTATTTAAAAAAAAAATTAAATATAAATTCGGAAAGTGTGCTTATATATAATATTAATTTTATGTTGACCTACAGAAATCAATCATAGTTAATTTTATAAACCCCTTTAATTATTCAAGTTCAATTTACAAAACATCAACGTACAACAATAAATTTAACACCCGTTAAGTTGTAAATATCCGCAGCCAGCAACCCAATTCACACCAATTGCCGACCGCAAGCTTTTAACACTAATTGAACGACTATACTGTTCTTGTTTCACACGTACGTTCTAAAACAATATATAAACTAATGGCCAAAAATTACGCTAATTAGAGATTTAATTTTTTTTAAAATTATTTTGTTGACATCAAAAACATTAAATTACGTCACATTTAGTTTACAATATTAACAATTTATTTACATATTTTAATAAATTTCTTTTTTATATTTAACTTTATTACATACATACATTCACATCAACGGGTGGCAGAAAACCGTTGACAATTTTTATCAGTAAAATTTTAAAAATATTAAAATATTTATTCGTTTTATTATTTGGCAAATTTGGAACATAATTATATTTGAAATTTTTGTAAATATATTGAAATATCCAAGAATTAGGAATTAATGAAAAGTTGTAGGAGTAATTTATTATTTATAAATGTGTGTAGACTGGTCAAAAAGAATTATTTTAATTTGAAATGTATTTTCTTTACCGACTAATCTTTTTCGAATAATCTTTTCACGTTTATATGATTATAAGACGTAATTTGAAAAGAACCATTTTTTGCTTACTAGGACACCCGAATGGAGTCGTTAGTGGACCAATTGAACCACTATTCACGACACGGGGTTCCAAATAGTGATAAGCATCTCTTAGGCGTAGATGAAGAAGTTTTAGAAGCTTTGTATTGTTTGGAAGAAGATTGGAGACAACTAGTGGATCCATGCAGTAAGTATTTTTTACAAACGATTTTTATAGTTTCATCACACATACATAACATGCCTATTCCCATCAAATGGAGTGGCACAAAACCCATTTTTTTCGCTTCATTCAACAACAATAATTAATGAAATAAAAATGAATATTGGATAAAATAAAATAGTAAAACAGTAGATAAATAATTTCATTGAAATAATCATAGTTTGGTAGTTTGTTGAAATTCTATGAATATAAACAGTGTTTACAAATTCTTTTTGTAATTTCTGAAATTTCACCATAAAGCTCAATTTCTCATGTTTACGCTAGAGGGACTTTTCGTCGTACCTACACGGTATATACCTATGTTTCCTCTATGAAAGCTGTTTGTTGAATATTAAATCTAAATGTGACAGCAATGTAAATTTTGCATAAGGAATGTCATTCTATCCTACAGCCTTGTTAAATTACTCAGCTTTCAAGAAAGTTGGTTACACGCTAAAACGCTCACGGTTAAACCGATAACGACGAACATGGTTTATAAAATATTGCTAGTGCCTAAAATGCATGCATATCGTTTCAGATCTCTCCGAAAGATTACAACAACAACAAACAGCAATATGGGAATTAATAACAACCGAAGTGGCCTACATTAGAACATTACGCGTTGTAACAGGGGTACGAATATTATTTTGCAACACGAAACAAAATAAATATTAATGTTCAAATTACAGTTATTTCTAGCATGTTTAAAAAGTCTACAATCATGTAACATATTAACAGAAATAGATACGGAGAAGTTATTTTCAAATATTACGGAAATATTAGAATGTAACTTAATGTTTTGGGGCACGTATGTGTATCCTGTTGTCGTTAGAATGAGGACCAATCGCGAAACAATTAGTCCAATACATTTTCTCGATGGGTTTGTGCGCATGCGTGAAACCTACCACTCATATTTCAGGTGAATACGTTTTTATTTTTTATTTTTTTAATTAATAAACCTGTTAACATATGGGCCACATAATTCATTTAATTTTAATTGCTCAATTGCTAAGAACTAATTTTTTATATGATTTCCTGTAGATATTGTGCGGAACAGGCGAGGTGCCAGCACTACTGTCGAGAAAATCACGCACATAACGAAGTTTTCACGGCTTACCTGGCTTGGTGTGAGACGCAAAAGGAATGCAACAGGTTGGTGGCGATGTATGAAACATGCGAGGAAAAGTACTCAACTTTACATACTTCTTTACTTGCCCTGCAGCATGTTCTACACACCATATAATATCGTTTAAAACTTTTTCGTTTGCACATAAAAAAGAATAACAAAAGTTATTTGAAATTGTTTCCACACCATATTTTTTATAGACCACATATATTTTATTGCATACAATTGATTTCTAAATAATAATTGTACCTATTTTATTTATTTATTATTCACTATCGCTTTGTAGGCTCCGATTGATGGATATCTTAGTTCGACCAATGCAAAGATTAACAAAATATGGACTGTTATTGAAAGCAATAATAAAAAATACTGATGATGAATATGAGAAAGAAAGTCTGAATACAATGGTAAGTACCTGCATCTATAAATCTATAAAGCATTGAAATAAAATATATAACTATTATGTATTTTAACACTTGGCAATTTTTCAAAAAAATTTATATACATACGCAAGAATTTCTTTATGAACCAAGAGAGTAATCAAACCAAAATAAAGCCTCAAAATTGATTTTATTCATCATCCGACAAACTATCTTATATAATAATATTAATTTCTTGAATCTCTTTTAGATAAAATGTGTCGATGACTTTGTTAATAGTGTAAATTCAAGTTTAAGACAAAAACAAGATAATGAGCGATTGCGAGGCATTATGTTACGAATTGAAAGTTACGATGCAGTGGTAAGAAAATAAGTTACGCCAATAATGAATACGGAAATCTATTTAATAATATATAGATATTTATTTTCTTTGTGAATTTTTTTTTACAGGAAACGAAAGACGATGATATACAAACAATGGTACAAAAATTTAATCACCTTGACCTTTCGCAACCGATGCCCGGTTGTCCGCCAGATAGAAAAAGACATTTATTGCTCGAGGGCGATTTGAAATTAAAAGATTCGTCCACTTCAAAAGTAAGCATACATTTTTCCGCTTCAACATACTCTTCTAATATGTATATTTGCAGATGGAGGTCCACTGTTTTTTATTAACAGATATTTTATTAATATGTAAACCATCCAGTAAAAAAGGCGGAGCCTTAATGCGGGTCGTGAGGCAACCCTACTTAGTAGATAGACTTATTTTACAAGAATTAAATCGAGAAACTCCTAGTTTAGCTCTCGTGTATCTCAACGAATTTAAAACAGCGAATGCTGCGTTTATATTACAAAACAACGATCAAAAAAAGCTCAAGGTACGAACATTGATAAAATTGTTATTTTTGCGAAGATTAATTGTACAATTTAATTTCAGACTTGGGCAGATTCGATACGAAAAGCTCAAGGTCTATACGAACAGGCCAAACAAACTCCAACATTCGGTCTAGTGCGACAACTGAGCGCATCGGTCCCGGGCGACGACTATTTAGAACCAGAATATAGTTTCGAGTATAGTATTGATGGTGATTCACATAGTTTGCAGTCTTTAATTCCAAGATCACCTTTAGCATCGTCTTCAAGAGCTAGTCGAGTATCTAGTTTGGCTCATAGCCATAGGTAAATATATTTTCTTTTAATTTTATCTTCAATTAAGGTCGTATAGAAAATTAGCTATTGTGAATTAAGTAAAATAAGTTTTATCATGATAGTGAAAAAAAATTATTTATTAACGTAAATATATATTTTTTACAATTATTCATTTGCTCTATAATAGAAATTGCAATTAAAAATTTTCAAAAGAATAAAATAAAATGGCAAATATGTAATGGAAAATTTTAATTCTGAAAAATAAAAAAAAAGTAAATGTTGACCATTTCATATGTTTTTTTTTTCTTTTTGTGCTTAGTGGTAGTGTAGAGATGAACGACCAGTCATCAATTGGATCGACAAATAATCAATCACGTGGCATCTCAATCGAGAACGAAAATCGAACAGCATCGATATCAAGTGACGAGGGTGTACAACCGCTGCCAACAGACAGTAAGAGTCCCATCAACCAGAAGAATTCACTGAAACAGCGACTGTTCAACGCGAGTCCAAAGACTCTGACGCCGAACACACTGTCCGTGCAGCCGTATGGGAACTTGGGTCAGAGTTTACCGAATCTGACGCTAGGTTCACCGAATGTTGGTACGTTAAGTTTTTCACCGAATCAAAATACACTGTTGGTACCAACCACAAAGACTGGACAACATCTTTTAAGCCCAAACACGAGGGGTATATCTTATCCACCACCCTCGCCTCCAAGAGGAAATCTTAGAAGAGGATTTGCCATAACTCAAAGTAAAAATCCGCCATTGATTAAAACCGGTCATGTTAATTCGACAGCTGGTGCAATTTGTACAACAAAAACAAAAAAAGAAGAACCAATTAATTTTGATTTTGATGTTCCTGTCATTGCAGGTATGCATGCGCAAGTTAAAGTAACCCTTTTTTTCTTTTACTTCTCACTATTGATAGTCACAGTTATTGCACATTGTTTGTTGTTGTACTTTTAACTTTCTTATACGTACTTAACAAAAGTAGTTAAATATATTTTAATTTATTACTATATAATTTATTTACCATTTATTTTCAATATATAAAAGCATTTTGCATTAGTGTTTACTGAATACCAATCAACGTATAAGAAAGTATTGAGAACTGATATACAAAATTTAAATTAAATAATCCGATCTCTAGGCATGTTATTATCAAATATACTTTTAAAAATCATTAAACATAAAACATTTTATTTTCAAAATATGAATTACTTTTTTGTTATTAATTATAACTCATAATAATCTACCAGATAGAGGAGAAGTATTAATTTTGTTTTTATTGTTGCATGTAAAGACTATATTTAAACATTATTTGAAATAAAAATTCGGAAAAAACTAATATCACATTATCTCTCGTTGGATCTATTTTAGTAAAAGCGATATATTATTCTTGTTAAAAAGTTATTTTTATTTATAAATAGTTTTTACAATAAAATAACAAATATCAGTGTTAAATAAAAATGATGCTGCCACCATAATAAATATCAGTTCTCAATAGTGCAGACCGACTGAAATGCTTGTTAAAACAGTATCTATCTTTTCAAATTAGATATTTCACATATTTCACGTAGTTAGATTGCTAGATGTAATCATATTTTAAGGTATATCGCCTCCAGATGATCTTTCTAATTCATTCAATAGAGGACAGCATCGTCAAGCTATGATGAAACGTATTTATCGTTCTGACAATAGAAGATATCATACAGCAGGTGTTGTCGACGATATTAAAGTATGGCAAATAATTATTATTTGAGGGGATCAGAAGCAAAGTACTCAAAACCCAAAATGAAGAATACGTTTCTTCATTTCTTGATGTTTCACGAATCATCCGAAATTGTAAATTTCCTACCATTTCTATATAGGGCATTTGTATTATTTGGCTTTGCAATAAATCATATCATCTTCAGTTATTTATCAGAGCAGTACTAGTGGATTCTCAAAATCATACAGTATTCGCTTAAATTTTATTTTACTACATACGTATGTTTTGTTTCTGAGCCTTTCAATGTTTGAATTTGTATAAAATCCGTCATTAAAGATCTGTTTGATATGTATTTCATTTTATAGAAAAACCATGAAAAAGACACTAATATTTTGAAACGTTTGTCTTGGAATTGTGGCCCAAGTGACCAATCTACTCAACCAGAGGACCATACTACATAACATAGAAAAATGTTGTTACTGTTATTTTATTTATTGATATTTATTTATTGCCTAGGCTACTTCCTAATTTATTATATAAGAAAGTAAAAACATTAAAAATAGGCGACATTTAGGGCACTATTTAGGCGTATAAGAAGATAACTTCTATTTCGATTTTGTACATAATAAATAATAATAGGTGTATCGTCGTGATTGCTGATTGTAGTTTTCTACTTCTGCGACAATTTTTCTATTGATTCCATGTTTTTTCGACATTCCATTTAATGTACGAGTTTTCTGACGAAAAAACGTAATCGTTTTTTGACGAGAGAGACTTAGACAGACATAATAACAAAAGTAATCTTGTGGAACACTTTATGTCGCACAACTTGCTGTTTATTATTAATAATAATATTATGTAATGTAACGTAGGGTTGTTATATGGAAAAATAACTATGGTGACACATTTCAATTACTTACTTTTATATCTTTATGCTCACATTGGATACGTTTGAACCTCACAGCTCCAGTTATTATATAAGAGTTCATTTGCTAATTTTTCAAAGTACTTCTATAGTGACATATTATTGGTGCTGAGAGGATTAAACATTTTATTACGTTTTTTTTTTAATTTGATTCATTCACTTCTATGTTATTTAAAATTTATATTTTTTGCTAATCTATACGTCGAACAATTTATACAAATTTGACACAATTTTTTTATTCAAAAATAATTAGTAATAATAAGTATAATATAATAAAATTCTTAAAATGAAATTGAATTACAATGAATCAGTTATTTTTCCAAAATTGTTGTTTTAAATTCAACCCTACCAACAAATGTTGCCGTGACTTGGTGTATCTAAATAAATAAATCCATTTTCTATTTGCACATAGAAAATTATCGTACGACATAAGATATTATTAATACTTCAAACAACTGTAGCAATAATTTTCGATTTAGGTACTACGGATTGATAAATCTATATATTAATAAACATAAAATTGTGTTGCTAACAAGGGGTTAAAAAACGCTTGTTAATCAAAAAAAAAACAATAATAGGAAATCATAAAGATACTGTACATTTGAAGTTGAAACATATTTTTTGTAAGATATAGGAAAAAAATTAATAAATGGAATTTGGCAACAATGCTAATAAAATAGGCATATTAGAAGTAATTGTAATGCTATTTTAAATAGGGCCTAATTATAGATCGAGATATTTATTGAAATACTTATTAATAGAACCGCCATACTGTATTTTTTATAATTTATTTGCTTAAACATGAGAGCCTAATATTTATATATCTGGAAGTTTTAGAATGAAATTTATAAAAATTGTGTATTATAAGAAAATTATAAAGATATACAAAAGAATACAATTTTGTTATATATTTAAATAATACAAATATATAATGAATTCATATACAATTTATGTTTTTATGACCTTGAAAACCTAAAATCCAACAGGCCTATATCAAAACGATAGAGATTTTTCGGGAATGCTCTAATTACACTTATTGTATATTTATACTAATTATTACAGTCAGGATAAGGTATTATAATTATATAGAAAAGCTTCAAAAGAGATTTAAATAATACAAATATATAATGAATGTATATAAAATTTATTTATGTCATACACGCTTTTTATTATCTTTTACACCCTTTGTTTTTATTGTTGGATAATCTTTGGCAATGTCAATGCAAGATTTAGGTACAAGCACTTCTAATAGCTGTAAAATAAGGTAGCACAGAGTAACGACTAGAAGAAACGGCCATACTTTGCTATTTAAATATCTAAACAAATTACGAACAAACATTAGTTTTGATCATTGTAAAATTAGCGTTTAAATAAATGTACCTGGCTAGTTGGTCTCCAAGTTTTTTGTGTGATTCTTCCGTAATATGATTATATATTTTTTCGGTACGCGTTGTTACATCTAGCCAATTATACATTTTTTGTACTCGCATATTACATTTGTACGGACACACTTGACGACCAGCATGCAAATCATCTAAAGCACGTTCCAAACCTAATGAAGTAATCTCTGTATTGTTTTGAGTTTTACTTTATAAATAAATAGGCAAAAAAGTAAGTACGTGACCAAAGATGCGGCATATTGCGCATGGTCGCGCATGTGCAGAGGCGCATTTAACATAAAATGCATTTTCAATTTGAAAATATAGCTTTATTAAAGATGTTCGCAATTGCATAAACACTATAACATAAAGGTTATTCTATTGCCTCTCACATATTCATTTTTTTCATTGATTCATCGACAAATGCAAGTGTAATGTCTCAAAATAAATGAGCCGCTGATTCTGGCCATAAAGTTAACATGTCTCTCAGCGTTGAATGTGAACAAATTCGAACCCCGCGTCTTTGGTCACGTGCTTACTTTTTTGCCTATATATACTAGTTTGCACCGATTTAATAATTCTAATTGTTCGATTCGCTGATTGAAGTATGATTTACTTACCATTTATAAGGGACGGTACATTTGGTTCGGTGAGGTAGATTAAATCGGAAGGTAGTACTTCGGGAATACCTCCAACTCTGGTGGATACAACTTGTAATCTGAAAGCAATTATATACCAATATTAAATAACACAATATATATTGCTTTCTTATACGAAGTAATAATTATGAAAAAAATCGATCTAGAGATTTGAACGGAAATATACCTTCAGACCTTCCCGAATCAATTTTGACTATTTTTGGAATTTCTGTCTGTGTGTGTAAGTTACACCATTTTAATATAATTTCTTACCCACATGACGCAGCTTCAACAATGGCCATACAGTAAGCTTCTGTAAGGGACGTATTCAAAAAAATGTGTCCTTTATTTAAAACTTTTCGAACTTCCGAATGCTCCAAACTACCTAATAAAGTTACTCGATGTTGAAGTAACTTTTGTTCCCGAACTTCTTCTAATAACCTAATTATAATTACTAAATTAAAACCGAAATAAACATAACAATAAACATATATACATACCATCGTTTTGGACCATCGCCACCTATTATAAAATTAATATTTGTATATTTCGGGCACATTTCTGCAATAATTTGAGCCATTAGGTCTACACCTTTTCTATAAACCAACCTAGATATTATAATAATATTAACTGAAATTCATAAAAATAAAATACAGTATTTTATAAATAAACTTAATTCTAAAAAAGTACTTACTTGCATCTAAAGGTCTTTGACTAGGATCTGGCGTAAATGTATAAGTATCAACTGCATTTGGTATAACAGAGATCCTTTCTTTATTTACATGCCCTCTTAGAACTGTATTCTCTTTCCCTGTTAAATATAAGTTATACACCAAACACATAAAATATATTAAAACGTATCACCTGTATGTGAGACACAAATACAATGGTTACAATTTGAGAGAGATATTTCCAAAAATTTGTTGGTTATTATGGCACTTGTATCAGCAAACCCAAACAAACTGTGATCGGTGAATACAGTCTGAAATATGTTATTTTAGTCTTGGATAAATTATGTTTAGTTTGAATTTACTTTTAAACCCATTATACTACCGATGAGCATTGCCTCGTGAGCTAATGCCGAAAACGCGGAATGTCCATGAATCACTTCGATTCGTTCTCTAATAAATATATATCTAATTAATGGCAGACTGCAAATCATCGTTGGAAGAACACATTGATTATAAAATACCCGAACTGGTAAATAAAATACTTTCAATCCATTTGTCATGTAACGAACTCCTATAAGAATTGTTTATAAATATTTTTCATTATTCGTACATTTCGAATTAATTGAGCAATAAGTAAATTATTATTGTACAGTTAAATATACCATTTTTTACTTTCTTATACCAAGTAATAAAAAAGATTTGTAATCATGAACAATTTTGATCTTGAAATATACATTTTGACCTTCCCTGAATCAACTCTGACTATTTTTGGAATGATGTCTGTGTGTGTGTGTGTATATATGTAGCCATTATATATACTTAAATTAGCATATAAGAAAGTAAGTAACAATTTTAAATGTGAAATGTATTAATTAAATAATAATAATTAAAATTATTCTGCAAAGAAATATTTTTTTACTGCTTATTAATGTTTTTTGCACATTTACCAATACGATCCCCATAGCTGTGTGTAAGAACAATAACTTTATGCCCTTTGGAAATTAAACATTGCGATAAATTAAAAATATGTTCTTCAACACCGCCCATATTCGGGTAAAAAAAATCGGATGCCATACTGAAATATAAATTATTAGCGTCATTTCACATATAATCATCATCATATAATTTACTTACCATATTCGTAAAGGCATAACGATATTACTAGTAATACGAACTACCTTAACGCGAATAAACAACAATTATAATTAACAATTAATAAATTAACGTTACGTAGATTAGAATTACAGGTATGACACCACATTCTCAATAATGTATACATGAATGTCACGATTAATATTGATAGCTAAGTAAATAGTACGGATCAGATAACAAAAAATCGAATATATTCTTTGAATATTAGTATATGAAGGTAAACATGCTGTCAAATTTAACAATGGTGCGAGTTTACACTATACAATCATATTTAAGGTTCACATATTTATAAATCAGTGACAATTTGTAATTATATTATTTATTTAATATAATTAATAGTAATAATAAGTATAATTTTGTGTTTAAATAAGAAATATAAATAACGCTTGATTTTGGATCTGAGTAGTGTAGATGTAGCTTTACTCACCTTTGTAGATAGTGACAGCTTGTGGAGTGAGTGGCATTTTAGCGAAAAGTATTCGGTGTTCAGTTGTTATTAATACGTGTATGGGAATTATGAAAATTCGTATGAACTGTGTTCAGATAAATGGAGAAACAGTTTAAATGTGTTTTAATAAACTAGTGCATTACAGAATTAGGTTATAGTTTACATTCATTTTAAAATGGATAATCTGTCTAGTCCTCATAAAAAGGTGGAAAATAATCATTTAATTAAAAAAGAAAATGACGTGGTATCTAGTGTTGATAATAAATCGCTGGGTTTGTTAAATGCTAGAGCGGTAGTGTTTTTGTTGCTGTGGTATGTGTTCAGTGGGTGTACGTTGTTTTTAAATAAATATATCTTAACTTATATGAATGGCAATCCAACAATATTAGGTTCGTTCGATGGGTTATTTAATTGGTTCCGTATGTTATTATTATTTATGCGTATTTTAGGTGCTTGCCAAATGTTAATGACGGCGGCGTGTGGGTTTATACAAATGTATTTTCCTTGCGGTATGTACAAACCATCGCAGAGATTGAACAGGCCACCTGGTTTTTACAGACATATGATTTTAGTCGGATGTACAAGGTATTGTTCTTTTAATCTACCAATTATAAATATTAATTAGCATATGTGTAAACATATTTAATATGAGTATGTACAATTGTTATGTTCCCAAAAATAAACAGGAAGCATGAATAATATAATTCAAGGTTTTAATTATCAGTATTTATATTTACATAATGTTTTTAATTTTTTACTAATTTGTAAAATTAATTAAGTTTTTAAAACTAACGACAAGCATCATATATTTTTACCTTCTTTGGAAACTTGAAAATTTGATGATTATATATAATATATGCAGCACAATTCTGTTGAATTTGAATTGCTAGCATTTTTTGTTTGTTTTGATAACATAAGTTATTTATGCCAACTAAATACTAAATTATGTTGTGCCTATGTTGTAAATTTGATTAAACTTAATTTGTGTTTAAAAAAACATTTGAAGGATTTCTAATAATTTTTGAGGTTATGTGCATTAAAACAAATAACCCAAAGGCATTTCTCATGTCCTTTGGCCGCTAAATGAAAGCATCTAATAGTGTCATTCACCGAACTTTCTTATACGCATTTGGGTTAAATAACATCGTAGTTTCATTATTTTTCTAATTTATATTATTTGTTTTAACCTTTAGACCACTTTTACACTAAATATGTTTCTTAGAATAAATTTTAAATGTCAAACTTCAAATTATTTAAGTCTATTTTGTCAAACAATCGACAGGCACCGATGATACGATTTATGTAAAAATATATATAATAAACAGAAATTTATTTTGAAACCAGTACTCTTTTTGGAAAAAAATTTCAAAAAAATGTTGTGCTAAATATAAATACTTTCAATTTTTGTTCATGACATTTTTCTGGAAATGTAACCATATTTGAGTAATTGCAGAAACTGCAAATAATTACTAGAGTAAACAGGCACTTCCGCTCTGAATTTTTATTTCAAAAATAGGAGGTGCACACCGCATGCATATGCAACTCTTTAGTTTAAAGTTTCATAATTTTAGCTTCAACCGTTTAGGCTGTAGAGAACATACACACACATACAGACGTCATTCCAAAAATAGTTGGAATCGATTCAGGGAAGGTCAAAACGTATATTTCCGTTAAAATCTCGAGATCGAAATCTTTCATGATTACAATACTTATATACTGCGTATAAGAAAGTAAAAATTTAAAAACAAAACTAGTTTCGTGCCGCATTTAAGCTGTAGTTAATTACTGGTGAAAAAATAAAACTGGCGCACTATAAATCTAAAAATGTAACTTAATCATTCTTATTATTATTTTAAAAATGGGATAAAACACCATATAGTTATGTAGTTAACTATTAGTTAAATATCTTTTAGATATTTTCAGTCATTATCGGTTTTCTAAATCGCAATTAGACAAATAGTATATTATTTTCAAGGTTATAGAGCATATAGTATTTATAGAATTATACAGAATAGATAGGATTACAAAAACGAAATTTATAACTAAAAGCAAAGAAGTAAATTGTGAATGTTTTTTATTTTCAGATTTTTAACAGTTGTATTAGGCCTAGTAGCACTCAACTATGTAGCTGTTAGTTTTACAGAAACGATTAAAAGTTCAGCACCGTTATTTACTGTGCTTATTTCAAGATTTCTTTTAGGTATTATGACTTATTATTATTAACAAATATGCATGTGTTTATATATTAATATTTTTAGGTGAACAAACAGGGCTATTCGTGAATCTTAGTCTTCTTCCAGTGATGTCAGGATTAGCACTGTGTTCAGCCAATGAAATCAGTTTTGAAGTGCATGGTTTCGTAGCAGCCATGGCTACAAATCTAACAGAATGTTTACAAAATGTCTATTCTAAAATGCTCATTTCTGGAGATAAATTTAAATATACGTAAGTTATAATATTTTATTAAAAACTAACTCATCTAATATGTATGTTTTCGTCACTATTGACTTATAATTTATCAATGGTAAATAAATAAAGTAGTAGATATACTGATATCGTTTTCGACAATATATAGATTGATTATTTATGTCAAGTATTCTAAAAAATATATTTTATCTTTATTTACTTAATTTTTTAACTGATTTAATCTAAACGTATAATCAAGAAAATAAAAATATCCGCACCTGCACTGACTTTTCTTAGACGTATTTTGTGTAGATTCTACTACAAATTTGTAAAATTTCAAGAAAATATTTAAATTTTTAAGGGTCCAGTACTGGGAGTAAGTTGAATGTTTAGGTGGTTTTTTAATAAGGTTTATGGTAACGGTAACAGATTTTGAAGTCAAACTTTTTTATATTTTTAAATAAGTATTTGAGATAACAAACAAAACAAAATTTTTTTGTTGCGTCTTCTTTCCCTCTAGTGCGTGATACTGGAGTCTTGCAAAAAAGAGTTCCAAATTTGCGTGCATGATATTTCGAAATTGGAGCATCAAAAAAAAAATAATTAAAAAGGAAGCCTAAACCAAGGAATGAAGTAAGTTTTTTCAAAAAATTTCATTTTTAAGAAAATGGCGGCTCCCAACAAAAAGAGTCCAAATAAAGTTTAACAATTCAGTATAATGTATTTTCTGAAAAATGAAAATTTTTGAAAAATCTCTCGTGATTCCATAATGTTTGGCTTCTTTTTCAAAATGAATTTTTTTTTCTGATGCTCCAATTCCGAAATATCATGCACGCAAATTTGTATCTCTTTTTGCAAAACTCCAGTATCACGCACTAAACAGAAAGAAAAAATATATTTTGCTATCTCAAATAGTTATGTAAAAATTTAAAAAAGTTTGACTTCAAAATCTGTTACCGTTATTTCATAATTCTTCCCAAAAAAAAACACCTAAAAATTCAACTTACTCCGAGGAAGAGACCCTTAATCATATTTTTATTAATTTTACCTCTATCCGCTTATGGTGTAGAGCGCTCATACACAAACACACGCATACATAATATAACCTATATTATAAGTTACTCAAAAATCACGATTTGTTACATATCTGGTATATTCAAAGAACATACGTATGTATCAGTAATATGTGTTTATATTCTGTGTTTGATGAATCTGCATAGAAATGCATGACGCTCAGAATTAAAATAGAACACCAAAATATTTAGACTTAATGATATAAATAAATCTTTGTTTATAATTGATTGAAATATTTTACATGTCTCTGTATTTACGTTATAGGCCAGCAGAACTCCAATTTTACACAAGTTTGGCAAGTGTAGTAGTACAAATTCCAATGTCACTCTTCTTAGTCGACTTAAGTGAAGTAAATCACAGGCCGGATTTATGGTTGTTAATAATGTTTATGCTAAACGGCATATTCTTCCATTTCCAAAGTATCACAGCATACGTTCTTATGGACTATATTAGTCCAGTCACGCACAGGTTAGTTTATTTACTAAATAAGTACTAATTCTATTTTATAAGTGAGCAGTTACCCACTTTAACTCTTTATAGGTAAGTGGCCTATATTGTAACCACTTACATTACACATCACTATCTAATAATATAAAATAAATCATTTCAAAATATAGTCTATGCTTCTTCTTCAAATTGCATATTATTAGTGTTCACATATTGACATTAGTGTGTTTGTTTACAGCGTTGCTAATACAGCAAAGCGTGCATTCTTAATATGGTTATCAGTGTTGATGTTCGGCAACCCTGTCACGTTACTCAGCGGACTTGGTACGTTCGTTGTGATAACAGGCGTTCTACTTTACATCAAAGCACAAGAATACGATGACCGATCAGTCAATATAATACAACGGAAAATCAGAGCTATCTAGCGGTAGGACTTATATTCATTACTTATTTTTTATTTGATTACCAACAATCTAAGCTATTTATATAAATTCTCTTTGTTGGTGAAGCTGGGTATTGTCGAATAACTATTCGCTTTGAATAGGTACAAAATAGTCTTAAAATACATTTAAGCCTAAATTCAGAATTTGTTATTCGACTAAAAAGTGTAATGACTAGCCAATGATAGGTCTTAAAACATTGTATATTTTACAGCATTTCCAATTTGTTTGTCACTTACAGAAAATTACTTTTAAGTTGAAAGAATGGGCCTAAATTTATTCTATAAATAAATAAAATTTATTGGTTGTTTGTGGTTACAATACAAATGCGTTGAAAAAGACAAGTAAGACCAAAATAAATTATACGAATTCATACATTATTTATAGAATAAACTTAATAATAATAATAAAGACCAAAATTCTCTCTACAAAAATTGCAATTATTCGATGTATTGCTATTCTTGTCAATACAATTTAATGCTGTTATTTACGCTATAAACGTCTGACGCATACACTAAATGATTGTGAACAAAGGATTATATTTATTGTAATTATTTAATTAAGCATAACTTATTTTAACCTCATATTTGTCCACAATCAGTGACGTTTTCTGCGCATGTATGACGAGCGTTCCACATCAACTACTTAATTCTTACTGCATCATTCCAAAATTGCTACGGGTGAATTCTGTTTTATCCTCTAAAGTGTCGATATAATACGTCACATAATACGCATGAAGATGAAAATCATTTATATGATTCTTGTGCAATGCAACATGAATTCGCCAGTATAAATAATTGATTTAACTTTCCGCAATGTGTATTTAGTTAGGTAACATTTCCAATTTACTACGTACTGAAAATATAAATATATCAAATGTTATGTTCTCTGTAAAAATTTCGTTGTGTGTGCAAAAGAATAAAAATAAATGTGATTATATTTTAAATCAACTGTATTAAATAATATATTTTTTTATAGTAATATCCATAAATTTTTTTACGGAAAACTATAAAATCTGTATTTTAATAATAATTATTAAAATCGAAATTCGCGAATCGAATTATATAAAAGTATTTAAATTCTAAAATTTTATTTCTGTGGAAATTATAGTTGATAAGGTATTAAAACAACTTTCAGGAAACGTAAAACTAGATTTTACTTAGTTCAAGCATTTAAATACCAAACAACTATAAATGGCTTTATGTGAATATTAAATTGTATAAAAATTACTAAATTTCTCTTTTTAATTAATTAAAGAGTTGAGCTAACGTCATAACTGATCCCTTTTTCTAAAAATAAACTTCCTAACATAATTTAAAAACAGTATTATCGATTCTACCGTATAATGAAAAATATGAGCTTGTTTTTATTTGTACACAACTTATTCGCAGTAATAATGTTTCAATATGTGTCTGAATATCTTTTTGACCAAAATTTTGTTTTTATGCAATTTAAAACAAGCATTCGCCTATGTGATTAAGATATGACAAAAAAAAACTGTATACTAGTAGTATTAATTCTATACTATTAGACAATTTTGAAATTGCCAATTCACTTAAATATTCGGTGACATTTCGAAACTTAGTCTCAAATTTAAATGTAAAATTGATTATAATTCACGTAGTTAAATATTGTCAATACTGTGTGTAGTTTTCGACATATCTTCGGCCCAACTATTTTAAAATATTAATATATAAGGTATTTAAATGTTTTTACATTAATGAATCAGTTCAATTACTAAAAGATTGTGATAACAAATGTGCACAAGGTATGATGTGCAACTGTTCCAGCAGAAGATGCTAAAACATATTTCATACCATTTTATCATTGTACTTATTTGTATATATGTGTTATAGGAAATATTATAATATTAATAGGGACGAGATACGTTGTTGTAAGAAAGGTATTATGTATCGATTTTATTATTAAAATTACTATAAATTCGTGGGATTGTGTTTCTTGCCGTACACAACTGTATCTGTATTTGTGTTTTCTCAATTTTATTAAAAAGAAATACTATATATGTATATATTTTTTTATATTTGTCCTATGAAAGTGTTCTACAATTTAATTATAACGCCAAATTAACCGTTGACAATACGTACTGCGAAATCTGATGGTAGTATTTTATTATATATTTTTATATCTAAATTGCATTAATAGATAAGATAAAGAAATTTGAAAGATTGCGATATTTTATTTATCATTTCTATTAATGGACTTAAAATTAATAAAGTAAACTGATATTTACACGTCTTGAGTGCCGCCACTCACTCGTATTTTTACTTTCTTATACGCAGTATGAGTAAGTATTGTAATCATGAAAAATTTCGATCTCGAGATTTTAACGGAAATATACGTTTTGATCTTCCCTGAATCGATTCCAACTATTTTTGGAATGACGTCCGTCTGTGTGTGTGTGTGTATGTGAGCGCTAAAATTTTCTTTTTAACTAAAATGGCAAATACTTCTCCATGTGTGTCGTCCATTGCTGGGGAATTAGTTAAAAATCATTTGTCATGGAAGAATTTATTATTATATCAAAAATAAATTACAATAATTTTTACAGAAAAAAATAATATTTAATGTTGACAATGAATAGGATACAATTATAAATGACATTATACAAGAAAGCTAACTCCTGTAGTAATAATGTATTGTTACTGCTAACATTAAATATGTGAGACATTTATTAAGTAAATTGTATTGGCACATAGAAAAGCCCATGTCTTTTAACAGAAATCAAAAAAATCAGTTCCTACAGTAGTTTTGGATACTAATTTTTTATTTTACATTTTTTAAATATAATATATAACAAAAGTAAATTTAACCTATTTGCGATCACACAAACCGTTTAACAATTGCACATTATTCAGATGCTTAGTAAGTGCATTATGCTGGTAATCATTGTTTAATATCCTCAGTTAAACAGTAACGTTTGGATACATTACTTAATTTAGGGTCAGATGTACCAACTTTAGTTATTTAGGTAGACTATTTTATTTTGCAATGAAAAAGTTATAATCTATGCCATTTATATCAACTCAGTATTAAGCAAGAAAAGCAAATATAGTCGAGACCATATTTTGAATTTAATCTTATTATAGTCGTCATTATCTTAGAAACATTTTCTATTTATTTACTTTTTATTTTAACAGAAAAATACATCTATTGTTGGCAAAATTACCCTAAGTAGAATGGAGGAGTTGATCAGAATTATTATAGGTATATGAAACTTTACGACGATTAGAAGCAAACTAGTATTGTTGCAAATTGCAAAGTTATGTGCGATTTAATTTTTTATATCAAAAGCAAAGTAGTGCAAATGCGTTTATTATTTTTTAATATACCATACTTCTTATGCTTGTGTTGGTTCAAAAGGAAATTGACTGTAAAGTTATTGTGCTACATTTAGAATTCTGCTCTAAAATAAATAAAGTGCAAGTGCAATGAAGTTAATTACATAACAAAATGGTGCAAGTGCTTTGTTTTTAGTATATTTTATATAGAGTTTTTTGCAATATGAGTCCCCAGCAGTTATTAATAGAAGAATAAATCGTAGAATATACTACTTCATAAAAATGTTTCAAATTGAACCGTAATAATAATTATGGATACATTTACGTCTTTTGTGTTTTGGTAAAGAGTATATAACGATACATAAAATTTGACTCATCTCTCCCATTGTAAGTACATAATTTAAAACTACTTAATTAACAACTTTTATACACAATCACATAAATATATAATGTACACTTAACCAAAATAAAAATACTAATCGCGCCTTATAATTAATATGAGTACGCTTTCGTTCATTTTCAGTTGAGTCTAATGTACAGCCAGGGACATCGCTTTATAATATATTCCACTTCATGTTTTAGTAGATGTAATTTTATTTTTATATTTTTAATGTACCCTATTAACAATAGTTCAGTTTTGAATTTACTATTTATTTTTCTAATCCATATGCAAAATGCATGGTCTTAGTATATAAGATAAAATCATTCAGTTGTATTTGTTACTTATAGATATAGCGCATGCGCAACAAATGTATGTTTATTTTTATGATCAATGTTGTCAAGACTAACGACCCTGGCTGTACCTTATATTTTGTACTAGGTACAAAATTGCAGTGTCATAACTTAAAATATAAATTAAAATAAGTAATTGAACCAGTCGAAATATACTATAAAAACTGAGCGATATTAAACATTTCAGAAATCACCTTTAAGAGCTTGAGAAAATTATTAAACAAAAGAAGTAACTGCAGCTGTAGGTATAAAATGCTTTACAGATAATTACATAGTAATTTACTTAACTTTACTATTACAATCAGTGGTTAACAGGAGATGTTCGACCGACTAGCCTTCTGCGACCTGCAAGCAATTTATTTAAGCCTCTAGGTTCCTCTGTTGTGCTACTTGGTGCTTCGCTTGGCGCATCTTCTTCAGCCTCAGACTCGGTGGCTGACTCTTGTGGTGGGTCTGTAGGTGATGCCTCGCTCGGTTCTGGCGTGACAGGTTTTCTGCGCGCGAGCAATGGGTTGGTTCTACGCACCTGCACCGGTGCACTTGCTGCTGTTTTCGGGCGATTTGCCGGGTTTATGTTGATCTTTGGCCGATTGCGCAGTTTGTTTAGTGGGCTTTGGCTAGCGGGTTGTGGAGTTGTTTCTCCAACCTGAAAATTTAAAACAAAATAAATCTTCTATTACTTTAATCGTGTATTTTATTAGTTGTTATTACAATAATCTACAATAACAATTTTAAATATCTATTACATAGAATCAAAAAGTAATTAACTTCAAAGTAATTCAAAACTCTAATTGATTCATTGCAATACAATAAAAAATTATTTTATTATAAATACTTTAGCTTTTGTTTCTATTTACCTTTTCTTCGCCTTCTACTTCTGTTTCTTCTGCAGGTGCTTCAGCATCAGATCCTGCATCTGGTGCTGCTGTAGTTGTGGTAGTTGCAGCACCAATACGTCCTCGTCCTGCTAAATTGCCGATGCGTGGACCTGGTCTCAAAGGTCGGGCCAAATTACCATTTACACGTCCTAAAAATTAATACAATTATGTGAAGCCACAAATTTCAATATAGATGTTAAAATTAATTTATAAAATAATAAAATGTTTCAATAATTAGTAAATATATTAACTACCTCTGACTGGTTTGGCTGTAGTTGATGGAGCATCTTCGACGGTAGGTGCAGCACTTTCTTCTCCTTCGGTAGGTTCTTTAGTAGTCGAAGCTCCACCTCGTCGTCTCAAAGCAAAACCTGGTCGCGGCCTTGTTAGTCCAGATTTGGAAAGTGGTGTTGTAACTTCACTGTCTGGTGAAACTGTGGTCGTCGATGGAGGCCTTGTGCGTCCACTAAAACGATTTCTTGCACCAATCGCAGGCTGAAATATAATATTTAATTAACACAACTCTTTACTTTCTTATAGGATACAAACAAATATTTGTCACAAAAAAAATATTTCACAATTTTGCTTGAGCTCATTTTGAAATAAATTTAGTAAAATATGAATATGCAACACGAATCAGTTAAAAATCAAATAATTTATTCGTATTGCTTTTTCAAATATATTTCTATACTTACTCTTGAGTTGCTGCTAACAGGTTTGCTCTCTTCTTTTGTAACTTCGGGTTCTGACGCACTTGATGATGATGATTCAGTAGTGGTACGAGCTCCAGGACGCGCTCTGCTTCCAAAACTGGAAGGCCGGTTGAAACGACTCTTAGCTTTCTCAGATGATGCTTCAGGGGCTGCTGTCGTTGTGCTTGGGGATGCTTTGAATCGGTTTCCTCCTGGTCCAGGACGACCACGGAATCTATGAAATCGATTCGTTCAAATATTTAGTTATTATTCATATTATTTTCTATTTAAATTTAATTGTAATATATAATAACTAGATATGGTTTAGATTTGCAGTAAATTATAAATTAGCTTACTAAAGTCTCAAATTAGAAAATATCAAACAAAAATAAAATAATATAGAATATTCAAGGTTGAACAATATTAGTTTTAATTAACATTCCCACACAACAGAATATAGGTTTCGTTATTTAATATTTTTAACCTTTTAACAATAGTTTCTAGGTGGCCTACGTTTTAATTAAAATTATACGCAACAGTATATATTTTGAACGTCAAGGTGCATCAAGTCCGGTTATGCGGTTTAGTGTATTCAAGTGCGTAGTTTAGTGCTTCATTTGACATTCCACCTGTATGTTTTAATATATTTTCAATCAATATCGAACGTTTAACCATAGAATAATTGCTACTAACACTTTTTGTTATTCTAGTAAATATTTGTAATTAAAAGTACTCGTATTCTACTAATTTGGTGCAGGTAAGTTTTTGGTTTCATATTCGGAAAATTTATACAACTAATTGTATTTGTCCTATATAGCTTTTTGTAACAGTTCAATTTTGAAATGATATTTAATTTATCCGAAATACATTTTGAACTTCTACATAGTACTAGAGAATATTTAATTTAAAAATGTTTCATTTAAAATATAAAACAGAAAAATTTCATTTTAAAATATACGCGAAGTAAATATGAGTTGTCTTTCTATATTATTGCATAGTTTGAGTAATTACTAAATTAAAATTTTGTATTTACTCATGTAATAAAAACTCAAAAAGTACCTTCCACGTCCAGTAACGGGTTCTGGTGTTGTAGTAGTAGTGGTAGGTGCTGGCGTGGTTGTTGTTGTAGTTGTTGGTGTAGTAACTTCTTCGGTGGTAACAACTTCAGTTGTTGTTTCATCAGTTGTCTCCGCCAATTCCGTTGTTGTTACATCAGAGTCATCCGTACTGTTTTCCTGTATTAAAAAAAAAAACAAATCAAATAATGTGTATATTCTACTCTGCAGTTTATAACTTCATCCAACTTACATCTTCGCCCGACAATTTCTGTGTTCCTTGTAGGATTGCATACAAATCTAAAGCTACTTTATCCATTGCGTTTGTTTCAGTTGTAGCTACTTCTTCAGTGGTTACAGTGCTATCGTTTTCAGCTACTGTTACAGTGCTTGTGTCATCATCTTCAGACAAACGAGATTTAAGATCCTGATAAAGAAAGTTAATGTTTGTTAAGATTATTTAATTAATTAATTGAGACCACGAGCAAGATCAGTGCATACTTTATATGGTCGGTGATTTGAATCAATTCTTGTGGTAAATTTGTAAATATATGAAAACTAATACCCGACCTTTAAGACTACATTTGATTTTAAGTCCAGTAACACTCAGAGTAGAAAAGTATACTTAGTAATAATACATGTTATACTGTTTTCTCCTCTAAGCGCTATAGATTTTAAAATCGAATGCAGTCATAGTGTGCACTTCTCTTATGATTATGAATATGATGAATATTTACAAATATGTCTAAACGTATTTATCACTGTTTCCTTTCTTATATTGTTTTTCCATTGTTAATACATATTTTGTGACGAGTGAAGTTATGCATGGTTACCAGTGGTTGCCATACCTGTAAATCCATTTTTTCGTTGGGAGTAGCGCCTAAGAAACGTACTGGTCCTTCGGGCAACTCACTTGGGAAAGTAGGGCCTGCAGATGAGTCTTTAACATTAACTTCACCGCGCGCTTTAGGCTCTTTGTAGGGTCCAATTGACGGGTCATTGCTGGAGTGTGTGTTAAAACTAGCGCTATCTACAAGTTCTAAAGATGGACGTCGTACGTTGGCTCGGTTACGTCCTCCTCCTCGACCACTTACCTATTAATAAAATTAACTACTATATCATACTAGCCATACATATTGTGTAAGCGCTTATGTAATCGGTCAAGTAACTCAAAAATAGTTACGAAAAAAATATATTTTGAGTCTAAAATGAATTAAAAATGTAAACTTACTTGAGTTTCATCAGCAGCATTATCAGTTGCTTGTCCTTGAGGTCTGTTTCGGATTCTAGGTCTTTTTGTTTCTACTTCTTCTTCAACAGGTGCTGGAGTAGTATTGATATTTCTAGATCTTGGTGGGAAGCGTGTGTTTTGTGGTAGCCTTTCTTCTGCTACTTTCTCTTCAGGTAAATCATGGTTCAATTGTCTACCACGTTGTCTTGTACCTCTTGTGGATGGTACTACTTCATTTGCAGCAGGTTCTGGATGTACAGTAGTAGTACTGTGTCTACCACGGCCATTTGAAATGTGATTTCTTGCTGGTCCATCATGCGAGTTTGAGATTTTACCCTAATGTGATATAATTTTGATGTTACACGACTGCATTGTCGGTTTATAAGAATTTAATTCATTTTAGTTTGATAAATTTATTATTATTTATTTATTCTTACAAGAAGATTTAACAACCTTTGGCACAGGGATCTATGCTTATATTATGCGATAGATCGTGGTACATCTTCTTGTAAGATAAAAAAAACTTAAAAGGTTTAAGGTGAAGAAAAAACTAAATAGAATAGGAAAAAATTTTATTTAAGTAAATATGAGAAAGAAGTCTTAAGTTGTTTGAAAAGGAATATAAAAAATAGATCAATTATTACAGAAAGAAGTTCTATATGTAGTTATATAGAAAAAACCAATTAATTGTCCTAACTAAGGCAAAATAATGTAAATTTTATAGTTTGATTTGTTAATTTTTTTTTTATTGGTCATATTTGAAAAATAAATTGTATAGATGATAAGCAAATGTGATTTTAATGCAAATGTAATATATCCAATTAGATAAAAATGAAATATCTTCATACGGGTATCCATGGGTGACTATATTTAATTACCAATCTAAAAATGTTTAAAAATATAAATAAAACTCACACAATATAACATAGCAAAATAATCAAAATATACTGTCGAATAAAACAGGAATCAAAATACGTTTAGACACATTTTCAATCAGCACCTCCACCAAAAATGTTAGTCAAAGAGATTTTCTACTAGAATAGACCAAGGCATAGACAACAGGAAGAGATAGAGCATAGAATGATCACATCTAGTAGTGAAATCTCTACTAGCAAATTCTAGAAATGAACACCAATTTTTTTCATTACTTAACAAAAATAATTTTATAAACTGCAAAGTTATTGCATTATTGCTTAAATTAGACTAAAATGGTTCAAGATGAAAAATATTTGTTTGAGTTATATATAATAATTTAAATTATGGTTCATTGCTGGAATTTGCTTTGGTTTCAAGAAAAGTAAAAAAAAAATCACTAACCTTTCCAGTACCACCTTCCTCATCATCGTCATCATAATAGTAGTAGACGTATTCGTACTCGTATTCTTGGCCGTTGGGTCCTTTTTTGATTTGGATGCGAGACCGTTTGTTATCAGAAGCGCTGGCTGATAGTTCAGCACTTTTGGTTTTACCGTCTTGAATATGTAGGGTACGCGGCGTTGATGGGGCACCAGTTGTCAGAACTGAGTTTGGTGTGGTCGGTGCTTCTTTCTTCGTTCTGGTCTTTTTGGTTGTTGTTCTTGTCGTTGGGGTTTTCGTACTTGCTTCAAGAACAGCTCTGTAAAATGGTTTTTTTGTTTTTTAGTACTCAATTTAAACAAAATGAGAAACAATCTCGACGAATGAGCAATGTATATATTTGGATGAATTTTGCACATTTGCAGCCAAATTTGGTAATTGCAAATATATGACATACTTTCTCTGTTTGAATTCGAAATATTTGTTTAGACATTTGAAAAGATTCGTTGGTGAAAGTGCACATTTATTTAGATAAATCTACGGATTAGAAATATATCTGGAATGATTATTGGCATTGACCTATTTCCTTTCCAATTCGTTGAATACAGTTTTTATATAATATGTACGAGTAAATTGTAAAAAGTTTATCGAATTGTAAAGATATACATACTATACTAAAAATTATTTATTTTTTATAATTTTAATGAATATTTATGTTGAAATTAAAATGAAATATGTATCTAAAATATTTATAAACGATATAGGAGTTTACCTATATTTTTCAATAAGTATTTTAGCATCGATACGTTCCACTTCATCTCTGTAAAACAGTAAATTCTTTAATATGTCATGAAACTAAATTTACGAGGTTGATAAAATTAATTAATCGAGAAATAAACAATAACGTTGATCTTCACTGTTTCTTTATTGATGCCTGTTAAATTTTTGTTTTAAATACTTAAGTAACTTCAATAAAAAAAATTTGTTTTTCATTATTTATAATTAATTGATTCGTAAAACCAATCTTGAGAATGTAATTTCTAAACGATATTTAGTTTACATATGGTCTAAATCTTATTTGATATAGATCATTTTCTCTGCGCAAATTTAGTTTGCAACAAAAAACGTAATACATGTTCGGAGTAGCATAAAATATAAGATATTTCGCCGGGAGTATTGAAAATCCACTTTCATTAATAATAAATTTTATATCGACTTTGATGTAGTATTTTCTGGAAATATAAACATATTTACTACAGTTGATATCAAAAGAGATTTCGTAACCACGTCCAAAATATAAATATAAAATTTTATGAATTCTAAACTAGAACTCGGCATGTTTCATATGAAAATAAATTCGAACTTATTTTAGAAAAGTATAAAAAGCCATATATTTACAGCACCTGTACTTTTCAATAAGTTTCTTAGGATCGATTTTGATGGATCCAGGTGGCGCAGGAATCGGTGCAGCAGCTTCACGTTTTTCTTTTACTTTTCCCTCGGCACGCTCAGCTTCTTCTCGGAGGAACGTGAGTGCTATGGGCAATTTGTGCGCGGTTTCAAATGGTCGGTTAGACGCGTCGGTCGACTTCTCTTTTCGCGTTATGGGTCGTGCGCCCGATCCGGATGCCTTCACGAAAACATACTCCTGCCCTGGTTGTGGTTCGGATATTATGTCGACTTCCGCAGACGCCCAACAGCCTAGCAGCGTCACAGCTGATATTAATATTCTGGAACAAATAAGCACAAATATTTAACATTTTATTGTGGGTTTCATTTCCAATCTAAATGTATGATTACGATATATATTTGAAAAGATTATATAATTATATTTTTTTGATCTTCTAAAAGTTCAAAATTCAACAAAAATTTTGCATTAAAATATTTTTTACAATCTACGAGAAAAATGTATATAATTATAATTTTTTCATCTTTTTAAAATTCAGAATTTGGCAAATAATTAACAATAAAATATACGTTTCAAGCCAATATAAAATATTTCCTTAATTTCCAAAAGTATAATTAGGGTAAACAATATATCAAAAGACTTTTCTACCCTCCATTTGGGGAATATTATGATTTTGATTTATTATTTTTGTTTTAAATACCATATGGATTCATTAGAGTAATTAGTAATCAAGAATATTTTTATTACAATCCTACCCTAATCACTTTTACTGAAATTCTTTTTTAATAAAATTTTGGCAACAAACATTTTGCATTTGAGTGCGCTCGCATTAGTTCTGTCATGGATACGTCCTTGTCATTTAATTATAGACAGTTAGAGTGTAATAATTTAGCTCTTAATTATGTACAACGATTAGAAAGCCGAGAAACACCTATTTTAATAGATTATTTATATACATGTATATTGCATAATTATTTTACTGTTTATTTACATTCTTGGAATTTATTTATACCTACTTATAGCTACGCATATTTATTTCAACATGTCCGGAAATACCCAAATTTTTATGACGATACACTTCGTTTTTATTACAAAATCGTTTTTAGATTTAGTGCAGATTTTTTATGTTCTTAAAAGCGCGTAAAAGAAGATTTACAGTACAAACATACATAACATCAAACCTATTCATGTCAAATGAGATGGCAGAAAACCGCTTAAAACGAAAGCACAACACGAAATACATTTATTTAAATTCTATAAAGCAAAAATATTTGAAAAATATAATCATACTAAGTAAAATAATTTTTTAAACGAAACGAATGATATTAGTACTATAAATTGTAACATTTTTTGTTGATTTTCCAAATATATGATTCTTTTAGCGTAAAGAAAAATGTTCTAGTTCTTTTAATTTCGTATTTGTGTTCTGTAATAAATGACACGATATGTGTTTTTCAACATTGATTTATGAGATCTCATATTCCAAATAGAATAGCACTTTAATTATAATAATCTGACACAAATATATTTTATTTTAGAATATCAATTGAGGCATCAATCAAATGTCGAACACAAAGGTAACTCATTATAATAATCTCACATTATTGAATAATCGGTTTATGTGCATATTAATTTATAAACCACTAATGTAATCGTGGTGTTATAAATCCGGCGGCCTAAAACTACTGACATTTAACTATACGAAATTTATGTTTTAACTTTCGCTTTTTACTATTTGTACTTATAACAAAGATGCGCTTCTGATACGACACTAATCCATTGTGATATAACTATTAAAGACCCATTAAAAAATTTCGAAATCGCTGCAACAACTGCTTCGTAACTATATTTTTGGTAAACGTGCGCTTTTACACCTTGATGCAATATATACATTCACCAAAAATATAGCTAAATCTTTCAGTAATTTCATTTTTTTTAACCAGTATTACTCATAATAATAGTTATTACCTTTATGCAATATATTGAAGACTTTTCTTTAGATACCAAACCATGATAGCAATACTCATTGTATTAGGTGATACTTATTGTTTTATGATAGAAGTAGGTCAATATTTTCTTTGTGTTCATCCATCATAACCTTTCAGTATCAAAACGTATAAAGTTAGAGAGAAAACATTACAATCAATCATAATATTGTTTTTATATGACACAAAAGATCATATCAGTTTCCAATGAACTTGAACTGCTTTTGCTAATTAATTTAAAAGATAGCTATATTAACTTTTAATTTCCTATACAAAGTACTTATAATGTGTATTCCGTTTTATTATTTCTTATACATTTCGCAAAATCAATATATGAAAAAACATATGATTGGAATTTAAGAGAAATTAAATTAAAATTATCCACAAATTACATTATTTCCATATATTAATTAAATAATTTATATCACTAGAAAGTGCACGGTTTTTGTTAATGACATATATAAGTATAGTGATTAAAGTATCAGAAAAGTGTGTGGAATAATGATTTATAAGTGGAAAAACGTTGGAGGAGCACTTCAATTCAGTTTCCGCCATATAAATGAGTTCCGGTGGCAGTTTTCGCGTGTTTATTTCTTTATTATTATTCCTATTACTAAAGGGAGTGGCACTGGATATTATAAGAATATCGGAAGGTTAACATTAAACCACTTAATTTTGTTAAGAAAGTAGTTTATTTTCTGCAAAACCCGTCAACATATATAGGAACTTAAGCATTCATGTTTACCTCTATGTAATCTAGTATGCAAATTTCTGACGAAATTACATGAAACAATATGATTTTCGTTGAAATTGATGGATTGAATTCGCAAACAATCAAAATAAAGCAAGCAACAGCTGACAAACATAGCGATTTGCATATTTTCAATAATATGGAAAATAAACCACAAACACCTAAAACTACACACGTTTATAATATATCAAAGCAAATAAATTTATTTCCAAAATATGTCATTCCGATTCTTATTATCCTTCACCATTCATATCTATATTCCATACACTCTATTGTTCTACACAATTTGTCGAATTTACACTTATAAGTATTTATTTATTCTAAATGAATAAAAATATATTATTTCTCAATATAGTCGGAGAATCTCACTTAATGTATATTCAATATTGATCAATAACAGAAACGTAATGTAAAAAGTAAGAAATGTCTGTTTATATACATTAATATTCATGAAAGATGTTTGTACGTATCCTACGACAGCACCATACATCCGTTCATAAATTATCTGTCTGCATATCCGCATGTAAGCGTGTGTGTCCGTCTGTCTGTATCCGTATATCCGTCCATCGAGAGTGAAAGACCGGGAGAAATTTCTTTATCAAGGTCACAAGTGGCCGCAGGCATAAACAACGTTGACCTTACTAAGATTTTTAAGAAATATACATCACATTTCATTTTCAATAAATTTCTGCGCTAATAAATCAGCCTTATTTCATTTTAAATATATACATACATGCAAATGCCACAACATAACACGATTTATGTTTCATCTGATAATCCACTGAGAGAAAGGATTCATTGGATGGCATGGAAATCAAATTTCTACACATAAATGATTGCATTCGATATGCTCAAATATTTTATTTATTTTTATTTATCAATCGTATTTTATAAAATTTCAAAAACAAAATATATTAGTGTCTAATGCAAAGTTAATAACACGGTATATAAATAGTTTTTACAAATAAATTAAAATTCTTTAGAAATACCTATGCGTCATATTAATGAAAATGTATAAAAATGAATGTATTTGTAATATTTGGCAATACAAGTTTTAAAAATTAAAATATTGTGAAAATCATTCAACGAACTGGAAACTTATCAAGTTGGCATTGCTCAATATTTACTACATAAATATGCAAACTTTTACTAAAATATTAACCATAAGGCACAAATGTATCGATACATAAATAGATAAACATATTTCCTGGCTCATTGATTTCTTATGAAATTTGCTTGTAAACATTGATAGATTTTGTTTCATAATCTGTAAAATATTAACTTTGAAATATAGAAATTTCCAATATGTTACTGCAACTTTGACACACTTAATTTTCTTCTAAAAAGGAAATTTTGTTTATAAATTATTTATTACTAATTGAAATAAACGATATTTTATAGTAAAAACACACGTACACAGATCTAAGTATAGGTAGTAGAAAAGTAATTTCTGTATTATGCATAGAAACAATTAAAAACAAGAATGTGAAAATTTAGAATAAAAAGAAGCGAGTAAATAAAATTGTTATTCAGTGTAGATTTGTCACACTTGTTAAATTTAAATGAATACTTTTACTTGTAAACAAGTATTTCTATTTAAATTATTGATTCTTAACACCTTTGTACTTTTATAACGATCTAAAAGAAAGTTGTGACGGAAGAGCCAAAAGTTCCTCCTGTCGTTTGTTATAGGAACCTATATCATTTGCATTGGACTGTTTTCAAAAAACGACAGGACATTGATTGATGTTTAAATTATTTTGGCATTCAGTGCACTATTTATGCATTATCTACTTTCTATAAATGGTAGTTGTGTTATCATGATGATCTGAATCCTAAAGAGCAAAAGAGAAACAAAACTGTTTATATCTCTGATCCCAATACTTACGATATTATAAAAAATATATTATTATTTTTTATAAGATCTTAAATAATGAATTACCAAAATATATCGCGCGTACTCATAGAGAATTACTAAATTAATACTAAATAAGATAATCTTTTATCTTAGGCGAAAATTATACGCTTGACTATAAATACTGTATATGCTCTTTGTAATTATAATTGAAAAAGTAATGTTTTTGATTACAATTTTATCCATTTAAAAGATTGCGATATTTTATTTAAACATCTGCAGTGTCATGCACCGAACTTTCTTATACGCATTTGAGTTAAACCATATCATAGTTTCATTATTTTTCTAATTTATATTTGTTCTAACCTTTAGATTGCTTTTACACTAAATATATTTCTTAGAATAAATATTAAATATCAAACTTCAAATTATTTAAGTTTATATTGTTAAACAATTGACAGGCGCAGATGATACGATTTATGTAAAAATATATATAATAAGCAGAAATTTATTTTGAAACCAGTACTCTTTTTGGAAAAAAAATTCAAACAAAAGTTGTGCTAAATATAAATATCTTTAATTTTTGTTCATGCAATTTTTCTATAACTGTAACCATTTTTGAGTAATTGAAGAAATTGCAATAAATGAGTAGAGTTAACAGGCACTTCCGCTTTGAATATTTTTTTCAAAATATGAGGTGCATACCTCAGGCATATGCAAATCTTAAGATTAAAGTTTCATAATTTTAACTTTAACCGTTTAGGCTGTAGAGAGCATACACACACACACACACACACAGACAGACGTCATTCCAAAAATAGTCGGAATCGATTCAGGGAAGGTCAAAACGTATATTTCCGTTAAAATTTTTCATGATTACAATACTTACTTGTACTGCGTATAAGAAAGTAAAAATCTATGCGACTTTAGTACTTCCATTTATTTAGCTTTATTTTTCTAACTTCCGATTTATTGGCAACTTTATATAATTATAAGGGACAATTAGACACTAAAAAACTATCGATAGTAGAATTTTGATTTATATTGAACTCTTTTAAATTACAAAAAAAGTGTTTTAGCTTATTATTAGTTCAATTTGTAGTTACAGTTTTTTATGCAGCAAAGTTCTGCAATCAGCTGAGCCATTATAGTGTAGTTATATACGTAACAGTATTTAGGTTAATTAATAAATAAGCAAGTTCTACAGTTGATAGATAGCTATATAAACACATGTGTAGGTAAACAAATTTACAACAGTGTATTGTAGAAGTATTTTAATTTAGCAGAATTGTCTTTATTGTCAACTTTCAAATACATAGGTTTTATTGCTTAATTAATTGTTAAGTAGTATTAGATAAGTCAATATATGGTTATATTGTTTTACAAAAAAAAAAGGCATTATGGAGTTTCCTTATTATGCCATACGCTCATGGAGTTACGTAAATATTAAAGATTTCTCTAATCTTAAAATGAGGAATAAATTGACATCTATTGAATTTGAATTATGAGATAAATTGTAATTCAAATAACAATTTCTAAAATAAAATATTCTTTACTTTGTTTCGGTGCTAATTTTATGAAAATTCATATCTATACGGAAAAATCGTGGTTCGAGAAATATGTAAACTTTCATAATAAAACATTTTTAAAAAGCGGATTCTTGTCTATTGTCGCTTAAGTATAAACTTTACTAGCAATGAGTTTCTATAAATACGAAATCTATGGATATAAAACGAGTTCGCAACAATCTGTTATTTTTTTTTTTAGTGTTTCACTCGAAGAGAAGATTTACTACGAATTGCTTTGATCTCAATTCACACAATATATTACCAGCATTGGGATTTCTAGAAGATTGCTAACATATTCCCCGATGAACTTTAACAACAAACAAACGACATTCGTTGATTGCATCCAAGATCCAAGGTTTTTACTTTTACCCGGTAACGATAACGACGAGCACGGTATACAAAACTACTCATTTATCAATCTTGCCGTTACGTGAATTGCATACACAATATACCTACGTGCATATCTATTCACAATTCAACAAACGCATCTTGCATCTCGTGTAAATGTAAAACTTGTATGTACATATGTAGGTTGCTTACTCAGCTGTTGGCGAAAGTGATACCCAAGTTTTGCATACAATTTTAATATTTAATCTCCACACAAATCTTTCAAAGTATACCTTAACTATTACTTTAACAAATCAATTACAAATTTAGATCACAATAAGTAATTGTTTAACGTACATTACAAAATTAGTGACTTTTATAACAAAATAATATCCTGTGTTGCTAAAACTTAATGCTTTCTTAACTAGTTGAAAACGACTTTTAATAACGACGATTACACACATTTAGCACATTAATTAAGTTTTTTTTTATCTAATTGTTCGAATTAAACGTTTTGGTCGATGTCGCAGCATCTTTCTACAGCTTGCTGAATTGCATCAGTGAGTGATTATATTTCTGCAATCTGGGCAATATGATGACGTCCAGTTTCCACATTCTTTTGAACACGCCCATTTGTTAAACCTGTCCTCGAATCTTTGTCTATTTTATCATTGCGAAAGTTAATTCTTCTCTCAACTCTGAAGTTGTCTATTGTTTGACGTTATTGCCAATTATATTGGATGAAAATTCATTTTAAGTCATCCTTAATATTTTCTCGTTGGAAACCACAACTTCTTTAAATCTTTAGCACTATTTTGAATTTCGCTTCGTTTTAAAATACGTGTACTTGAAAGCTAGAAATTAACTTTTTTTAGCGTAAAGTAATATTTATTTTTACAACCGTAATATTGATACCGACCAAACTAATTAATGTGTTTTATATTCCGCGAAATTTATTATCACGAAGTTAACTAAACTAAATATGTAAATCTCTGAATTAAACAAAACGTTTAATAAACAATTGTTTTTTTTTTTTCGTAACATTTAATTTGTACAGTTTGATTAAAATAATACTGTTGTTTTTCAATATATTCTTTACGGCTTGAAATGATGACAAGAAATAACGGAATATTTGCCAAGTGCAGCCTTGAATTATAAATGTATTCTTGCAATAGATACTCAATATTTATAGCGTTTGACTAGATAATAATGTATACTTATAATTCCATAATGAATAAATTCCATTAATAACACGCATAGATAAATATATAAAACGGATTTATAAATGATTAAATTACAGGTTACAATCGTGATATATTATCTCTTCTTATAATTATTGCAAATATTTTCTGTTTGTTTACTGATATTTTAAAAATACCTCACATAGAAAGGAACACGTGCATTTTTGTTGCAAATTTATTCTTCAGTAGAAACGTGTGAAGTAGTCACATTTCTCAAAAGACCTCATAAATACTTGATTAGAAATTGATTATTTAAATATGAATTTATTGGTTAGTTTTCAATCGTCATTAAAACAAATATTTGAAATTTTTATTTCTTTACAAAATTTACAAACCAATATACAAATATTTTACTTTTTAATTTAATCAGTGTTTAAAATTGCATTATTTTAAATGGATCGTTATTTATTTTAAAATATCTATATAAATTGTTAATTAAGTTAATAAATATTTATCCAAATATTATGCTCAGTTGCAGTACAACTTAATTCTCACGTATATAACCAGTTAGCGTCAATGGAATACAGGTCTAACCATGGGGATAAATGATAATGAAAGCAATATTTTTTGTCACAAATAAAGTAAAAGTAATAACAATAATACGTGTCATGTAGAGACCGCAGTTATGAACGTGTAATGTGAACTATTGAAGTACACTACCGCAAAGCATTACGGAATAAGTTCATTTGCTATAACAAACCATTACATAACAAAACGTGAAGCCGGTGTTCTAAGGTACTTCTCTTCAAACAACGGAGAATTTTATAGCGTAAGTATGTTTGCAATTAATTAAAATTGTTGTATATCTCATTAAAGATTCCATAAGGATTCTTGAAACAATTATTTGAGATCACGGAAGCGGAAAATAGACTTTGTAATAATTACAGTAAATATTTATATTTTGAGATATTAATACAGATACATTTATTTTTTGCTCCTTTAGTAGAAATTAGGTCATGTGTAAAAAAACAGCAAATATTATTGTTTTACGTACGTTAGTGTTTTGTTTTACTTATGTTTAAATAGAGATATTAAATTGTGAGATTAGCCTGAAAGGTATTATTTATTTTATATATTTTATTAGGATAACTTGGATAAATACTTATTTGTATAAATATTTATATATTGTGAATATGTAATTATTGCTGTTTAAAAGTGGCAAATGCTAGCGTCCTACAACTCTATTGTTTTGTATGTAAAGAATTAACAGCACTCCTTATTTTATGAATCATGAACAAATAACAATAAACTGACCAGTTTGTAGTAGCCAAACTATTTTGCATTTGCGTGCAGACAATCAAGGCATCAAACTGTTTTTGTTCCGCCTAATTTATTGGGAACAATACATAACTGTTGCTTGATTATGTAAATTTTAGTTCTTGCTAAACGCTCAATGTCTTAATATTTTAACAAATATTTATGACTATCTGATTTAATTTCTATATATTTTAAAGTTATTAGCATTTCTTTTTATATTCTCAAAAGTGCAATGACATATGATCCATCTCTAAAACAATTAAATATTTCTTCGTTTAGCAGCAATTTCTTTATTGGTGGTATTAACATTTATTATTATTGGTAAATTGCGAAATTAAAAACTGTGTAAAGTTTCTTTAAATAGTTTTGATGTTTTTAAATAAAAGAAATTTAGGATTGCATAGTAATAAGTTTGCTTTTCATTTATATTATATATTTAAACGTGTGCTTTTGAATTTTAATATTTGATGGAATTTAAAAGCTTTCAGAAGTATTGTTGTGGAGAATATACAAACGCGATGTGGGTGCTCGTATTATTAGATTTGATATCATATAGCTGAATAGTCACAGATATGGTTACTCTCATGACCGGTTGACCATTATTCTATTGATAGCATTTGCAAGAGGACAACACTTAGTCTTTTGACCATGACGATAAACACATTACTTGCAAAATGAATATTAAAATATATAACAAACTAAATACGAGCTAATCATCTGTTCTGTATAAGGTTTCTTACGATATTATTTTTAAAAAAAATACAATTTCGAAAAAAATGAAAAAAACTGACAAAAATCATGTCGAAAATATAAAAGAGCTCATAAATATAACACTGATAATGTTTATATTAGATTAAGTAACATTTTTTTAATATATCACAAGTAGCATCGGTAAAAAAGCATCTGTTAAAATGTAGAAAAATTCGGCTGTGACAAAGTTTTGTTCATAAATCAGAAACTAAGGCAGCGAATCTTAAAATGATTTTGTCAAAACGAATGTAGAACGGTGTCCCTACAGAGCAAAAGTGGTGTTTAGCTCTTTCTGAAGTTTAATATTTTTTAATAATTCTTAAATGTTTGTCTAAGTTTTGAAGCATTGCCCGAAATATCTGAGTATAATAAAATATATTTTGTGTACAGGCATTTTATTTATTTAAAAAAAAACAAAATAATTGGCACACATAACACTTTTTTTTTAATTATCGCATAAAAATGTGCAACTGCTTAGCTTTATTTAATTAAATTCTTTATATAAAATAGCAGAAAGATATCGACCGGAATTTTTATAATCAAATAAATTCGAATTAATTTCATTTCAGCTTTAATGAAGTTATTGAATACATCGCATAACAAGCTTACAAATTGAAACACGTAATGAATGATTTGAATCAAAATCAATCATTTAAATGCCAAATTACGAATGTCCATTTTTCTCATTTTTATATAAAAGTAACTTTAATTAAAAGCACTGTAATAAACAGGAGTAGTTTTGTATTCTAATTTGATTCAATTTGATGTAAATTATATTTTAAGTCATTTAATTTGTCAAATATAAGTAAATTAGTCGATATTTAGTGCAATATGACTGAAATTTTACTAAACTGCAGAAGTTTTATGTGTACTTTTACATTAAAATCTATTTATATAAGTATCTACTTTTAATGTTTTAAAAAAGAAAAAGTACGCGAATTTAATAAAACTTTTCGATTCAAAGTCTTGAGGAGTGATATTTGCGCATGATTGAATAGTAATTTTGTGATAAACGACATTTACGAGTTTAAAAGAACATAGAAGAGGAAACGGATAATCTATATCCGGTCTATTCGTTTATTCTGTGATGCACCTAAATATATTAGATATATTTTAACTAATTTTAAATTCCAATATCAAAATATGGTTTTGTGTGTGTGTGTTTTTATATAAATAATGAATAGCGCTACTAGATTGACGCACACATATTTTATTAAGGTGCCATTTTAATTTATGTGAGTACAGTTAACATCGTTGACGATAACTTATAAATTCAATGAATATATTTAGCAGATTTTCATTTCATCTCGTAAGTAAATTAAAACCGCAAATATTAAAACACGTTAATTTCACTTGTGCATATCACAGGTGTGTTGAAAGTTTTACAAAAAAAAATACACACACTTACAAAAGTCAACATGAACCATGTTTACTTTCTGTTTATCTAGTCCAATCAAACGGTTCAATACAAGCACTAGCATAAGAAAAAAAAAACTATTTATCCCAAAAATGTCGAACACTTAATATTCATTTCTAATTTCTTCTGACACAAATACTATTGTATGCATTATCTATTATAAAACAATAGAAATTAATTGATAGAATTTTTTACAACTGTCTATCTACTAGGTAGAAGGTCACAATATTCTTGAAACAGTGCGTAACAATTAAAACAATCAAAAAAGTATTAATAATGCATTTATTTAATTACAAATAATATAATTATTTTATTGCTTTATAATATTATACCAAAAATAAAATATCTGCAGTGTCATGCACCGAACTTTCTTATACGCATATGGGTTAAACTATATCGTAGTTACATTATTTTTCTAATTTATAATATTTGTTTTAACCTTTAGATCGCTTTTACAGTAAATATATTTCTTAGAATAAATATAAAATGTCAAACTTCAAATTATTTAAGTCTATTTTGTTTCTTTGATAAACAATTGACAGGCGCAGATGATACGATTTATGTTAAAAATATATATAATAAGCAGAAATTTATTTTGAAAACAGTACTTTTTGGAAAATATGTTCAAACAAAAGTTGTGCTAAATAGAAATACCTATAGTTTTTGCTTATGAAATTTTTCTGCAACTGTAACCATTTTTGAGTAATTGCAGAAACTGCAAAAAATTACTAGAGTAAACAAGCACTTCCGCTTTGAATATTTTTTTCAAAAATAGGAGGTGCACACCTCAGGCATATGCAAATTTTATGTTTAAAGTTTCATAATTTTAGCTTCAACCGTTTAGGCTGTAGAGAACATACACACACACACACACACAGACACACACACACACACACACACAGACGGACGTCATACCAAAAATAGTCGGAATCGATTCAGGGAAGGTCAAAACGTATATTTCCGTTAAAATCTCGAGTTCGAAATTTTTCATGATTACAATACTTACTTATACTTCGTATAAGAAAGTAAAAAGTTTTTTATAATATGTAATCGGGCCTAATTTATATAATAAATAGAAATAGATATTTAGCTCAAATTCAGAACTTGCTACTACGCTGTCTAGAATTTCAGTACAGAAAAGGACATTAAATCGTATCAGTCTGTACATGCAACATTTTCAATGTATGTGGAACAAATATTTGTGACAAAAATATAAGCGCACATTATTAAACGTTATAATCACAAACATAATTGTTATATTAGTAGTAAAGTAAACATATATTTTAGTTTAATTCACCTCTTCAATTATTTGAAGCAATAGAATTAATATAACATAGCACCAAATAATATTATCATTACATGAATAAGGATATATTTAACTCTTTCAAACCTGCTAAAAAAGATTTATTCGAAATTTATTTGAACTAATTACATTAATTTATTTCAAATTTGCTTAAAAAAAAAGGTTGTTATAGGAAAAAATATGACGTTATGTACATAAAACGAAAATTATATTTGATTTAAGAGTTTTGCTAAATAATTTAATTTGGGCATGGCATATTTTTCGTAAGGACCTCGCTGTTTGAAAGTGTTACTTATAATTATAAGTATTTACTTTTAAATATCTTAAAATTGAAATATTTTGTAACATCCTTAAAAAGGATTAAAATTTTTTTTTATATATATAATAAATAAAAATGAAAAATTGAAAGAAGCCAATGGCATTTATAAATATCAAAAGACAATTTAATATATAATTATAATATGAATGGTAAACTTACAATAATCTCATGGTCATCCTGACGATACACTTCAATCACAATCACTAGTCAACACCGTCAAAAAACTTCAACAACTAAAAAAATGTGTGTGTCCTTTATATAATAAAGCGGTGTCCGCGACGGGTGTCGAACTCACGACCGTCAAAGCGACGCGGCACGTACCAAACTAACCCAACTTGCCCGGAGTAACCGTGTAATACCCCAGCCCAACAGACAGTAAACGTCGCGAAAGAACAGCAGCACCAGCACTCTGGTGGTGTGGCGTCGGTGTCGGTGTCGAAGTCGCTGTCGGCGTAGATACCTCGTTGTGCGTGTATGAGAATGTGTTTGTTACTACAACACTCTCACAGCAGATCCTTGCGTTTAAGGTAAGCTGGTTTACCAAAGAGCAAGAGGGGGTATCACACTCACATACACACCATACTCGGTTCCACATTTCTTTTCAATTTTAAACCAGTCTTTTCTATAAATTTTACTACAGGAGTTATTACCGTAGCTCTTTCTCCATACCATAGAATTTCAAGGACAAATTCATATGGTTTGAGCTTTCCTGTATTGCACAGTCTGAAATCGCTCACAAAAAGCAAGAAAAGACGTTTATCTACTTGTTTGAATATTAAAAGCTACAACATAAAGCCAAATATCTTCGATTTGGTCCATATAGCACTCAAAATCTTACAGAGCAAAGGAAGTAAGTATAAGTAAACCCCACATTACGAAATATTGCAAGTAAACAGAAATAAGAGCGTGTATGAAGAAGTAGATAAATTCGAATGAACGCGAAAGAATTATGTGTGGATGCTATACGTTTGTCAATATCTGAATGACTGTAAAGGGTTTTCTGCCACTCCATTTTATAGACATTAGCATGTTGTTATGTATGTAATATCGCTCATACAAAACAGAATTTAAATAAATGTCAGTCTATCGTGAATTATGCATGAAGAACATAGTGAAAAAGAGACCAAAAATGATCTAAGAAAGTATGTTAGAGAGCAACACTTAAAGATTCTAAAGGCAGTGGAAGTGAAGAGTTATTAATGGGATATTATTTGAAATGGGTATACAATTATACGTATGTTTTGTATGTAGTATTTTTCATAGTATAAATCAATGACTTGCCGAATATTTTATTATATATCTATGTATATATTTCTCTTAAAACTGAATTAATAAAACTTAATAATAACCATTGTAATTCCTAACGGAATTTAGTTTATATACATAAATTGTGGTGACAATCCTCAAAGTATAAACAGGTAAAAAACTAATATTCGTTATTTAAAGTAATATGAAAACGCAATAGCAATTTCCACTTTTGTTATTTTATTTGTGTAAGTAATCCTCAAGTATAACATTGTACTTATGGGAAATAGTGATCCACTTTACAAATACTCTTCAAGAACGTTACTATTCGTAAGATCGACGACTGTCTATATATGCAAATATTTGCTCCACTTGTTTGAGACGCAATTGCTTTGCGCAAGATATTTCAGTTATTGTTTTTATATCATTTTCCAGAAAGAATGGCGCGACACCTACATCGTTTCAAATTGTTTATTATAAAACTTAATACTTGACGAGAAAGGTTGAAATATTTTAGCCATGCGGTAAAAGGAACGTGGAATTAGTTATAATGGAAATGTATGTCCAAACGGAGACGGACATCGCGTCCGTCCAACAACTTTCGCTTATTGCTGGTCGTGGTGTTTGTAAGAAGCGAGGTTTTTTGAGTAACCGAATATAACCAATTCACTCTCGTGGTTATAATACCATTTTTACTGTACGGTTTCCCCTTCACCTTCCCTCAAGTCAACCAAGCCACAACTGACCCATATATTATTAGTGTCGTTTTTGTCTTGTTTTCCATAGAGAAATTTCATTGAAAATTGACACTTATGTAAAATTTATAGGAATTGAATTTATTAAATTTTTATTATAATTACTAAACCAATTAGATTTTTTTTCAATTTTTATTTTCAATCACATAATAACACTTTACAAGCTTACCAATTGATTTTTCAAGGTTTGTGGCATTGTACCTATGAATTAGTTTCGTTCGCTCAAAATATCCATAGCATTGAACGTGTTTTCAGTAGTAATATGCCAATCAATCAAAATCAAACTTTTTATTTACACCAGACATGTATTTAAAAAATTTTGAATTACCTAACAAAAACAATGAATTCTAGAAGAATTACACTAAAAATCAAATAATTTTTAAATGCGTCAATATTAAATATATTCCAAGTGTAAGTTTATATAATAAAAATGTGCACTTCTTTTTACAATAAATATCCCTTACTTTTCATTCTTATATAAATTTGTATTTTGTGTATAATTAAAAAAATAAACTTATAATGCCCTATAGCAGTCTCACAAAAACCGAGACAAGCGTTAAAAATTGTTTATTCTCTGTCAATTTTATTGACAGAGTAATTAGATTTACTTATTTCTACGAAAATTTAAAGCAAACCTTATGCATTGATTAACCATGAATTATCGGTTAGATAAATAATAATAGATGAACGTTTCTAGAATATCCTTACTATACAAAAATTAATTTCATTTGCATCCAATTTTTACTTTCTTATACGCAATATAAGTAAGTATTGTAATCATGAAAAATTTCGATCTCGAGATTTTAACGGAAATATACGTTTGGCCTTCCCTGAATCGATTCCGACTATTTTTAGAATGACGTCCGTCTGTGTGTGTGTGTGTGTGTGTGTGTGTGTGTGTATGCTCTCTACAGCCAACGACTGAAGGTAAAATTATGAAACTTTAAACTTAAGATTTGCATATGCCTGGGTGTGCACCTTCTAATTTTGAAAAAAATATTCAAAGCGGAAGTGCCTGTTTACTCTAGTAATTTTTTGCAGTTTCTGTAATTACTCAAAAATGGTTACAGTTACAAAAAAATAGCATGAACAAGAATTAAAGGTTTTTATATTTAGCACAACTTTTGTTTGAATTTTTTTTCCAAAAAGAGTACTGGTTTCAAAATAAATTTCTGCTTATTATATATATTTTTACATAAATCGTATCATCTGCGCCTGTCGATTGTTAAACAAATTAGACATAAATAATTCGAAGTATAACATTTTATATTTATTCTAAGAAATATATTTAGTGTAAATGTGTTCCAAAGGTTAGAAAAAATATTATAAATTAGAAAAATAATGAAACTACGTTATGGTTTTACTCAAATGCGTATAAGAAAGTTCGGTGCATGACACTGCAGATGTTTGCTGTAGCAATAATAAATATTAGAAAAGCGTAATTCTTAATGCTATAGTCAAATGGCATCATATATATTAAAATATTCTTGTTTTTGAGGCACCTAAAGGAATTGAAAATAATATATAAAAAAACATCTGCAGTGTCATGCACCGAACTTTCTTATACGCATATGGGTTAAACCATATCGTAGTTACATTATTTTTCTAATTTATAATATTTGTTCTAACCTTTAGATCGCTTTTACACTAAATATATTTCTTAGAATAAATATAAAATGTCAAACTTCAAATTATTTAAGTTTATATTGTTAAACAATTGACAGGCGCAGATAATACGATTTATGTAAAAATATATATAATAAGCAGAAATTTATTTTGAAACCAGTACTCTTTTTGGAAAAAAATTTCAAACAAAAGTTGTGCTAAATATAAATATCTTTAATTTTTGTTCATGCAATTTTTCTATAACTGTAACCATTTTTGAGTAATTGAAAGTGCAATAAATGAGTAGAGTTAACAGGCACTTCCGCTTTGAATATTTTTTTCAAAATATGAGGTGCATACCTCAGGCATATGCAAGTTACATTATTTTTCTAATTTATAATATTTGTTCTAACCTTTAGATCGCTTTTACAGTAAATATATTTCTTAGAATAAATATAAAATGTCAAACTTCAAATTATTTAAGTCTATTTTGTTAAACAATTGACAGGCGCAGATGATACGATTTATGTAAAAATATATATAATAAGCTAAAATTTATTTTGAAAACAGTACTCTTTTTCCTTTCTTATACGAAGTATAAGTAAGTATTGTAATCATGAAAAATTTCGATCTCGAGATTTCAACGGAAATATACGTTTTGACCTTCCCTGAATCGATTCCAACTATTTTTGGAATGACGTCCGTCTGTGTGTGTGTGTGTGTGTTTGTGTGTGTGTGTATGTTCTCTACAGCCTAAACGGTTGAAGCTAAAATTATGAAACTTTAAACTTAAGATTTGCAAATGCCTGGGGTGTGCACCTCCTATTTTTGAACAAAATATTCAAACCGGAAGTGCCTTTTTACTCTAGTCATTTTTGGCAGTTTCTGCAATTACTCAAAAATCGTTACAGATACAGACAAATTTTATAAATAAAAATTAAAGGTATTCATATTTAGCACAACTTTTGTTCGAATTTTTTTTCCAAAAAGTGTACTGGTTACAAAATAAATTTTTACGTTTTATATATATTTTTACAAAAATTGTATCATCTTCGCCTGTCAATTGTTTAACAAAATAGACGTAAATAATTTGAAGTTTGACATTTAATATATATTCTAAGAAATATATTTAATGTAAAAGCGATCTAAAGGTTAGAACAAATATTATAAATTAGAAAAATAATGAAACTACGATATGGTTTAACCCATATGCGTATAAGAAAGTTCGGTGCATGACACTGCAGATATTTTGAAAATATATTCAAACAAAAGTAGTGCTAAATAGAAATACCTTTAATTTTTGCTCATGCAATTTTTCTGTAACGGTAACCATTTTTGAGTAATTGCAGAAATTGCAAAAAATGACTAGAGTAAACAGGCACTTCCGCTTTGAATATTTTTTTCAAAAAATAGGAGGTGCACACCTCAGGCATATGCAAATCTTAAGTTTAAAGTTTCATAATTTTAGCTTCAACCGCTTAGGCTGTAGAGAACATACACACACACACACACACACACACACATACACACACACACACACACACGCACACACACACACAGACAGACGTCATTCCAAAAATAGTCGGAATCGATTCAGGGAAGGTCAAAACGTATATTTCCGTTAAAATCTCGAGATCGACATTTTTCATGATAACAATACTTACTTATACTTCATATAAGAAAGTAATTAAAGTTCAAAATTTCTATCTTGGGATTTCGAAGTGTATTTACATACATAAAATATGTTTGTTTTTATAGCATGGCAAGCAATAACAAATTACGAATACTGTACAATTGATTAATAATTACATTTTTGGTAAATGTGCGCTTTGCATGTTCTCTTCTGTTATGTCAGTTATGTTTACTATAGAGAGTAAGCTCTTCTTAATTGCAATCTAAAATTCACGTATGCAATTACAAAGGAAATTATGTTGTGTGATAATATTGTTAATATAGAATTTTAACAGGACATATAATTTCATTTTCACACAGTTACATGTAGTGGTTTGATTCTGTTGCAAAGAAATTAAACATTTTGTGAAGCTCTTATTTCAAAAAATGAATGATATGTGCTTAATCAAATCATGTATAAATTTGAATAATTTGGTACACCTACACATAGTTTATTGCAATATGAAATTAATAATTAATATTCATCGAGTTACAATTGGCATTTTGAGTTTTGTCGACATTTTTTTAGAAGACTTATACCACGTAATTTGGTGTTTTATTGGATTTGAACAATAATAAAATACTATTCAAATTCAACTGGGTTTTAATGCACTTAAAATACATTATTTAAGCCAAGGTTCGGTGCAACTATCTAATAGTAACGTAAATTTACGATAATACTGCTGTAGGCCATACTATTTACTCTCGTAAAATTTTAAGATTAATTATTCAGAAATATGTCTAGAAGAAAATAGTAGGTTTATTGAAAAATATATTGTTTTTCTTACTGAAATAATAGATTTATCGTGAGCATAACTTGCAATAAACGAAGATAGACATTTGGCTCACTGACTGACTGCTGAAACTACCAATACGTATTTAGGTCTACTAAAATATAAATAGAATAGTAAAACATTTCACGACGAGTCTACTGAAACCATAAAACTGAAAATAAAAATAATTAAATATTTAATGGGCTGAAATTCTCTTGGGCTTCGTAATATTTTATAGCCTATCTTAAATTAAAAATGAATAGGTTTAGCTTCAGAACTTTCTTCATAATTAAACTTTTTTGTGAACCGTTCCCTTTTACAATATACACTTGTGTTCCTAGTTTTACTACCTTTGCTTTTATAGCAAAAACATTACCAACTCATAATATAAATAAAACTTACCGCTTTAGAATAATTATATAAACTACGAAATTATATTAAATACATAATATAGTATTTAGAATAATTAGTAATGCTATAATTTTATTCAAAACTCTTTCATAGAAAGCTTTACATAAATTGTCTAAATAATATAAATATGGCAATTAGGCAAAATTTAATTTCTTCCAATTGTATCTTTGCAATTATTTGTTACCTTCCATGCTCAAATATTTTTTCACTAGCTGCAGGTTACGTTTTCATTTATACAAAAACAATTTTCTCCTTCTCCATATTTGTTCTTTATACCTTAGTGTCGGAAGTTTTATTTTATCATGACAGATTGCCATTACATATTAAACACCCTTGGCTTTCTACTCTGCGCAAATATTTACAACCAAAAATTGTGTTGGATGAGAACTTTGCAATTAGCCATAAAAAAAATGTTGATCTTTTATTTTGTACCCAATTAAATAATTCTTTATTGCCTTAACTTCGAAATTTAAAATAATGTCAAATTCGTGCAGTCTAATAGACTTAAATTTCGTGTGTATTTAGTTTCTTTTAATAAATATCTACTTTGTTTTATGGGAAAGTTACTCTAATGTCTTAATGTCATGGTCAAGACGTCACGTCATCTTCACTCATTACAATGTTATAGAAAGACCACTCTAGCTAGTAAATACTAAAAAACATCTCTGTGGTTGTGGTTTATCAATGATTTGATTATTTATTCCATAGAAATAATTAAAGCTTTTTATAGTCAATTAAGTGGAAATCTTTTTTAGAGTAAAATAGTGAAACTGTATATGTAGAACACAAAAAATGTTATACACCTGCAGAGCTGAAATAACATTTATGATTTGTGGCACGAATATTTTTTTGAAATATGAAACAAAGAAGAGTTCAATGAAATAACTGATAATCATCAAGGCTTTCGCAAAATTAACAATTTAAATTATTCAGAACCAGACTGGATGGTGCATAGATGCGTTGAGAATAAACCAGAATCCAAGGTTTGCTTTATCGGAATTAACTGAAAAGGTACGAAAATAAAAAGAAATCCTTTACAAATTTCGACCTTGTCGTTATTTCTGTAAATTTAAACCAATAATTTTTATGTCTGGCGAAGATAATGTAATTAAACCAGATTACAATTTATAGCTTCAAAATATATAGCTGATGAGAAAGGTTTGATTTATTTGAACTATATAAAACTCTGCAATTAATTTTAAATTATTTCTGAATTATATGGTGTAAGCTCAAATGGAAATGTTAAGAAAAAGGTCCGGTAAGCAAATCAATATTAAATATCTGATTACCGAATCATATTTAGAAATAATAAAGAAAATTTAAATAATAATTTATTTTGTCCATATTCAGAAAGTTTTTTTAATTATATCCGTAGACAGTCTACCATACAATAATTGTTATAGTTTAGATATACTGACAGTTTTGCTTAAATTAGTTTTAGTTAAAATTGCATAAACAATAAAAAATAAATCAGTTGAAAAGCGCAGCAGGTTGCATAAACCTAACTTATATTATTAATTAGAGTGCTAAATACACATAATATATCATAATAAAGTTAACACCGTAAGATATAACGTGCACATTCACTAAACGTGTAGATTTTAATTTAACGATTTCGTCATAATTAGCAGTTATTTGTTACTTCTTATATAATTAACATTTTGTGCTATTCAGATTTTTGATTATTAATTTTAACTTTTGATATCAAATTCAACAATATACCTTATTATATTTCAAAGAAATACGGCAATTTAATTTTCTAAAATGAGTAGTACTAAATATGTGTTTCGACTTTTAATATACAAATATCACTGTTTATTTCCTTCGAATTTCATAACTTGATATACACTAACTAGTTCAAAATTAAATGAACGATTAAATTTGTTAAATATAAAGCCGGCATTTGCGTACCCAGAACTCCTTGTAATTGAATAGTTCCGTAGCTTAACAAAGAGTTTCTCGAACTTTTTTATAGCACAAAATGTCATCATTGAAAGTAAAATAGAACCTTTCGTTCAAATATCATTGACTACTTATAGAACTACATATAATACTTCGACTATTCAGCACATGATCTATTCGTTATTTAAATAAATCTGATATAATACGAATTCGCTTTTTAGACATTTTCTCTTTGACGCGGTACGAGGCAGAACCAATGTAATCATACTACGAAATTGGCAATCTTTTCCGTGAATTAAAACGCATTCGAAAAACCCAATCACCAACTGTACATTATATTTATTAAAATAATTGACAAATAAATATTAATATGTTGAAATATACATTTTTTATACTTATATGTATGAGCGAGATTATGGTAAGCGATCAGAGTTCACACGATTTTTAGATGTTGCAATAAGTTTAATTAAAAGTTAATCAATTATATATTATTTACAAAAAATTATGAACTGAAATAAATACGTAACTATTCGAAACTAATCAAGTTATATAGATCGGAAGACGTTCTCCGTTAAGATTAATATCAAAAACAATTTCCGCACTTAAAAGTTATATAGATATTTGAACCGAATAATCAGTCAAAATTTCAACATAACTTGGTAGATCTTTTTCAACAATTCCTTAGTAATTTGGTGAATTTTCTAAGGAAACTAATAAAAATCTATTATGTAATAAATAGTGATGTTTTATTATAAATAAACTATTGTGTTCTGCGCCGCTATAGTATAATATATAGTTTATTTAATTTATTTATTATTCAATGTATGCAAAGAGCCAATGACATGGTATTTTACAGTCATGGAGGAGAAAGTCGCTAAGATCTAAACAATTTATTGTACATTAACACATTTATTACACATGAGCATCAGAGGGTGTTGCTGTCATCTTTGTCAACATTGGTTGTTGCGCTGTGTCGCAGAGTCTGAAATGTTCCGCATATGCGTTACTATGATTATATAAATAAGAAATTAATATATGTAAATTTTGCCATACCTGAAATTCTTCAATTTAGTTTGACCTAATTCCTTTCTTTTTTATTTTTTTCATTAATTTACTATTCAATTGAATACTGCAAACATTATTTTATTTTCATTTTGAATTTAATTCTGTTTTTAACTCTCTCAAATCTTATATACTCCCGGAAGGATCATTTTTGTAATATTGAAAACATTTTACTACAAAATTCGTAAATCAATAAAATATCTATCGAAAAAAATTTTGCATCAACTTTTTTTTTCAATTTACATAACAGATAAGGTTGTACTCGTGGTATTTAAAAAATAATTTACTGAGAAGTTCCTCGTATGTGACACTTATGTAGACAAGTTTTGGAGTTGCGTAGCATAGGTCAACATAAAGTGATACTTTTATATTAATAAATTTTATTTTCAACCATTGTTTCATTACAAAACATAGACAGCATTTTTGAATCGAAGGAAACTGGCATTATATTGTCAAATAGATGAATTTATTAAATAAATTATAATTATTATTTATTTCATATAAGAAAGTAAAAATGTCTGTGAATTCAATTCCAGTAGTATAACCTCGATAATATATATGCTTTTATTTAAAGTAATTTTTATATAATAGCATAGCTGGAAACCAGTGTATCAAATTGAAAAATAATGTGGACACTATATTTTCATAAATTCATAGCGAGCACACTTTTTAATAAGAATATATGAGTAGTAGTAATTTTATAGAGGTAGCGTTTTTAATAGTAATATATTTATAAAATGTCACACATCATAATATAAAAATGACGTTAATTCAAAGTCGAAAAAATTAGGTATTTATGATTTCGTTTATTATTACTCGCAACAGTCCATTAGAAGAATGAAATGGGTTTATATTGTTTTGATCTAAATATATAAATTATCTCCTTAATTGGAAACAATTTTATACAAAACAGAAAAATTAGACCTTGTTTTATACAAACAATAACAAAATTTTATTGTTTTTAGTAATTCTAGGAAAATGCTATTACCAAATATCAATTACAATCTAATATCACTTTCTTAACTAATAAAACTATTCTACATTTATATGAAACTGTTTCATATAATCTATATATAATGTAGGAATTTCCCCAAAGTATTTTAATTTAAAAAATAATATTTTTTTAAGGTTTTTTATTTTTTGCAAGGTTAATGATGAAGACTACAAAATCAAAAACGATAATAATAACAAAAAATACGTTGAATATATTATCTGATTATATGCAAATTAAAAGTAATAAATAAATGTTCCCGTGTCAGATCCACTAGTATAAAATATTGGCTGGTCCTTCCAAGGATAACCTGATCGATCTTTTGAACAACATGTATATTTATAATTAATTTATCGCTTAAAAAAAGGTACTATTTATATATTTTTACATACCTTATACTACAATTTGGAGGCTCGTATACCTACAGATGATTTTTTGTTTCAATAGTTTATCACAAGAAATGGTAACTTTTTGCTAACCTACACACATAATAATAACATTTCAATTTTTTTGTTAAATTTTTTATTTATACAATATAAAAATTAGTAGTTTTTATTTGGTTATTTATGAGTGAAAAACCGGATTAAAGTTGAGCTATAAAATTAGATCTATTTTTATATTTTACTATGATTAAGATCTAGAGATCGAAAAGTATATTTATTACTTTTTTATTGTTTTGTGAATTGTATCTATTCATTCATAAAAAATATTTATTAGGAATTTTATTTATTTATATTTAGATATAATAATAAATATCTTATTTAGCTATAAACTTACAAATGCGCAATTTTAGGTAATCATTATCCATTTTTAGTGATAGTCCTGTTCCAATATAATTTGAATCAGTTGTTTTAGCAATATTAAGAATTCTAATTATAATTTTTAAATAGTGTTTATTTAATATAAAATTTGAAAACATTTTGAAATACACTGTATTAATAATGATTGTCATATTGTGAGTGCCAGTGCCGAGTGCCGCCACCATCAAGGCCGACCTGTTCACTTTCTTTCATATATATTTTTATTTTAAAGTCAGCATTCTGGTTTTAAATTCTTATAGCACAAAGACATTAGGTACAGTCCTAGTCCGTGGTGAACATGTCGCACCCACCGTTGACACACTTGCGTGAAATTCGTCAAACTTACATAGACATTACTGTACACATATGTTTAAATACTCTCAACTTCGACTTTACCTAATATATTCATGTCATTAAAAAAATTATTATAATTAATTAGTTGCTGGTTATTTTTCGTTGATTTATTGCTCAATATAAATAATTTGATTACTTTTTTAATACCATTTGTCATTATGAATTATATGAATGAACATAATATACAGATTAATGCATTGATACACTAACAATAGAGTAGGTAAATTGAATAACGCAAAATATATTTTATTTAAAAACATTAAAGTAATAGTAATTATATGAAGCTTAAGCCAGAAATAAAAGCTTGCAATATTCAATAGTTTAATATTGTACGTATTTAGGTACACGCAACATAGATATGCTAGCACGAACATGGCGAGTGAGTAGAAATTTTTATTTTAATTTATTTTTATTGCTCGTATGTATAGAGAAATTGTCTGGCGACAAGTCCATTTTTTACCATAGAGATAAATTATAAAAGCATACACTGCGCATGTGCATTATCATAGTTCACGATGTTACAATTAGATGGCAGTACAAACACAAAAATGAATAGATACATATGTTTGTAATTAATTGAATTTATGACCTATAAATGACATTCTGTCCGCACTTTTAACATCCTCATTTTTTTTTAGAATTATACAAAAGTTAATAATAATAATATATAACCATACTTTCTATTATTAATGTACACTTACATATATATAATTAATAGATATCCGTTTTTATTTTCTACTGGAAGTAATTCTGTAACTAATATTATAATTAAACATTTAAAAATTAATCATTTATTTCTGCATATTATTTTTAAACTAATCAATCTTTTATTTTATGTAATATATTTTTTAAACTATTCAAAACAAAATACGTATAAGAATGTTCAGTTCATGACATTTCGGATATTTATATATAATATTCTGCAATAGATTGAATCTTGATTTTCCGAATCAGGAAAACATAAAACAGATTTCTGTGAAATATACTAAGTATTTTAAAAATCTTAACAAATCAAAATCTAGAAGGCCCGTATTCGTCAACCTCAGTTAAATTTATTCCTTATTTAAAATTGAGTTAAACCTTTTAGTTAATCGAAGAATAAATTTTGGTGATATTGGCGAAATTAGCCATAAGAGTGACAGAAATTTTTATTATGCATTCACTAGATTACAATTATTCAAGTAGGAAACACATTTGTAATGTTATACCATTATAAAATATATAGGAGACCATAATATAATCATGAGCTACCTTGATCTTTGGTATTGCAGGTGAATTGCATACTTATAGTGTTCCCAGAAAATTAATGAAACATTTTATAAATTATCTGCCAATACAATAATTAATGTGATTCATTTTTACATTCTAAGCAAAATATATTATAAGTAATTGAGTAGTGATAATCTTAAAATAAATGAAGATATTAGAGAAAATAGAAAAGAGATTTGCTATATGCGTGTGGGTAACTGTATATTTATAAAATGTTGTACGTAATAAAGTATTAACTAGTACAATTTTAGCGATTGCAATACGAAAAGTCACCTTTCCAATTTTTTTTATAATTACCAAATATTAATATAACTTTTTATCATTTTAATTTAGAATTAGCAAAATATTTAACGACCAAATTAACATGAATTAATTAACAGCATTCTAATATTTCGTTAAAAAAATTCATAATTAAAATTTTTGCAAAATTATAAAAAAATATATGAAATAGCTACTGAAATTTGAATTTGAAATTATGTTTATACACTTTGCATAAAGAATAACTGGCAATACCGATAACAGCAACATATTTGATAAAACAACAACTGATTTTAAATTAGCATTTATAACAAGAAGCAACCAATGTTAATAAAACCGAATACAGAATAATTGGTTCGACTCTTGTTTGATGTACTAATTATCTCATTATTCTTCGTGTTCAATTTTTTTAACGTCAACTCGAAGCGAACAATAGTTCAAATGTCTCCGCCAGATTTCGTAGCACTGTATGTGAATACACAATCAAAATTATTCTAATGGATGAATGTAAATTCAGATATTAATAAATGTTGTTTTGCTAGAAATATGTACGTAATAGGTTAAAAATGCAAATAAAGAATGTACAAAATTTGTAAATTAAAAATTATTCATGTTTTTCAAACGCAACTTGTCGAAAGTTAACACACGCAACATTATATGTTTTATTCAAATAGAGAATTTTTCGTAATTTTTTATTAAATGAATTTCTATATGATTATGATTACTAACAAGATTGTCAACTACTGTACATACGCTAACCTTGTCTCATTGAAGGTTGACAAACGTAAATCAAGATAAATGCAAAGCGCGCTGGAACAGAAGCATTTTATAACGGTGCTAGTGGACAGACCTTGGCGCTTGCTAGGATTTATATATTATTTAAAAACTACTGCAGAATACTATCTTATACATTTAACTTAATTTTATGTTTTTTGTATCAATTAATTTTTTCCATATATACCAACAATGTCTACGGTACTATTCATTTTTACTTTCTTATACGAAGTCATAAGCAAGTATTGTAATCTCGAGATTTTAACGGAAATATACATTTTGACCTTCCTCTGACTAGTTTTGGTATGACTTTAAATTTAAGAGTTGTATATACCTTGCAAAAATACCTCCTTTTTTAAAAGAATATTCAACCCAGAAGTGCATGTTTACTCTAGTCATATTTTGCAGTTTCTACAATAACTCAACTTAGAATAAAAATTAGAGATTTAACTTTTGTATGACATTTTTTTTTCAAAAAAGTTACCGGTAACAAGAAAATAACAACATAACAACATAAATCGTATCACCTGTGCGATTCTAAATCGATACAAGAGAATTATACTCTAATATTGTTCTCTACTAGTAATATGGTAGATTTATAGTATTAGATTTTAGTTATGCTGAATTTTTTATCAAAAATAAATAATATATGTTTTTGACTTTGTTAATTAACTGGTGTGTTTGTCTGCTTGATTATCTTGTATATAATGAAACAAGCATTAAGTAAAAATAGTACAAACGTTTTGTTATAAAATGAAGATAAATGCTGTAGCTTCACAATTATAATTCAGATAAATTGTGACTATTATAACTGGAAGAAAACATTTTGCTTTTTTGCTGCAGTGAAAGAATAACCACAGCGGAAAACCTTCATCAATGTAGAATATTATTGCCACATTAAACTGTGCGAGGTCACAGTCATTTTATCCGCAATATATACTGTATGTATAGTGTATGTAGTACATATTTGTTGCTCCCACATTTAAATGAGTCAGAATAAAAAATAACCAATTCATTCAAAAGTTCCGAAAGTAACAACGCCTAACCAATTTTTAATTCGCGACCTTTGGCTAAACCAGGGACAAATTTCCAGGAAATATTTCTAAATTGATTACTTAAAATTTTATCTTAATTCTTTTTACACAAATAAACCAATAAACATACATTTGATAAAACGATAAAACAATTTAATTAAGCATCTACACTTTCAATTGTTTTTTGATATAATTATGCGAAAGTATAATTTTAAATCCGTTTACTTTTGTCCTGTCTAGATTAAGTAATAATTAGTATAATTATGTAAACTTAGCAATGATTAATGCGCTTAGATTGATGCAAATGCGTAATGTTGATTTGTTTACATGCGCCAGTGAGTTTACACATTGTCGGCGTTAATAATTGTAGAATTAGAATATAACTTTAATTATTACATTTTGGTACTTAATGAAATTAATGTGGTTGCGCTAATAATAAAACGAATTCCAAAACTGGTGAATAATGTACAGCTATAGATCTTTAACGACCTTTTTAAATAATATTGGCAATTGTTTGTTTTATATTCGTTTTACACAATGTAATATTAGTAGGTAAGGTTAGGTTTGAATAAATCTTAATTATACGCTTAAATATTTTCAAAACCAACTTTACATTCGGCCAGGGTTGAATAAGTAAGGTAAACTAGTACAACCCAGTGCAGTTTAATATACTTTTGAAGGAAAGCCGCTTCAGTTCAAGTTCGACTTAATTAAAAATAATTATTATATGTCTTTGAAACTCCATACCTACCATATAATTCATAATTCATTATTTTGTTGCCCTTGCAACTTGGTAATAAGAAATATTTGCAGTGACCAACACAGGACTTTCTTATAGGTGGTAGTTCATAATCTATTTAAATGGAACGAATAATGAAACACATTTTTTTTTAAATGCATTTATTCATTTTATTTTTTCTAATAAATTATGACTAGAATTAGAATAAAACTTGTGCGAAATAATAATATCTTACATTTTGAAAATCATTTCATTTTGTAGATAAATTCAGAAACAACAAAAAAGGCTAGAGTAAACAAACATGAAAATTTTCATAATAACAATACTTATTAATACGTATACAAAAGAAATGCATGCCTGTTGCTTATCCAAGCATTAAAGTCTCTTCCAAAAGCTGTTCGCCCATGAAAACAGATCTTCCTTTTAATTCTAAATAAATTAAAGAAAAAAGTGAGAGTATAATGTATAAAACTATTATAAAATAAAAATGATATAAGATCCTTGTCTATGCCTAAATGTTTTGCTTGAATAACGAGTTTTGGATTTGGGTCTTAGTGTCTTCTGCAAGTCACAATGGAAATTAACAAACACCTTTATATAAATAGTTTTTTTTCCTCAAAACAATAAACGACACATTCAGAATACATAAGCGGTAAAGCACACAATTGACGGATGGCGGTGGTATGATGAATGCTAATTGCATAATCTGCAAGTAACTTGGATGATGGTGAAGCCGCGCCGTGCCGTTCGTTCGCTATGAACATGGCTTTTAATTTATGCTCACATCTCCCAATGTTTCTCGGTCGGATAAATACTACTAAAATATGTACAGAGAAAGTTTTATATCATTAAAGAGCTGGAGAGTGAAAAACTAGGTTAAGGGTATGTCAGAGTGTTCGAATCGACAACATGGCGGTTGCTCATAATTATAACAAAATCGAAAGCTTCAATCGACTTTTTGTTCTTTCTTTTTTGAAGACAATTTTCTAAACTTATCTATACGTTCGTAGACAAAATTACTATTTCTTTACTCGTAACTTTGTAATAATTACAAAACTCTGTATCTCTCCTTAATGTGCAAATAATAGAAAAGAACAAATACGTTTTATCTTTTATATCTTTACACACATTGTAATTTTTTATTTATTTTAATGTGCATCTTCACTCCATAGGCGTCGTCGATTACATTTTTACTTACAGGGTTTGTATATATAAAGTAACCAACTATTTTTGAAAAATATATTCAAATCGGAATTGCATGTTTACTCTAGTCATTTTTAACAGTTTCTACAATAACTCTAAATTAATGGCACATACTGTAAAAATAATAAGAGTAAAATTTAGAGATACTATTTCGTACAACTTTTGCTTGAATATTTTTTTCAAAAATGTCAAAATTAAAAAAATTGCTATTAAAATTTAGTCTTATTTCATTTATTTTTACATAAATCGTATCCTCTGCGCCTGTTAATTGTTTAATAGTAAAACAAAATGGACTGAAATAATTTGGAATTGGTCATTCAATATTTATTGTTAGAAATATTTTTGGTGAGAAAGTGTTTCAAATATTATTAAAATATTATAGATTGGCAAAATAATATAAATATGATATGTTCACAACAAAACGTATAAGCAAGTCCAGTGCAAGTCATTGTGAATATTTTTCAAATTTCATATGAGAATTTATGGCTTGGAAGCATGCTTGCCTTAATTATATGTTGGTAATTATATTATAAGATTATGTTATATTTATTTAAATTTAAAGTATTTGAAATTCTCCATATATCAAATTAGCTGTTTAATTCAATAGTACAAAAATTTATTATTAATTTCTATAGTTATAGCTCATAAATATTTAGCAAAACGGCCTAAAATTATTTAGTTATACAACAACCAATTTCACTTGTGGTTTTATCTTCGTTTAACAAATCTAATAAAATTATTCAAAACTTTATTGATCATTGTTCATTTATAGATTTATTCCTTTAATTAGCATTGCTAAACAAATACATAAACATAAAGCCATAACGATAAATATTTGCATATAAATATATCTATATATCGAATTTATTAGTAAAATAAAACATGGAACCGACAATTAGTTGTTTCACAATTTGACACACAAAATAATGTGGATAAGTTACAAATATATGACCTCTTTTCATAAATAAAATCATTAATCAAAAATGCATAAGATATAATAATAAACATAATAATGCTATCCATCTCCATGGGTACGCCTATGTATTCAAAAACGTGGAAGACTCTCACTTTATAATATGAAGAAGATGCTGTGACATTTAGACTAGTCATATGATCAGTAATGCCAAGTGATGACCTCAGTAAGTAAGCCAAGCGAATTATCATCATTGCATACACGAGCACGCAACTTGAATTCAGCAGCAAGCGCAAACTGGTCGACTGTAGTTACAGTGAAAAGTGAAGGGAACACTGCATTTTATATATGTAAATTGCTAATAGAAAGTATATAGGCTGGGCTTGCTTCAACACAGAGAACAACATACACCACGGCGCGATTTACGTAGATTTATACTACGGTCGAATTTCAATATCAAATCGTAAATGTGCCTTATCGAATTTGGGCCGCCATTTTTGTTTATGTGTTGGTATGTTCAGGAATTCGAAAAACAAACAGCAATAATACGCATTCAATGCAAGTAGGTAAAGAAAGTGTGCCTTGAATTGTTTTTCCTAAAACTCAAACAGGAACTTGTTCGAATTGGTCATTTATTTTACGTTACCTTGCACCAACATCTATGACATATTCATATTTACATATCTCTATATATTTTATTTAAAATACTCAGGGTACATTCATATATACAATTATTCATCTCATTAAATAATCTAACCTTACGACCTACGAATTTCAGTTTTAAAAAAACCTTGACTTTTTAATTCTACATAGAAAATATGAAGATATTTTGACATTTAGCAAACTATACATATTTACTATTTAGTCAAATTTAATCAATAGTTAATAATAGGCATTTATGAAGATATGTGCATAAAAAATCTGCAATGCCTTGCACTCAACTTTCTTATACGTATTTTGTTCAGTTTCAAGTATTATGCCAAATTTTTTATGTTTGAAAATAAACTAAAATTTAGTAGTATCGTAAGAAATCACTGAAGTAAACTAGCACTTTTTGAATATTTTTTTCATAAGTAGGTTTTTTTGCCTGGCATGTACAATTCTAAACTTTAAAGTTTCATAATTTTACCAACAACCGTTTAGGCTATAGAACACACACATAAATACACACACACACACACCACGTCATTTCAAAAAATATATATATATATATACAAACTCGATTCAGGGAAGGTCAAAAGAAATATTTCCGCTTAAATCTTAAATAACATTAATTATTTATATTAATAATAATTTTAGATTAAGTTAACTTAGGGTAAGTAAGACTATACGGAATGCACAAATTGCATTTTTAGTACAAATTAAAAATTATAAAAATACACGTTGATTTAAATATATTCCTGAAATAAATTAAGTAACTGTTTCAATTCCTCGATTGTGGTGATAATAAAAACGAGTTTTTTTAAGCAGGAATGCGATTAGTTACATTTTAATTATGGTAATGTTACGCAGGACAGCTAAATTGGGTTAGAATAAAATTAAGTAACTGTTAGCGCCAGACAAAGTTCGCTATAAAATTGGAGATATCAACTCTCGATCAAGCGTACAACTTTTGAAATCGCTGCTAAATTATGCTATTATATAATATTTTCTAATAAGTCATACAACATTTTGAAGTCCTGTCTAGTTATATTTAGTAAGCTATAAAATTTGAGTAAGTTACGACACATTAATATTTATTAGAAATGGCATTTCTTCACTTATCTAATAATAAATGAATAAGTCGATTCATGTAGAAAAAATTGACATTTACATTTTACGTTATTCGCTTTAAGTTTGGTATTTGAATCTCTTTAAGGTTAAATCCCATACTATACAGATATTCAATTTTGATCTTTGTAATTATTTTTGAATTATATATGTCATTGACATTAATTAATTTTCAATCAACGTTTACAATTGATTTTACCAATTATGCAAATGAATCTATCTTAATTCAAACTAGACGTAATTGTAAATCATCTTAACTCTAGTCTATGAGGTATTGCGACATTTTCAGTATTTATTTAATTATTAGTAACACAATTTCATTGTACAATTTTTGTTTGTTTAGCTTTGTTAAACAAAGAGTTTTAAAGCGAATTTACGTTCGTCATAAAAAAAACGTGTGTGTGTGTAAAATATTATAAATTAGTAAAATAATAAAAATATATTTCTAATATGTATAAGAAAGTTCAGTGTTCAGCGGATATTTTTCAATTATAATCGAATCATGATTAGTAAAACAATAGAATATCAAAAAAATATTTGGTCATGATTTTGGAATTTCTTTATTTCTTCACATAACTTTCCCACCATTTCTTTGTGCGTAGGTAAACACACATACATACATGAATAACTTGTATCATATATGTGTAAAAAAAGTATATAAAATACCTATACATATATATGATTGCAGGTATTTAGCACACTGGCATATTTTGTCCGTGGTAAACAAGTTTACGTCACTGGTTATTGGGTAAAGAAATACTGCACCCGTCATACGCATTGTACACTTAAGACTAAATTAGTTGGCAACCAGACAGATCATTCTATTCTGTAAATGATTTTATAGAAATCTTAATAACTAAATGACACACTTTTGACATCCTATCAATTTATTTCACTTGTTGCTTATTTTGATTCGAAATTTAAATCTGAAACTAGCTTGTATTTGATATTAAAACAAAAATAATATATATGTTTTTTATTGAATAACAAATATATAAAATATAAAACGAATGATCGTATTAAATAAAATATATTAAAGGGTTGAATTACCTAGACAATCCTTTTGGTGTATAATGTCTTATTTATTTTTTTGACTAGACATACCATGCATGATCTGTTCAATTAAGTTGTAACCTTGCTGTTGATTTATTGTGAAATTTTTATTGATTTACTTTATAATTTTAATAATTCAGGGTGTATAATGTGTAAATGATTAATAAAAATCTATTTATGCCTTATATATAATTATTATATAAAATTTCATATTTATTTATATGTACCAAAAATTGTAATTTTTGTAATTTTTTTTTTTTCGAAATTGAATATTGGAATCAATTTTCCTGCAACCATTATTCAAATTACAGCGTTTTTCAAAAGTAAACTAGAATTTTTACTTTCTTATACGCAGTAAGTATTGTAATCATTAAAAATTTCGATCTCGAGAGTTTAACGGAAATATACGTTTTGACCTTCTCTGAATCAATTCCAACTATTTTAGGAATAACGTCTGTATGTGTATGTGTATGTGTGTGTATGAGTATGTGTGCGCGCGCTCCACAGCCCAAACGGCTAAAGGGAAAATTATGAAATTTTAAACTTAAAATTTGTAGGTGCCTGGCAAGAAAACTTCTTATTTTTGAAAAGAATATTCCGACCGGAAGTGCATGTTTACTCTAGTAAATTTTTGCGGTTTCTACAATTACTCGAAAATAGTTGCAGTTATATAAATCGTATCATCTTCGCCTGTCAATTGTTTATCAAAAAAAAAAACAAAACCGACTTAAATAATATGAAGTTTGACATTTTATATTTATTCTAAGAAATATATTTAGTGTAAAAGAGTTCCAAAGGTTAGAACAAATATTATAAATTAGAAAAATAATGAAAATAGGATGTGATTTAACCCAAAAGCGTATAAGAAAGTTCGGTGCATGACACTGCAGATGTTTTAAATATAGATTTCTAAATTAGTCCCTTATAGATAATTCATTAAATACTCTTACTACCCTATTTATAGCCAATTTTAGACTAGACTTGATTTTAAAACAATATTTACTTATACTTCGTTGAAAGTAAAAAGATAATTTTGTGTAGTTGTACATGAATTAAAAGAGGATGGAAATTTAGTATTAAGTATAGATTTATTTTCTCTATAAATACGCAAGTTACTGTCGTATTATTGACACCCATTCTAAGATCTAACAGCATTCAAAAACTACTTATTTCTTAACTAAATTTATATCTTTAATAGTATTAATAATAATAACAACGAGCTTTTCTTATTTTAGTTGTGTAAAATACAATAATTTTTATGAATTGGTGTGCAATTTTTAATGTTAATTACCCTCTTCTTAATAGTCATAAAGAATTTAAATTTTGAACAGAAAATTAATAGGGATTGTTCTAATAACATAATAATATATACAGTAGTGTTCACTTATAACGAACCCGTTTATAGTGAATTCTCGGTTATAACAAACCTCTCTGGAAAACACTAATACTATCTTATATGTATAACATCCTTTGCACCTTATCTTTTATAACCTCCGATATAACGACCCATGTTAAATGCGAAATAGGCATTCGTTATATCCGGACTTCACTGTATTATTATTAATATAAACTTTTTTCAAATGAAAGTTATTATTTTGTAATTGATAATATTTTATAAACAATTTTAATTGTTCACAATAAGATTTCTTACCCCGTTTGCTTCTAGGAAATAATAAATCAGCCTGAAATAACAAATTAAAAATAATTTCACGGAAGAATTGAAAATTGTAAAATCCTTAACATATTTTTATTGATTTGTATCAAGGTACTTCCTAATAACACGTCTAATATATTTTAATATTACAATATAGTTTTTATTGTATCTATAAAATTTTCACATAAACGTCCTTAACATTTTAATGTGGATTGCATATCTGCATAATATGTTTAATAGTGCAATTAAATATGTTGAAAGTTGTCAATATTTACAAGAAGTTAACATAAATTGTAAAAAATATTTGTCACAAACTACATATGTAAAAAAATAAATCATTTATTGATTCTCAACTGATTTCAGTATTGAAAATAGTTTTATAAAGTAAAATCATTTTAGAATCAAGTTTAGAATAGTAACAATCACAAAATCAAATAACCCAACAGTCACGTAAAATATTGCTTAAAATAGAAATTTAGAATAATTAACACTGAAAAAAATTAAATTTTGTTTGTGTTTTAATAAAATAAGTAGTTATATAATACATTTAGGGTAATACATATTTTTGGAAGGTTTTAAAGTTTATTAGCACATATGTACAATTTAAAAAATTAAATTATAATTCGGCACCTCATCTATAAACCTCAAAAAAAAATATTTAAAATTAATCCAACTGATTGATTATTGCACAAGATCAATGAAAGTAGCAATCAAATTAAGTAATTTTAAGTCTTTCTCATAGAGACTATCAAAGTTTTACTATAACAAACCACTTGAAATGATTTTCATTTCAGACTAAATTTAATTATTTATAAGCTTTTATCCCATCAGGTTGCAATAGTTTCCAAGTTTTAATCCATCAAATGTTTTGCATTCAAACAATTTATATCTAAAACGGCGCAATTTTGAGCATGTCTATAAATCTGTAAAATTCTTTTATGATTACATTTTTCGTTTTATTTATTGTATACATAAAGTTCGTTAAATTATGTAAAATTAATAGATTTTTATTTATATTTCAATATAAATATTTAGAATTTATATAGATTCTCTTTACAGAATTGTAAAATTCAATTTAAAAAATAATATTGTCAATAAGCGTGGTTTTAATCATGAATTAATACAGTTTTAAAGACAATTACAAAATGTAAATAGATTCTAAAAATCTAAATAGTAAAAGTCAGTTTAGATCCACGTTTAAAGCTTTTTTGTAGCATTTTGTAATAGCAAAAATCAGAATTGATGAAAAATAATAATCGAACTAGATTATGTCTAAATCGTATTAAATGTTTCATTGATCAATTTACATTTACATATTTACTTATTTCTGAAGTAAACGTTTTTTATATATTCACATTTTTCCATTCAATTTTATGTTTTCTAACTTCATATTTATAGAAGCCACATTTTGTTTTTGAATCCTCTTGTTTACGATATTTATCAGAACGAATATTAAAGACGAAATTAGATGAAGTTGTAATGTCTATTATGACAGTAAAATATATTCCCATTCTCAATTGATTGAAATTGAATTAAATAGTTTCTTAGAAGCAAAGTAATCTTGGCTGTTAAAATGAAATAAATGACAGCTGCCACCTACAAATGTAACTCATTTTGTTCACTTCAAATGCCGATATAAGAAAATGTATATATTTAGAAAGAAATTAACAACTCATTTTTTGAAGTGTTCGCTTAATACTCCTCTAGTAAGATATATACTATAAATTAATTGGTGAAACATGTAACAAAACATATCCTATACACTTTACGAGACAGTTACAACAAAATGTCATCGAAGCTCAAAAGTAATGATTGCAGTTTGATTTTTAATATGATCTATTGCTCTTTTAGTATAAATTGGTTTGTAACTAAATATGCTTAGGATGTACTCAGAAAGATATTGTTTACCTATTGGATTGATTACAATTATGTTGTAGGTTTGCTATAAAACTGAATAGTGACGTAGCCTATTATTGGTGGTGGATGGTTATTACGCCCTCGAGCTAAATCTTCGTCCAGTTCGGCTGGGTACAGCTGCTGGTGCTGATTCAGCTTCTTGCTCTTGTTCTTGTTCTTTTTTCGGTGTCGCCTGGAATCGGTTCCGTGGCCTGCTTGCTTGGTTATTCCCACGTTTTGGCGCTGCTGTCGGCTCATCACGTGCTTGATCTTGATCAGTGTTTTCATGAGTTTTGGCTGCGTGTGCCTTACCTAAAATTATTATAGAAAGGCTTAAACATATATCTATAGGAAATTTATTATAAACAATAATACAATATGTAAACTTGTACACATTATATTCGCCTAATTTATAATTATATAATTTAAACACTATATCGATTCAACAACATACTAAAGTCTGATTTCAACAAATTATGGAAGAAATGTGATTTTGAGTAGATATTCTTCATTTTAATTAATGAATAACAGTCATTATTAGAAAATAAATTAAAAAGCGTAAGACAGAAGTTAAGATACAAAGTAATTATGTGATATCAAATCTATCAAAAATATTACAATAAGAAGAATAATTAAACCAGCTAACGAATTTTTTAATGAAAATGATTTGTTTTTTAATTTTTAAATATGTACCTACTAAAGAACTTAAAAAATGTTTAGTTTTTAGTTATAATAAGTAGTTTTAAATTTGGACATGATTGTCATTACTTTGTGGTTCGTGTATACATAAAAAAAATTGTTACTTGAAGATGTTGCAATTTATTTCAGCGTTAAGGATGAAAGTAAAATTTGATCAAATTTCATGTCAATGACATTTAGTGAAATTGTGCAAATTACCATTTAAAATTTCTTTTTCGTTTACCGACAGACGTATTAAAAAAAAACTTCATATACAACATACAGCTGTTACTATTAGATACACAGAACATCTCATTATAAAATATTCAATTAAATGTGCACTGCACGAAAATTCACTAATACTACTGTCACTTCTCAAGTGATCTATAGTTTCTTATTCTAACCACCTTCCACTTATTACTTTCTTTTCATACAGCTAGTAATATTATTTTTTTTAAATTGTACTAATATCTTTTGACATAACAGAAAAATAAAATATATTGTCATGGAATTTAAGAGCGCGTACTTTCTTTTAATAGGCTAAATGATAAATGACAATTAGGAGAAGTTTTTGCAGATTTCAGATTCATACAAAATTTGAAATAAAAAATCTTATTTTAAGATTAAATGTAAAAGTATAAAAAAAATAAAGTTTCGGATTAATCTAGTTGGATGGTTGAATAATTCTAAGAGAATTATTAGTTCCAATAGGATAGAAATAATATTTTAATGTATTAAAGCATTGAAATGATTTGAAGTATTTCGTATTTATGTTAAACGACATTTATTGAGATAACAATATACTGTTTAAGGAAGGTTTGAGAAATGTGTGATCAAAAATGCGATATTGAAAGAAATTTAAAATGTGTTGGTTTTATCTTGTTCAAAGAATGTCGGATGAAAGGTTGACTAAAAGGATTTATATGTGAGATGTAAATAGAACGATAATACTGGGTTTCATCAGCAATAATATTATTGAAAATTTCCTACTTATAAATACACTGAAGCTAATAACAATTATAAAAATCTTTGAAACAAAATTAAAATTACTGAGGAGTTGGTATTGGATTTCAGTTCTTTTCCCAAGCACTAACTAAATTACTACGACATTCATTTTTAAATTGAGCGTTGCATACATACCATTGCTTGCTTGTTCACGTCGTCTTTTCAGAGCTGCTAACAAATCGTCATTACTACGGAATGGACGAACACCACCACGTAATTTCTTGGGTGCTTCTGTGGTAGTGGTTGACTCAGCAATATCTTCCTCGATTTCACCTTCTTCTATTTCTTCTTCATCTTCCTAAAGTTTGCAAACTGCATTAATTATCACTCCTTGCTTGAATTTGGGATTAAAAATATAGTTAAATTGAATAATAATTTTGATACATTGAATTCCTAAAACTTTTTCTTTGACATTAAGTAATTGAGCATTCTGGTAAAACAACTTACTAAAGGTGCTTGGGTAGTAGTTGTTGTGGTTGTTTTTGGGCCACCTCTATTTAGCGGGCTTCTCCTAAGTAGAGGATTTGGTTTTGCTGCTACTTTTTTTACAGGTGCTGCTTCTTCCTCGTAATCGTATTCTTGGTCAGCAGGACGTGGTTTTGGTCGCGCCATGCACACGGCGATTAAACAAGCCAGAACCAATAACCTGTAATCATATCATCAATTAACAAAATATATTTGAACATTCACATTAAATTAATTATCAAAATAATAATACCAGTAAATGGTTTATTTATACAGCAACTAACATTAACAAGTATTAAAACAATTAAATATTGAAACAATAAAATTAGCTTAAAACATATAACGATATGACCAATTACATCGCTTATACTTAATACTAAGTATTATTTACTGCTTTATAGTGAACTTGAACACTAAATTGATCTGCAATTATTAAGAATGAACGTATTTGTACAATTTCTTATACAAAAAAAAATATTCTTTTTATTGTATATAACACATAGTTTAAGGTCCGTTAAAATTAAGTGCCAGTGGTGTAATTGAGTATTAAACAAAAAATGATCTATGTTTACATCGACGTTCCCGTTAATATTACGGTAATTAATGTTATTTTTCTTTAGTCTCTAAAATCTACAACTTATTATTTTTTGTTTGTTTGGGTATAAAACATAATAAATCGGCATTTTTAATTTTTTAATTATTTTAATTTTTATAAACCCTAATTTAAGACCTTCAATTTGCCTGTAAATTTAAGCTCCAAATTTATGTGAATTCCCAAGAAATTTGCAAAATACACAAAATACATGATTTCGTTTTACGCGTGTTCATTATAATGCGAATTTAAAAACTCGTCAGTTCTATTTTGATTATAACTTCAAAATAGTAAAATCAAGTATAAACTCTCGAAGGAGCGATAAAAACAATTTATTTTGCGCAAATTTAAATACTCGCGGTAGGCAGTACGAGAGATGACTTAAGTTAAGGAAAAAATTTGTAAGTTTTCTAAAAAGTCTATTTAATTACGTATGGCGTGTTTTTATGACATTTTTATATAACTACAGATTGAAAGTACAGTAAACCAATAAATTTATTTATTAGTTATTATTAGTGCTGCAATGCAACATACATATAAAATTACTCTGTCGTGCTCATCTCACACATAAAAGATTGTACGAAAAAAGTAACGGGCAACAATAATTGTTCACGTATTTTACAAGCAGCGAGACGAATGATAGTGACCTTTAACCTGTGCATAGTTTCCTTCGAACAAACACGACACATCCCGCGTTTGTATATAATAGTTACGAATACAATCGCGGATGAAGAAGAAGCATTTGTATGTATGGATGTATGTATGTTGAATCTTCACTTTCACTGCACGTGAGTCACTATCTGTTACATCTCTAAGATTCATAGGCGGCGATGGATGAAATATCTAACCAATGACATTTTATACAGTTATCTATATGCACATTCGTACATCTTCCTTTATGATCGTAACTTTTAAATTATTTCCAAATCTAATATTCTTCTGGCAATCTCTTTACTAGAATTTAAATTTATATACTGCAAGTCCAACCTTTTTAGAGTAATTGCAGGAACCAAAAAATGAAGAATAAATAAGCACTTCCGGTTTGTATCATTTTATCTATAACTGTAATATTTACAATGATTTGCCATTCTGTAACCCTATTACATATAATTTAGCAATTAATAAATTATGAAATGCATGAATTATTACTGGCAAATCTAAAGGCAGCTAATACCCCGTAACCAAAATTTGACTTGCGTCACAATTTGCAATAGATTCCGAAATGTATACAATTTATAAGCCGTTATGTAGATACAATTTACAAATGAGACTTTGCACATCGAGAAAAATGTGTTGTTCCCTTTTGTTTACGTAAACACAAGACGCAATTTTGTTTAGCATACTCGAGTACACTCCTTAATCGTGAAAGAATATACCAAAGACAAGATCTTGAAGAGCTCGATTCGTGCAATCTGATTCGCAAAGAAATTCCCATCGATCACATGCGCAGAAATAGGTTATCACTCAATTCAATCTACTGTTTATTTACGCTTTTTATTTGATTCCTTTTACACTTTAAGCGCTTACATACATTTTCACCGAATAATCATTCACTGGTGACATCAATGCTTAAGTATAAAGCGTATATTATATTTCTATTTGTATATATGGGGACCCGTAAATTAATGTTCATAACTGTACAAGTGAACTTTACCATTAAATTGTCAGTTATTCACAGTGCCGAGTGCATTTTGAATTTCTATTCTTGCAATCATTGGAATGCATCATATCATCGCCACGAAGGTGCGGACATACAAGAATATTGATGAAAACCGACCGATATAAATTAGTTGTTCGTCTTTCTTATGGTTTTTTTTTGTTTTCACTTGTTTTAAAATGTAAATTTATTTTAATCTATCAGGCTGGAATTTTAATCATTTAACACTTGTATTAGAGAATTAATTTTACATTCGAATTCTTTGAACGATGAGATTATTGGTTTCAAAGGTTACGGTATTCGTCTGCGGTATATTGTGTTGAAAATTTATTAATTTTTGACTTTCCCTTCCCGTATACATGGCATGTTTTGTTGGTTTTTGCTCTTTGTCAAGGTCGTGATCGGAATGTATAGTTTAAGAAAATTTACTAATGAATCTCATATTTCATATGTAATTTTATAAAGAGTTGCATGAGAAAGCTTTGCGTTTTATTTCATCTTCTTTATTATAAATGAGGAATTTTGTACTATAATATAGTTACTTCACAACGTATGAAAAATTAAATTGGATTTTTATAAATCTTTGTATAAATATTAAATACATCGGAATCGATAGCAAATGCTTCTTTTGATTATTTACCAATTTATATTGTGGTAAATAGACATAGACTAGAGCAAGTTAAAGAGTTTGTTTGGGCTGTTTACTCTCTAGCGATGGCAAAAATAATTGCGAGGTTGAGAGAAAAGTCTCTGTTGGTTGTAAAAGTTTAGGTGCGTTAAGAATGTTTGAGAGAAATAATGTAAAAAGTGTTCTGCCACCCCAGTAGATGGGAATAGGCAAATGTATGTAAAATTATTCGTGTATCATGACAGTAAGAGCAATTTTAATATTTAATTGTGGTAGGAACATTTAGAAAATGTCAATTTATTTTCCTTTTTTTACGAAACGAAATAATACAACGTTAACAGATGCAGTAATAATTCATGAGATAATTTCATTATTTTATAATGAAATTTGTAATAAGAAATATAGAGAAAGACAAAACGCGGTATCCAACTAAACCTAAATATCTAATTTTTGCGCGATATTAGACCTAAACCCTAATAACCCTGGTATCCTATAGACTCTATAGACTCTATAGGATACCAGGGTTATTAGGGTTTAGGTCTAATATCGCGCAAAACATAGATATTTAGAAGTATTTAGGCGTAAAACCGTCTGAATATATATTCTATAGTATAGAGTATATATATTCAGACGGTTTTACGCCAGTATATTCGTTATACTTATTTAGTACTCGCATTATAGGAGGAGAGATGGCGCTCTGCATGACTGCTTTCAAAACAATTTTCACTGGAATAATTAATTGAAAAATCTGTCACACTTAAATGATTGTGGCGCCTCCTTACTCACACATACACACAAATACATATATTATAATAATATCGAAATGAAACGTCCTGATGTATCGGTATGTGCGCTGTTGATTACTTTCGATGAGCAAACTGGTTTGGTTTGTTGGGGTCGCGTCGCGTCGTCTTGGTCGTGGTCGCATGTTCCTTTCTACAAAGATTTCACAATAAAATTTTTGACATTTTCAATGCTCGCACCACAGCGCCTATGGTTATCCAGTGGCGTAACATTCACATGCACGTTTATTTCTTCTTGCTAGTCATCAATTTTTTCACTTCGCTATTTCGTTAAAGGTCAAGATTAAGATGCAACCAAGCGTAACTATTACGAATTTGTAAATTTGCTGCTTCATTAAACCATTTAATAGTTTTTGTTTCAACAATTTGAGAAAGTGTAATGTCAAAATCAGTCACTAGTTTACAAATTTACTCAAAAACTATTTATTTCTATTTCAATACTCTGCGAAAGTTAGATCCCACTTTTGAGGGATATATTTAATATTTAAATTAATAAAATAACAAAATAGGGAAATAGTAAGCTTTTGTTATGGTGAAAATGTCGTATACATCTTAATTTTGTACCATTATAATATGTATAAACTGTAAAAATTTAATTAAAAACGCTAAAATTAATTTTTTATTGAATGTTGCGGTATTTGTTAGTCCCGCCTGTGTGTGCATGTGGACCGCGGTTATGTCATCGGTAGCTAGAACGTAAGAGTGAGCCTAGGTTAGATTAGGCCACAACAACAGGTTTTGATTTGACTGGTGTTGGCGCTAGTGGCCCATATTTCGATGAAAGTGGAATTTACTATTTATTTATCAACACCAATCGCACAGTTACCCTTTACACTATTTAATTATAATTCAGCAAATATTATATAAGAAATTGAATACCGGTTGCCGAATTCGAATTCGGTTGTTCACCGGCGCGGTTATACAAAAAAAGAAAACGAACGACCTTGCCAGTTTCTAACTGGACCTTTCTTATTTATACTGGTTCAAGATCTCACTGAAAAAGTGTAAACACTTTATTGTAAAACTGTATAAACACCGTTTTTTTTTGACATTGTTTTTACATTCTCAATAAATGCTAAGCAAATCTCTATTTTATTTAAGTTTATTATTTTCTATAATTGTTTATCGCCTATTTAATCTACAAACCCGTAATTTTACAGAAAACAACAAATTTGAATTTAAATCGTTAATATAAAAACTTTATTATCCCAAAAATAGTGCGATATTGCTTGAAAATAATTATTACAAAAAAAATGTGTCACATTGAATTTATTCATAATTTATTTATTTCTGATTTTTGTTATCTGTGATTTTGGTATATTTCATATAAATGACCTGAATTTCCTTGAATGTGTCAAAATTGTCATATATTTTCTATTAATTTATATGTGTTATAGACAAATAGATTTATAGATATTACTGTATATCGTTAATGTAATGTAAATCTAGTTTTGCTGTATTTCCGGTAAATTCAAGTTATTTCTATCAAGGTAAGCGAGGTTGTTAATTGGTGACCACAGTGACAATGCACTGCAAGAGTTACATATCAGAAAACTACCTTTATGGACCTACATTTGCTTCGATTTCTGATCGATTTTGCAAACAGGATATGTGTGAAATCACGGAAACTATTACATTGTAATTACACAAGTATTATCATAAAATAAACACCTTTCCTATCGCAATTATTGTTGATTTTATTTTAAATTATTCACATCTTTCTTTTAAATCTACATTCACACATATCAAATATAATATCGTGCAATTTTAAAATTCTTCCTAGTTGCATTTACACACATATGTATACATAACAGCAGTAATTTAAGTATGTAACTTTTTAGTAGCCATTATTCAATATTTTATTGTACATATTCCATATTCAACCAAGATTAAAAAAAATAATCTTACGTAGATGTACATAAATTAAAAAAGGAAGGAAATTTGATACTACTTTATGAGCGTGTATTCATTAGATTAGAATACGCAAAATATATTATTGGCATAATTGATTTAAGTGTATTCCAAAATAAATTTAATAATATTCAAATTTAGCTTGGATGACACTTTCTAATTTTTTTTTTGTCATTTGTTAGTTTATGCCTGGTCATGGCATTTATTTATAATTTTTTACGCAAGGTTATCTAAAGGGCGAACGCCTCAAGTCAGTTGTATTGCCAATTGTTTTAATTGAAGGTTAAATGTAATCAACAGTTTATAATATTTAAAACTTGCGAATCATAATAGAATTTTACATGCATCTTAAGCAATAACTCACCATGAATCTTTCGATTCGCTATTGTTTACGTAGGTAATAAATCGAGGCTACATATTCAACTTTTTAAACTGCCTAATAATTATCTCAACCCAAGTTCATTTAGGATAAAAATTTGATTTATTTCTTCCGAATTAAGAGTCATGTAAGATTTATTTTAGAATGACGCTGTTGGTTTTTAAATTAAAATACATGTGATACTCTTTTATTTTTTGTAACGCTTATAACAAAATTTCTACTTCACAAATCGGTGTAATCAATAATACTATAAAAAACTTAAAATATTTTGACAAATACATTTGTAATTTCCAATACAGCCGCCAGTATACAAGGTTTTTTTATATTCAAAGACCAACACTTTCTCCAATGATAAAATTATCACGTTAGGATCAGTGTTTATTCGCCTCTAGTACTAGAATTATATTTGCTTACATATAGTTAATATCACACATTCATATTAAGTGCTTATTTACGTATATGTATTTAAAAAATCCCATTGTTTGAAATTCGCAAAACAAAAACCGCACAAAGGAGAAAAAAAGAGCAAAATTCACCGTTATGTAAAACAAATGTGTTCGCCGAAGGTACGTATATAAAATACCGGTTTGATTATGTCACACTGGCACCTTTCAATACATGAAATGCTAATAATTAACAATTATTAATCAATGTGGTAACCGCACACAATACATAAATGCATAACTACACACCTACACTAAAATTTCAGCACTTCTTATTCGCTGTTTAGTATATGTATATATCTTCTAATTAATTATTCAATAGCAATGATGAAAACATCTTTACAAAACGATTTATATCATATTAAATACAGCTGCTTTCATAATTATTCTTTAATTTTTCAATAATTGAACATCTGCATCAAACTTCAAATTATTTAAGTCTATTTTGAAAACAATTGACAGGCGCAGATGATACGATTTATGTATAAATAAATACAATAAGAAGAAATTTAAATAGCCATTATTTATAAAGTAGTAATCTTTAAAAAAAAAAATTCAAACAAAAGTTGTGCGAAGAATAAATACCTTTAATTTTTCTCCATACAATTTTTCTGTAACTGTAACCATTTTTGAGTAATTGTAGAAACTTCAAAAAATATTTTTTTCAAAAAAAGGAGGTGCACACCCCAGGCATATGCAAATCTTAAATTTATAGTCTCATAATTTTAGCTTTAACCGTTTAGGCTGTAGAGAGCATACACACACACAGACGAACGTCATTCCAAAAATAGTCGGAATCGATTCAGGGAAGGTCAAAACGTATATTTCCGTTAAAATCTCGAGATCAAAATTTTTCATGATTACAATATTTACTTATACTGCGTATAAGAAAGTAAAAATTGGAATTACCTCAATATCTATGAGATTGCTTATTAGAATATCATTAAAATGCATATTTGTGCTATTTGTAATCTGCACTATTGTAAGCATTGTTCTAGTTTCTGCTAAACAAATATTTTATTCAATTTGCCAGCTCCTTTAAAATAATATAGATATATATTATGACTATAGTTTAGTAATTTATTTTAATACAACATTCGTTTTAAATTATTCTTTAGTACTTTTGTTATTTTTAAAATTGCATCATCTGTGTGTGTGTGTCTGCTTGTGTGTGTATGTGGTGTGTGTGTGTGTGTGTATGTGCGTGTGTATGTGCGTGTGTTTGTGTGTGTGTGTGTGTGTGTGTGTGTGTGTGTGTGGGTGGGTGTGTGTGTGTGCGCATGTGTGTGTGTGTGTGTATGTATGTGCTCTACATTCTAAACGGTTATTGATTTACAGAAAAACAAAATAGACCTAAATAATTTAGATTTTGTCATATAATATCTATTGTAAGAAAAAGTGTTTTATAGGTTAGGAAAATATTATCTATTATAATATAATAAAAATACATATGTGTATATATAAAACAAAATACGTATAAGATATTTTATAAATAAATACCGCTTTTCAATGAAGTTGAATAATTTATAAGTAAAAAAAGAAATTTTGTGCTATATATCGCGGTCTCCACCAGTTCAAGTAACCTTAGCCTAAATTTTAATGGAAAATTGTGATCAAATGTAATCCCAATAATTCCAAATTTAGATAGACTCATCCAGTAAATAATTCTCTAAGAACAAACCCAATTATGCGGTCTTCATTTAGTTAATAATGGATGTTGTAATTATGTGGTCTTGTAATTTAAAAATCAATTTTGTTGCAATTGTCTTTATGTATGTATGTATGTATGTATGTATGTATGTATGTATGTATGTATATATCTAGAATCCACACACACAAGGACAAATGTGCACGTTATATATGATATAATATTCACGTTATTCCAATATTCTGGGTGTACATCAATGCATAAATTATGTATTTTAGAGAGGCGATATTCGATTTCTATTCTCTGAACCGCTAAAAATGTGTAATTTATTTACGACACATGTAATAAATGAATTTTATATAGCGGTTTTGCTCAAAAGCTTAAGTAATTGAATATATTTTATATTTTCAATAAATAAATTACAGTATTAGTTATTATCGTCATATATCATATATGTTTTAACTATTTTATTTTAAATTGCACTTATTGGTTTTTATTGTGTGATATGTTGCGATATCAATATATATTTTCAACTCGTTTTATACGTGTGATGAAATTCTTTCACTTGTCCAACAATAGAAAATACATATTTTATCATTCTATGTTTATTTTATATTAATTTTACTTTCGTTTCATGCGTCTGTCTGTGTGTGTTTCTCTGTGCGCTCGAGTGTTTATGGGTGAGTGTTTGTGTGTGTGTGTTTGTGTTTGGGTGTGTGTTTGTGTGTGTGTGTGTGTAGGTGCGTGTGCGCGCGCGCGTGTGTTTGTGTGTGTGTATATGCGAAAGTTCTACAGACTTAACGGGTAAAGGTAAGAAAAATGCAGCCTAGGGACTCTGGAAAATGGTATTTTATGTCAAATTATTTGAATTAAAATTTTTGTGTTAGATATTTTGACAGTTGCATTTTCAGGAACTTTCAAACCTTCAGTTCATTGCCGAGGTCTTTAAAATACATTTCGATTCAAATTATATAGTTATCAAGTTCGCATACCGAATTATTTAACAATTTACGACCGTATCCTTGCATTCACACCATTATCCAAAAACTATCTCCAATGCCAACAGTCATTCGGATTAGATTCAATTATTCATATATCCCAGAATTAAAACAAGTGCTTCTATCATTTCGTGCATATAATTACAGTATCATACTCAAGGTATCGAAAACATTTTCCTCATTCTAGCTATCAATTTTTTATTGCGTCTTTCAAGGTCAATCGATATTAGAAAATAGAGAATTTTAGTTTTAGGAAATATTTGTTCTTATTTCGTAAATCTATCATAAATCACTTGAACCTAATCTCAGGAATTATTTCCTTGATCATTTTATCAACAATAAATAATATGGATATTCATTAATAAATAATGTGTCTGATTATTGCCTCAAAGAGAACTTAAACGTAGAATAAAAACATACAAAAATGTTGCTTTTTCATTTATATACCATGCAATAAATATAATACGAATAGTTTGATTAGAAATGGAATAACCGAATGAAATTCGTGTCACTATTTCACCATGAATATTTAACGATATATAACTGGTCCTACGCGCGATCTAAATATTCTCGTATGAAACATGAGGTTAATATGTACATGACAGGTATTGAGGTAATCCAGATACGGCAATACAAGACAAGGTCGAAGGTTAGAGGAAGGTTGTGCATATTGAAACCGTTATGACTGAATGTGTAACCAAGGTTTTTATCTCGCATATTATATGTGCATTACAAGTAAATATAACAGGTAATACGCGATCTCAAACTGTTTTTAAATGCAATGGAAAATCGTCATTGAATTATGAATAACATTACTACGACATTCACTATTGTAGAACGTACCGTTTCAACCCTAGGCTAATCGATTTGTAATATCAATATGTCGATTGGTTTTCTTGGTTCAATGCTGTTTGCGTTACTTTTGTTCACAATTGATAAATGAAACCGTTTATTAAATATAAATGGGTTAAATGCTATTTCATTTATTTGTATAAAAAAAATAAAAAATCAAACGTATAATATTTTTCATGTTTTATTCGAAGTTTTGTTATATGGAAAAAACAGATTTCAAGATTCTTCCTATTTTTACAGATATATAAGCTACCACGTATAAGAAATTCCAGGGAGACTGTAGGTACTTAAAAGTTTTACGTGATTTAAATTCGAGATGTTATATGCAGTAATGTGTGTCAGTGGTACTCAATATGAGTCCACAACGATATTGATATTGCAATATTTATTAGAAAACAATATGGCAATTAGATCAAATGTTGAAACATGCTCACGATTAAATAATATAAACATAATTATTAGTTGTAAATTATGCAATAAATGGAGCACAAAAATGTTTTCCGGTAATCATTTAGGCGCACAGACTTGTTCTCACATATAAACCAATCGAATTTTTAGGTTCCAAGATGATTTGTAAACAAAATACTTTTAATATACTTTAAAGAACAGTAATATTATTTGCTCTTTTTATATAATCCATATGTCATTGAACTACTAACATGGATAGATATAGTTGCAGATTTTCATCTTTGTGTAAATAAGTAGCACAAAATACATATTATCATTAGAGTGTTCTACATTTTTACTACTTTTGAAATTGGACCAAAAATTTACAACAAATTACGTAATAATTACAATTTTCTTAAAAACAAACATTGCATCAATTTCCTTCACATTACATTCATTTCAAAAAATCTACGAAATTCTAAAACAATTTTTTCCCATAAATCCAATGACATTAATAAATATTTATTTCAGAATTTTAAAAATTTAAATTAACAATCTTGCTTCTACAATTTGATGTTTTAGTAAAATTGTTTAAATTCTAAGGTTGATACATACTCCTGGATAAACTTTTAGTTTCTATTTAGGATTTGTAATCAGTTATTTTATATGCTCATAGATTTTTTTGTAATTATTTAAAGAAGCCACGAGTTTTTTTTTTATATTTTATTTAATTAATTTCTTTCGCGCGTTTTCATAGAGAAAATAAACCTATACTAAAGTAATACTAAATTTCCATCCACTTTTAATTAATTCATGTACAACTAGACTAGACAATTTTTCTTAATTAAGTTTAGTCTTGGTTTGAAATAAAAAATTTGAGTATGAATAGTTTATGATGAATGTAAGTTTTATTCTAAATAGTGGACAGAAGTAGTACTAAATATTACAAAACACTTTCCATGCGATAAAATATTGGAAATTTTTCGTGTATGTGGGCCAATCAGTACCTCATTCCTCATTCAATAATTATGATCTGTTTAATGTATGTATGTGTTATATCGTCGCCCGCCTATACTATAGCATCTTAATGTACAAATGTCTGTATATGTAGCTACATACATATATAATATCATGTTTGTAGAATGTATTTGCATTACACATTTGCACCGTTCTTAAAATATGCAGTGAAATTTCATTTCATTTCGCTCGACCTTCGTACTGTTCGACGAAAACCAGTCCGTATTTAATATGCATTTCAAGTGATTTGTTTACACCTTAATTGCCGAATTCACGACATTACGGACAAGTCCTCTAAAGCAAGGTTTCAAATAAAAATCCTTACTGTCATCGCATAAATATATCATTTTTAATCACACCTTGTTCCAAAACATTTTTCAACAAATTTTCAAAATCGTTTTAATATCCCATACTTATTACGTAACAATTCAAATTTTATTGTGCCACCTTATTTTATATATTTCCATTTTAATTTTTACTTTCTTATACGAAGTAATAAGTAAGTATTGTAATCATGAAAAAATTCGATCTCGCGATTTTAACAGATATATTCCTTTTGACTCGAATTGAGTCAGACTATTTTTCGACAGACGTCTGTCTGTGTGCGTGTGTGTGTGTGTGTGTGTGAGTGTGTGTGTGTGTTTGTGTGTGTGTGTGTGTGTGTGAGTGTGTGTGTGTGTGTGTGTGTGTGTGTAAGTGTGTGTGTCTATGTGTGCGCGTGTATGTGTGTTTGTGTACGACTGCAGGTAAAATTATGAAACCTAATATTTGTATATGCCTGGTAGCAAAACCTCCTATTTTTGAAAAGAATATTCTAACCGGAAGTTCATGTTTATTCGTGTCATTTTTTGTGGTTTCTGCAATAACTCAAAAACGGTTGCACTTACAATAAAAATAGTTGGAATTAAATAATTTAGAATTTGACATTTCATATCAATTAGTAAAATAATAAAATATATTGCAGATAGGTTATTAGTTTATTTTAAAAATTATATTCTTTTGAATTATTCAAAATTTATATTTGAATCCCTCTTATCTAAACAAAATACGTATCTTCCTTTAAATTTAATTTTCTGATTTTAAAGTGCCTAACAAACAAAATTATCTGCTAATATTGTTTTCTAGTCGTAATATGGCAATAATACAAATTTAAGTAAGCAGCGGCCTTAACTGAAATATAAACATAACTGATATGTGTGATATGTTTAGGATTAAATCAGATTAATTATAAGTTTCGTTAAAAAATTATCTATTATATAAATATCTATTATATATAACTCAGTTTTAAAATATTTCAGAAATATTCGCGGTAACTTACCGGTAAGTTACAGGCAATATAGTTATTTAAAGATCAAATGTGTATCATATTTAATGGCGATATTAATTAAATATCAAAGTATGTAAAATATGTTTGTAAATCAATAATATTTAATTTTAATGACATCTTCAAATAAATGTGTTTATCTATCGTCGGATCATAATTATATAAAATTCCAATGCCAAATTTGGTTTTATAGTAACAATTTGTTCCTTTAAGTATACATAGGTAAGTCATTACAAACTGAGTCAAATATGACGTCACTAGCCTGTGCATGTGTCTTTTATTTCATACCCTACTCATAAGAAACTGTTACTTTCTTTATTTCTTTATTATTAATTGCATACGTTCTGGATAATTAATTTACACATCAAATGACTACCTTATTTTCGCATTACCATTTATATTTATTTAGTTGATTTGTTTTCATTATAAATATAGAGAAGGTTGTTATTTTAATTTTATTTTTTAACTTTTGGTAAGTAGGGGTGGGAGTAATAATAATGAATAAGAAAGGGTTGGGGCTCTATCAACCTTCGACAACTAAATTGTTAATAATAACTATATATGTGACTTCCGCTTTTAATTTATATATGCAATCATACACATTAGTAATTAAATTATCATTAGAGAATCAATTAAATATTCCGTTGCAGTTTGCATAGTTAGGTGTAACTGAGCACAAAATATCAGATTTGTAACTGAAACTAACAATAATTTTTGGTCGATTTATACGAACAGGCAAAATTTACATTTCTACACTAATATTTTGAACACTATTTCGTGTAAATGATTAACTATTCCGTAATAAATGTAACACTATATGCATATGTATATATAAGTGTTGCATTAGCGCGGTTTTTATGATATTTACACAAGTTAAAAGTTAATATAATCCACTCACTTTATATACTTAAATAATAAACTAGAACTATAAAACTGGCTTTAGGTGCAAATAAAAAGTGTAATACAATAAAAAGAGATAGATATAAGGTGTTAGAAAACTCACGTAGTGATCTTCATATTGTTCGGTGTTTTTTCGCAGTTGTGGTGAACGCTTGCAGATGGATACAGGTACAAAACTAACATTACTACGCATGTCCGACTTATATTTATAAACTCGCACCCTTCACTTTGCAATCGACCAATCAAGTACCGGCCGGCACATTCCGTAACAAACTTTCACTATACCATTGTACACCTGTATACAGAAGTACCTCACGACTTATATAAATGTTACCCGATTACAAATAATTAAATTGCAATACGAAATATAGCAAACAAACACCATTTTCAATCTGAAATATGGCCACCACTGGTTTAGTACCACTGTAGCTTAATACTACCTATATATACATATATACGTACATATATGTATGTGCAAGCACTATACGGATATTATTTCTTTTCTTTTCGATATTATAAATAGGCAATTATCTATATACTTTGTTGTTTTAAGAAAGGTCTATTGATTTTTTACAGGTTATTTTTGCTGTGCAATTTGACAATATTTCTTAATTTCGACTTAAATTGCTTGAGGAAATTACTTAAATTTTTAATTTCATTTCGTATATGTTAAGTTAATTATAAACGAAATATATATTATATATGTTTTTAAAATTCGTCATTTCCTAAATTGGCGAACGAATTTGGAAATGACAATTATTATCAAATTTGCACATTCTAGCACGCTATTAAGTAATATTTTCTACTTAAAGCTAAGCGAGGTTTAAGTTTATAGAATCTTAAATAACATATTTATGAATATACTTTGTTAAATATATTAATATTATTTCTTGTGAAGTATTACTTATTTTTTTTTTTTTGTGATGAAACTTTAATTTTATTTAGTGCTATCACATTAACTTATTATGCGTCTAATAACAAATCAATCTACTTACATATTAACTAATACAAAAACAATTTGATTTTAAGCACCAATTTTAATGATCACTAATGATTACTAATACATATCCAGTTACTAGTTAGAAAAATGTTTATTTTTATTGTATTTAAATGTGATTCAGATCAACTCAGATAATTATTTAAACTTTATAAATTTGACTCATTCGAGTGTATTCATAAAGAAAATAAAGCTATATTAAATTTCCTTCCTCTTTTAATTCGTGTCCAACTACATAAGGTTATTTGTTTTATTAAGTTTAGTCTTGGCCCAAATTTAAATGTTTGACTATAAATACAGTAGATTAATTTTATAGTAAATATAATTAGAACCACTAAATGATAAAAAATAAAATTCTAATCTAACATAAAAAATATTTTATTTATATTAATCAATAAATATCACGATAATTAAAAAAACAGATGTACGATCGTTTTATATGTCGTTGATAATATTTATTTTACTTTTTAAATTTTAATGTACAATTTAGATAATTTTTCATAATTTTTATTCAACATTTTCCTAAATTTGGACTTGGAGTAGGTACCATAACTCTAGCAACGGTCGTAAGTATTAATTTCAATTGTTAGAACTGCGTTTTAAGGAGAATTACCTCCACTGATTACTTCCACTAAAAAGTATTCTTATTTAAAATAATAGTCAGAAATATTAATAACAACCAAATATATTAAATCCAATAGATAGTGTTAACTCCAATCAGAAGTATTAGCACGAATCAGAAATACTTATTACGATGGAAAGAATTAAATCTAATCGTAAATACAACCCCGTAAAAATAAGTTAACATTTACGACTATATTAATGTGAAATTGCATCTAAATTAATTGTAATATTACTAAATCTTAAATAATATACTGGCATTTCAATTATTTTTATTAAATATATTATATATATATATAATTATGGCTATGTAATAATTTATTTATATTAAATATAAATGAAAACATTAAAATCTATGTAAAATAACACCAATTTTAAACAGTGTAGCCCCTAATCAAAGTACATATAATCGAGTGACATATTTCCTTATTCAGGAATATGTGAAACAGTTTCTATCACGTTCACAGAAATGCGAGTATTTAAACATTTTAAATTTAGTATTTTGCTTATACTTGCTATTCTAATAGAATTTTAATAGAATCTAATTTATTGTTGATATAAGCAAAAATATACTGTATTATAATTATTTGTTTTTTTATTATTTAAAAATTCTATACATACTAAAAACAACCCAAAAGTTATTTGTAAATTTGGCTACGAGTTATCCGGACATACTGGGTGTGACACGATTCTATGCCTAGGTACTAATTAAATCAGTAGATGATGAAGTAATAAAATATTTTCATTAACTAATTAATTAAAATAGCTTTACACTCATTAATTTTAGCCCTCCAGCGGTGGCTTGAAAAAAGATGACACTATGCGGTAATAATAATTAAATATTTTAAAAGCGGACAAGTGTTATTTAATGAATAGCTCATTATCTGCATATAATATGTATGCAATAGAGCAGAAAGGAGATCAACAAATTTGTGGTAGAAAGTTGTATAGTTTTGGAAACATTTATGTTGTATGCTCAGAAATCATACATCAGTCGTCGTTGAAGGGTAGAATGACCAAAATGTGATTTAATTATCTTCGAAGTATTAAAGCGAATAAAGGAACCGCCGGGCTCATGTTCATTAAAATACAATGAATAACTTGCTACGTCAGTGAATTATGAATAAACATTTCTCATTTTTAACGCTTGTTACATATATCATTTGCTAAAACTAAACATCAACGGTACCAAGGGCGGAATCACGTCATATACACCAGGAGTCGGTTACCGGTTTGGAAATAGAATTCGATACTAGATTTTGAACATTACCATTAAGTTAACTTGAATTATTTTGAATTATGATAGATTTTTGACTTTTTAGCTCGATTATTTTAATTCTATTAGACAGTATCAAAATATAATTTATTTTCCTAAATGCGTGCATGTGCTAGATCATTAATGTCTAATTGCAGAAAGGTTTCTCAAGTGTTGACAAATCTTCAGTTGTTTAACAACGTCAAGGATAAAACTAGCATGCGTTTTGATGCTTGATGAACTGTTAGACAGTTCATGGTTTGTTAGTGTTTGATGAACTGCAAAGAGACATGTCTTCCTATTTGTGTGTATGTTTAAAACGCAAAACAAATAGCAGCAAATTACTCGCGGAGACTATAAGAATCCACATGCATTTATAGATTGTAGTTCGATATTATAAAATATTCCTTACCTACTCCACCGACCACGTAGGTCAAAAAGGGATTTCTAGAAGAAGAATTAACAAAAATGTCTAAAGAACATAGATACAGGTGTTTAAGAAAAGTTACAATCCCAATATTAACTTATGGATACACATTAGAATCGATACATTTAAGAAAACGTTGAATACGTAATATAGGAAGGACAAATAAGATGGCTAGAATGTATAAAAAGAATAAAGGCAGAAAGGTAAGCCACGAAAATATATGAAGCAAAACCGATAGGGAAGAAAACTAGAGGAAGACCCAGGATCTAAAACGAGCATTCCAAAGTTAAAGAGAAATATCCGCAATGGCGTACACTGAACTTAGTTATACATATTGGAAACATATATATTCTTTAAATTTATAATATTTTACTAACCTTTGAAACACTTTTCACTAATTATATATTTTTATAGATATTAAATGTCAAATTTCAAATTATGTAAGTGTATTTAATTGTTATGATAAACAATTGTCAGGTACAGTTGATAAGATAACAATTTTTGAAACAAAAATGTCAAATAAAAGTTGTTGAAATATTAATATATCTAATTTTACTGTAAGTGCCACTGTTTTTAAATTATTGAAGAATCCGCAAAAATTGACTAAAGTAAACATGCACTTCCGATGTTAAAAAGCTAACGACTTGCAAAGTCTTACACCTGAAAGGTAGAATTTACTTAAAAAAATATTATTAAAAAAATATTACTTAACTACTGTTATAGTTTATAGAAATATGAATAATGTATTTATAAAATTACAAATACAACTAATTTCAAGTGGTTTGCATATTAAATTACAACGAGCCAATTTAATTAAATATTTATCTGATTACTCTACGATATTATAAGAAGGGACATTTGAATAACACGTAAAACCAAATATTATAAGAACAACAAAACATTGTTGTTTAAATGTCTATGTGTTTGTTTTGAAGACGTGTACCTATTATCATGTCCGTTTATTCAAATTTATCTTAATTTTAACTTTGAACCTCATCGATTGGAAAGTCTAAAATCGAATTCTTGTTTATGCGTATTAACTTTCAAAGAAAGTTTTTTGAAAATTATTATTCACAGTAAAATTATTTTTAGTTTGGTTTTCTATTTTCAGTATACCTATGTTTATTTCATACTAAATAACATATGCTATATGAATTATAATAATTCATCCTGGGTGTTTAGGCAACTTATACTTCACGAAAGCTTTGTGGTAATTTATTATATGTTTTAAGGGGTTAGGCTCTGGAGACTCTGGAGAATCACAAAATTCGAAAAAATTTTTTTGTCATGAATAAGAGATAATTCAAATGATTCTCGAGAAAATGTTCTTACGTTGTATTTTAGGGCAGATATTAGGCGACTATGAGCGCGCTCTTATATGCAAGCATTCAACCAGGAACTACAACTTTATCTTTAAACGCGTTTTTCCAGAAACTGTGTCTTTGAAACTGGGTGATAACAGTAGGCCTATACAAGTCAATTAATTGGCATGAAGTCTTAATTAGTAGACAGTTTTTTGTTTCAGCATAAGTTATTTTATAGACACTCGCCGAATTGCCCGATTAACAATAACATGGTAACTCCCCCGAACATATTATATGAAATTTTCAATAAACCAATTATCTGCGCAATATAAGAAGTAAAAGCAAAGAAACTAGTTAAGCAGAAAGAAAATTTATTCTGTCATTACATAATTAGTGCATATCTTTGAGGAAGATTTCGATTATAATACATGGACCGCATATAACTAGCCTAAAATAGAATTAATAGCTTTCGTGAAACTAAAACATCGCAAAATAAAGACAGAAGTGGCCCGGTCATCAGAGTCAGTTGCCTTGATCGTCGGAAAATCTTAAGGAAAATTAAAGAAATTGCATAAATTATTGCACCAAAATTTACTGAAGAACTGTAAATTACCTCTGAAATATATTTGTGTCCGTGTACTATCTGAAATGTATTAGGATATACTGGGTATCATGGTCGATCTGCTCGATGAAAATATTGAGATTACGAAGTTAATTGAAAGAAGCGATTGACGTATGTTAAAGTCTTTATAAAATGACAATCGAGCTCTAGAATAAAGTTATATATCCTTATGGCTCAAAAAACAATAATTTTGGTTCGGATGGTGGGGCACTTAGTTGAACACAAACAGAATTTGACAAAATAAGCCTACTTAGGTGGCGGATATGTATTTGTCTGGGGATGTATGAGTGTTGCTGGTATTGGAAAACTACACTCAATTGATGGAATTATGGATCATATAGTCAATATCATCATCTTAAAAGAATATTTCATTCTTAGCGTGGAGAAAATGGGAGCCAAGAAAAATGTCATATTCATGCAAGACAATGATCCAAAACATAGCGCTTGGTACTCCAAATGATATAAAAAAAAAATTAAAAAGCGGCTAATTTCTAATAAAAACTATTTGATAATTGAGCACCATGAAGAATGGGATAGCATTTCAATATTTGTTACGGTATATTTGGTAAATTTAATACCAAAAACTAACTATTATAAGAGCCAATAGCCAATAGCCAAAAAAATATGTTATTTGTGTAAAATTGAAAATATTATAACAATTTGTTACATGTACGAATACTTTTTGCGCGTTAATTTGGATAGTGATATTGGTTTTTAATTTTTATTTCGACATTAATATTATTTTTGATGAATCGTTTTGGTAAATTAAATTAACATATGACTCCATATAACTCCACATATTTTTATTTTTGATCTATCTTCAATAGTTTTTCTTTAAATGTAGTTTTATTATGAAAACTTGACCTGTACGAATACTTTTTGCGCTCACTGTATTTATTAATAAAAAAAAATCATAATGTAGTCAAATAGATGTTTAATAAAAGCATGTATACGATTTTTATACAAGATTCGACAAAAACAAATCTGAAAAAAGACCTTTTTTCCTAGTTCTTGAGTGGCCTAACCCTAATATATTATATTTACAAATGTAACAAATATGCATACAAACAATTCTTATAATAAACAAAGTGTAAGAAAATAATTAAAATAATATTTATATTATGGGAAATATTTATATCATCTTAATTCGTTATTCTAATTTGACAAATTGGTTGTATAAACTCATTTTAGTAATCTTATAATGGCATTAGAAAAATTATTTAATATTGTAATCAAAGATAATTATTTGGTTCGTTATTTGAGTTTGATCTCATCGAAAATTTGCGGAAATACGTGATTAATTTCGACTAGCCTCTTCGATGACATTTTCGATTAGGACATTGAGTATATTATTTAAGATATTAATTATTTGGTGATCAGTTTACATTATGTTGCACTAACTTGAACTAAATTTCAATAATTGAATAGGTATTTATCTAATTCACAATAAATTAGGTATTTTGGTCAGGGTCAAGTCGATTTAAAGCTATTTTTTTCGGAAATATATTAGGATATTAGTCATTAATAACAAAAAAATAATTAAATCATACATTTACGATATAATCTTGCCTATCACTTATAATAATCAATCTAAAATGTAAAATTCGAAATACACTGCATCAATAGTTGACTATACATACATTTAAAACTTGCATGCATAGAATCAAAAAATCATGATAAATTAAGTTCTCGTTATTACGTCACCATTGTGCAATGCGTTTTTTAGATTAAATAACCTGTATATAGTACAGATATTTAAAACAAATTTTCACATAGTGCTACTGATATTTTAGATGCATCAATTTTATTTTAGATTGTTTTTCAATTTACATAGTTTTGTTGTTTTTCTTAATTATTTATACATTTCTAGCAAAAATTCAAAACAAATTTTAAGGTGACGATTTAAATAGTTATTTATCCAATTTATATTTTATTTCGTATGTTGTAAACAAAATGTATTATTGTCAGAAGAAAAATGATTAAAATTTCCACAGAAAAAATAGAATAATAAGGTATAAGAGATAAGAAATACTAAATAACCAGAAAGTTTTATTATCTAATATATATTTTTGCTAAAATTGTATTGTTTTGAATTACTTTGACCTTGTAGCGATTTTTTGTGTAGTCTTCGCAGAAAAAAAGGGTCGTTCACACAGAATTTGCAATGTTTAGAATATGTACTACTTTGTCTATACCCTTCGTAAATGTCTTGTATTTGCGCGCATTTTACCTATGGTAGACTTACGTGATTACCATAGGACTACGCTGATAGTATCAAATAGAAGTTTTACCATTCATGAAATTTTTGTACTCCATATTTTTGTAATATGTAGTTATTTTAATGATGACAATGTTAATATTTCCGATATAGATCATTTAAATTGTTTTTAGAAATGAAAATCAAAACAGATTGTCGGCTTAATATAAATATCAAGATAAGGAAAACACATACATAAATTTTCTTATATCTAATAAAATTCTTATCAATTATTTTTTGAGTAACATGCACAATTAATCAATGCCGTAACTAGAAAATATTTTTAAAAGGGTTTCAAAATAAAACATGGTTTAATTTATTAACAATTAATAATCATTTATTCATTATTTATGTATTTAAATAGTTATTACATTTAATAAAGAAAAACTAGTAAAGAAAAGTTTTTTTTTTTTGCAAGCCCAAAACCTTGTTCTGGGCAAGGCCTTGCTATCAATGATTATGTTTAATGTGACAATATTATAGTGCTAGTCTGCATGGAAACGACGATCCCTGTTCGTGTCAAAAATGACTATGCCGCGTCCCATAAATGCCATAATGTGTTTACTATTAAGGTGTCCTGCGCGGGTGACTTTAGGGTGTAGCTACGCTACGCACCATGTTGCGCCACTGCTACCCGGCTGTTTTGTCGTTAGTGAACGGGCGTTGCGTCGTCGCCGTAACTAGGAATCACAATCTACGAAACCTCGTGGCGCGTTGTCGTGTTCTAATTCAGTCGTGCATTAGCTTCCTTCCGGTGTAACCGTCCATATTCATCGCTGAGAAAGTCATTACCGATATACATACAACCGTAAGTGATACCATTTTAATACTTAAATACTATTCTTTCATATTGAAATCAAAGTTATTAAATAGTAAACAGAAATGGTGCAGTTATACTGCAAGATTTTTTCTGTCCTTATTTTCAATTTAATTCTTAGTCAATTTGTCACTTAAGAAAACTTATTTTGTGTCGTTTTTAAAATAAAGCAATAATTTTAATAATTATTCTTATAAATGGATACAATTCGTAATTAATTATACCATTCTGTATAATTCGGAGAATGATACACAAATTTATATCTCTATTATAAAATATCTATATGAGGACCATAAAATGATTTCCAAAAAAATATTAAATAAAAAATTAATATTTTCTATATTGATTTATTATATACATGTCCGGGCAATCTATAATCGCAATTTTAAATCGAAACTATTTATGGTATGCTTATTGTACTACGTATTGATCTTCTTTAGAGCACAAAAAGGCCATGTCCACATTTTAAAATTAGTATATTTCGCATAATTGACATTTTTAATAGTTTACTTAGCGATTTTAATTAATGAAATCGTTCTTATGGCGACTTTGTAGTATAATAATCAGTTTTTAGATAAAACTGGCATTATTTAATTTTTTTGTTTACGAAACTTTTCTAGCTGACTATTAAACAATTAAATTCGTATCTACTTTTAGTTCCTGTGGAGCCAAAGATTACAAAACATTTTTATCGCGTTAACATTGTATTTATAGATTTTTACACAAATTTCAAACGTCATACATTGTTAATCTGATTTACAACTTAACTTTGTTAGATTTTCGCGAGTATTGTTGCAAACATTTTGTTTATCGACGAAGATTTGCATCCCACGATGTTAAATTAATTGATATTTTATTTTTCTCATATAAATTACAATAATTGATCCATTCTATTTGTTTAATTTGGCGAATATATGTGGGCCTGGACCAAAATATGGGCAGGAATAATTGACACACATTTAATATGAGGCAATATCTTTCTAAAACGCAATTACTATTTATCCGTATCGTCTTATTAATTACTTAAATACATAATTATTTCCGATATAAAAAATTTGTTATAATACATGAAGACATCGACCCCCTTTGAGGTCACTATCATTTTATATCTAAAAATTTAAATATAAAAAGATACATTTTAAAATATATTTCACTAATAGATTGCTTTTGATAGAATATAATTTACAATCACTTATAAATTATAACTAATTTATTGAATCCGCTAATAAATTAAAACACTATATCAAATATTTTCCAATAGATATCTCATTAAATGACATAATATTCTAATATATATAAACCCAAATAATAAACCCTTATTAGCAACAAAACGCATGACCTATTTCTTGAATGTAGGTTGTCTCTTTGTGTAATGGATATTTGTAGATATCTGACCAATATAACAGTAACTATTGATTTGTATCCTATTAAATATTAATTATCCATTGATTAGCAATAGCATACGTGTATATTCTCAACGATGGTCACATATACGGGCCACGCTATGTACTTTATGGATGACAGAGCTGACTTAACGAACAACATTCTATTTACATATTCGCATATTAATTGAATTACTGCGATATATGTAAGTTTCCTTAACGTCTGACTGGCCACCGTTTGAAATGTACATTATTTTATAGCTTTGTTAATTTAAAATCGTTAAATAAATAATAACAGGCAGCATTTCACACATCTATGAACCTACTGTTATTTATGGATTCATTGCTATAGTTTGGGTATAAATTGTGTTCTCACTATTAATTTCCTATTGGCATTAATAAGTCACGATAGCGTTTTAGCGTTATTTTTGCATCGTAAGTGGCTATATTACTTCTGCGAGTTAAATAAAGATAGATATACTAACGTAAAACCTATATTCAACACGGTAAAGGATCGTTTTTAATAAACTTTTCCACTTCTTTGTTGCGCATAGACCTATAAAAAGGTCTATGCGCACCAAGTACAACATTTTACGCATGCACTTATCGTAGCAAGGCGATCTTTAAATTTTGTCAGGAATGGCCTATAAATGCACGTAGTTTAATATATGATTTATTAGAACAAACTCATAAATATTACTAATTTTAAAATGTGGATATGGCACTTTTGTGCTTTAAAGACGGTCAATGCGTAACATACAATAAGCATACCATAAATAATTTCGATTTAAAATTGTGATTATTCTTAATAAAAGGAAATATTTTGTATCGCTCCATAGAATGGAATTTAATACTCGAAGAATAAAAAAAGTTACTATAATTTACAATTAAATTGTTTCATGCTTTACTAAAAAGGGGTTGTGGTTCGAGTTGCTAAAAATTAATTGCTGCAACAGACTTTGAAGTGTTTAATTTAAAATTTTTATGCATATTTTTTAATTATATTTTCGTATGAGAAATGTTTAATATCTACAGAGAATATCAATTAAATCAGATTTAAAATTTCGGATGACAACATATTTAAAATTTTTATATAAATTTTTAGTGAAGATAACTTTCAAATGAGTACATATAAAATACATTTTCAATGTTTTCTTTAATAATTATCCCCAATTCTTTGATCGGTTGCCAATCGGAATAAACATTTACCATACTGACAGTTATTATAGTTTAAATAAACAAAATTTTAAATATTTAAACAGGATTACGTTCTATTTTATTTATACTGTATATTGAAAGAACTCATAAAATGCTACGGTATGTACATTCTCCAATAGATAATATGTCCGCTTTAATAGCAAGTTTTAAAGCTCCAGATCTCCAGCAAGAATAAGATCGTCTTTAATATTACGTAAAACATACCAAAATCGATAGTGGCTACTATTTTGAACAAATCCACCTTTTATTATTTATTTTCGTATATGTATATTGCTTAAAAAATGTAACATATATATTTTTAAAATAAGCTACTCTACATATACAGATTACGCGTCTAGATTTTAAATAGGATCACGTTCAGGATAGAAATCATAAAATAAGATCAAATACACATTCTAGTAAAATTTATTGGAATTGGTATATAAAAAAAATACTGATCAATAAAATGAAAAAATGATACTTCATATATATTATTAACTTTATGGCTCATTTACGAATTTAAATATATAAAAAAACAGTTATAATGACTTTTTGTTACAGTTTTAATAATGATAATCACTAATTTATTAAATTGTTATAAAAATGTAACAACTTTTATTTCAAGTAACGGTTAAAACAACAATGAGAAATATTAATTTACTTGAATAGATATTAGATAAATAAATAACATATTTTATTTATTAAAAATATAAGTTCTTAGATTTATGATTACTTTTAAAATTCTTTAAAATGTATGTTAAAAGTATTTGAATTAAAGACATTATTTGGTGGAGTTGACGGTTCGAGCACCTAACGATCAATTTTTAGCAATTGAGAAATACTGATAACTCAGATTTCTATCAAAACAAGTTTTAAGTTAGACATCGCGAGTTTCTGTATATATACACAATATTATGTACCCAATTCCCATAAATTGGGGCGACAGAAACCCCTTTATATTCTTTCAAATACTGACAATCTTTCACCATTTATCTCTATAATTAAAATAATCGAAGTAACAATCAAACCAACAATGATATAATCATTCAATGTATGGAATCTATATTTATATCCGCAGTATTATATAAAGTAAACAGACTAGTATACTCAGAATTTGTCATAAATGCATATTGGGGTGTGCTCTTTTTTGTGGCCTAATATCTCTTGAAGTACACCTCCTACTAGATTTAAAATGCGAACTGATTCAATCAGGCACCTGCAGAATATGTGTGCCAAATTTGGTAGCCATCAGTTCAGTACCTTCAGAGGAGAAGAGGCGACAAAATTTAATCTTACGACACCGACCTAATGAGTGGTCGTCGAACATGTTATCAAGTACACTGCTGAAGCTATTAAAAAACACTAAAATATATGTTTTAATCAAAATGAACGTTCCTTTATAACACATATGCTAAAATACATAATACGGAAACTTAAAGCTAAATCAATTCATTTACTGACAATCATAGTAATTCGTGAAATAACATCACGTGACGTAATTATTTACAATGTGTTTTCTATGCTGTTGGTGCAGATATTTACTAGCGATATACGTAATAATATAATAGAGGAAAAACCGGGCTTAACGCGACATTTCCGAGTCCGTTTATATCGATGTGTTGATATCGCTGTGGCAACAGCTAGCCTAACAAACTAACCTAATTCAATAGGACATCAATAATGCCACGTTTGATTATCGCATGAAATTTTTATTAGACTTCAAGTCTACGTTGAGGTATTTTATTGTTATAGTTCAAGTCTTAGTCAGAACATCAATCACAACAAAATAATTGTATTCAAAAATTGTCACAACTAGAACATCAGTATTCGACATGTTCGATCATATTTTCATAGTAGGTAGACGTTTTTATTTTTACGATTATTAGAGCATTACCATTCACTATTCTTGGTATATAAAACATCGAAATTATTATATAGTAGCATTATAAATCGCCGAAAAATTAGAATTATAATAATGTATGCATATTATGTTTAATACGAAATAAACCATTGATGCAAATATGTCAGCACATTCGTTATTAATAATTTGTATTACAACATATCCATTACAACGATTTGGAACGTAGACAGGAATTAGCTATTATACAATATAATTATAATAAACAATTTAAACTGTGAAGTTAAGTGGACCTTTAAATTAAATTCATTGTCTAAAAATATACGTTTTACAGTCACTTATAAGTTTGCCTCATCATTAATATTTTGGATGTAGCTGTTATATGGTATCATTGCCCTCTAGAATATGTTTTTTTTATATAAATCCAAAGAATCGTATAAAATATCTACAGTATTTATACGTATTTTGTTTAGATAGGAAGGATATTATTCATTACTCTTTTAAATATTATTGTGGGCTGACGATTTTTAGTTTTTAAAAGTTCATCGAAACATCAAAATCTTTCGATTTTATTGAATACACACACACACACACACAAGATTTATTTTTATTATAATCTCGGGATCGAATTTTTCATTACATATTACTTCGTATAAGAGAGTAAAATGTATAAATAATTTTAGTAAAGTACATATTTATACAATATAGATTTTTTTTTCTAGAGTGTTTTTTTGGTGTTTGTTGGGTAAATGTTTTATATCAATTCCGGAAGCAAAAGAGGTCGTCGTACTTCGTTAGCAGGTTAACGGTTGTGCGGTTCTTATTTAATTTGTTTTTGGACAGTTCTTTCTGCAAAATATATTACTCGACACTAATCACACTGAAATTTTTTTCTCAAAAAAACATTTTATAGTTAGGTATATCTTGCACTAACTCTTATTTTCAAATATACTAATTAGATTAAGCAAGTGATTAATAAAGTCCAAGCTTCCAGACCAAACATGAACATTTTTAAAATATAAAAATTGTTTGTAAGTTATTATATATAAGAAAGAAAAACCCTATGTAAATGCAATGTGTCTCGGTTATAATATATACGGATAATTACTTTTTATTTTAAAAAATGCCTAATATATATTGTTAGTCCCTTTTCAATCTTGTAATCTTTTTAAAAATAATGTTCAAAATTACCAGAGTACCGCACTCTTTTCTATCGTTTTAAAAATTACAAGAAGAACGTATCGCATGTGTCTTATTCGACGATGTAGAAATAATTAATTAGGTATTAATAAATGTACCAAAATCAGAGCGGCATCAACGACCTTCAAAATGTAATAAAATATTTCGACATTAATATATAAATAAATAAGGAAACCTATCACCCGGTTTACTTCACAGACATTTATTATAAATTGATCAAATATATTACCTTTCAACTTTGACAGTCAATACGCACACAAACCTTGACCTGAGGGCTAAGCTTGTCATTATCATTTTTCTTTTATTCGTTGACTGGAAGAGAATATGTGCTACCATCCGTGAAATCGAAAACGAAAATCTATAATTATCCAAAGGTTGTTAAAACTTCCCCGAGAAGAGACAATTGCGAGCTATTTCTGTATAGTATACAAAGTAAATGAATTATGGATTTTAATATATATAGACGAGTAAGTTTATAAAATTAGTTTTAACACCAAAATGCGTTTAACAACAATTTTTACGGCTGCAGATGCTTAACAAAGAATTAAATATATGGGCCCGCGACTTTTTACCGCTGTCGTTTCGCCGCTGGTACATTTGCCGCCGGTACTTTTCGCCACGGCAAACATTATTTATTCAGTATTTAACAATATATATGTATGTCTTTTACCCGGGGGCTTTCCTAATCTAGTCAAAATAAATAAATTGTCCATTGATATTTCCACGCAACTTTTCTTTATTTTCGGGGAAAATAATTACCCGCGGCTAAAGTACCCGGCGGCAAACATTACCGGTGACGAAACAGCCGCGGCAAAACGTCGCGGCATATATATGTACTATGCCACACATAAGCATGTCATTTCAGTTAATTTAGGAAAATTAGCAGTATATTTCTGGAAAATGAATATATAAAACTATAAATAAATTAGAAATTTATTTATTTGTCAGTAATAAGAAATAAAAATCTTCTTAAGTATTTAAAGATGTAAATATTTTAGATTTTTATAATGGTATTAATGATTTTATTAATTTCCCTTACACTCGCATGATTAACGTGTATATTTAATAACTAAAACTACTCTCAAAATAAGTTTAAAGCAGTTCAAAACTTATATTTGACTATAATTTGCATATTGACGTAAAATAGAAATATATTATCACGCGATATTTTTCCGAAAGAAAAAATATAGGCATATAATTACATACCATACATTAAACTCTTATGATGGAGCCAAATAGATATTTGTACTAAATGACCATAAAAGCGTAACAATAAACGTTTACGGCCCGCAAATACAAACATTTAATATACATGATAACATAATTGTTTATTAAATACCTATATACAATTACCAAAAAGAGTTCATTCATCTAAAACAATTTACGTAAACCTATCATGTAGCACATAAATAAAATTTCCAATTCGGAAATTTCCCCAGGAATGTAATTTAAAATAAATTGCCTGGTATTCATTGACACCAAATTTTACTGAATACATATTAAATTAGAATGCATTATTTCGTATTCCTTTATGGAATTAGGGGCTATTTATTCTATAACGAATTTAGCATACATAGTAACAATTAGTTTTGTAAGTCAGTGGTAAAATAATTATCTAATTGTATTTTATAAATCAATATAAAATAAAATTAAAACTGCTATTATCTTTGAAAGAGAAAAAACATGTCGCATAAATAATAATAATGATTAATGATAACAGAAATAAGTAAATAGTTTCATCAGATAATAATAAACTATAAGTTCATGGCATAGTGTTTGCGTGTATATATTTTATTATTAACTATGGTGTCATCGAAATAAATTAAAATGGGCTATCCTATGCAATTTAGTTATGCTAAAATGTATTCAAGCATACAAACAAAAATAAAATTGTTATCGATACTTCACGGATCATTTCCTGTTCATTTTGAACAGTACTATCAGTAAAGAAGATGTGCACTAGCACTTACAGATCTATTGTTAAGGGTATATTTCGCGTTTGCTTAGAGAAATTGAAACCTAAGGTTGTTATTTTGCTATTTAACTGTTAAAGCTGTACTATTTAAAATAATAATAGGATTAAATATTTATTTAACAAGAACTATCTTGATTTTATTGAACTGGAAGGACCGATCAAGTGTGGCGTTTATAATAGTTTATCCGGATGTTTAAAGTCACATATACGATATATAAATAGAGTAGTGTTCACTTATAACGAACCCGTTTATAGTGAATTCTCGGTTATAACGCATTTTTCTGGTGGCTATCTTATATGCATAATATCCCTTGCACCTTATCTTTTATAGCGAACCTCGGATATAACGACCCATGTTGAATGCAAAACAGGCATTCGTTATATCCGGACTTCACTGTATATATGTTAAAATATATGTTAAAATATATGTTAAAATATTAAAAGTCAGTCTAGCTTTAATTATAAATTTTGCGAGATATTTTAAAAACTTTGCATATATATTTAATATTTTTGAAAAATTAACGAATGTCTTTGCTTTATCTAACATATCTAAAATGCTGTTTTACTGTTTTACACGACATTTGGTGGCAGTTGCCACATAAATATTTATTTAAGCACTCTCAAACGTTCCATGATGATAGATTATATTTCATGAATCCATAATTTTAACAGTAATCAAATCAATAAATCGCGACCCACATGTTATATTGGAAAAAATGAATACAAAGGCTGTGCTAATGACGAATCGATAAAGCAAATAAAATTAGGGTGGAAATATATAGACAGGTGAAAGTATATTTTAAATAAAATAGACCATTTGTAATGTCCGTGTTTGATCGATACAAGGCTAAACATGCGTGAAATACATTTTCCGACTAATTAATTAATTTAAACTAGCCCCAAACGCAAAAACGTCATGAATGATATCAGATAGTGTTTTTGATAATATTTTAATTTTGACATATATAAGTATAATTTCATTTTAGCACATATTAAACTGTTGATTCATTTATTAAACCCACGCAGGTGGTTATGTATAAAATTCTTAAATTCTGTTACAATTAGTCTATAGTTTGAAATATCGACGTTTATATTTATTATTACTATCACAAAAGTTACTTTCGTACAATTACGAAATATACCATTAATATTAAGCGTGTTTTTACGTTTTATGCGCAAGCTTTACTAAACCATGATTCCTGAATCGTAATTTAATACGAAATACAAAAATACGAGACCAAAGAAACGCAGCACTATTTATCTCACTACGCATGCGTAGTTACGTCATTCATGACAGAGAAAATAAAATGCAATTTCAATTTGAAAATATAGCTTTATTAAAGATGTTCGCCATTGCACACACACAATATCATTGCCAATAACGGATACATTTTTTTTTTCATTAATTAAGCGACAAATACAGGCGTAATGTCTCAAAATAAATGTGCCGCCGATTCTCGCAATAAGGATAAAAAGTCTCAGCGTTGAACGCGAACATTTTTGAACCCCGCGTCGTTTGTGACGTGCCTCTTTTTTGCCTATTTAGGAAGTAAAAGTAACCTGATGGTTCTTTTCTCGCATTACACTCTAGTTTTGCATGCTCCAGTTATAAAACATAAAGAAGACTTGTGTCGGGTAATTTTGAAAATAACACCCTCAAACTTTATTCCGTAACCGACTTTTAGTCAAAGACCGCGCGTTTAATATCAACACGTGTGTTTAGTTTTGTGTTCGCTTTTAAAGTTAGAGGTTTATCATATCATTAAATATGAAGTATAAAGTAAGAGATATATTATTATAAATAAATGCTATTTTGTTGTTGCGAATTATAAATGAATAAATCAAGAATGATCTTATTTGTATTTTTGTTTGTTTTACGTAACAATGGGATAAACAATTATTTTGTTTTATGGTAGATGTCCAATCGTCCACAATCAGCCATGTCACGTCAGGAATCAGATATGATAAATAAAGCTAAACGGCAAGTAGGTACCACAGTAGATCCAGTTGAGAAGTTAAGATTGTTATGCTTGGCTCGAGGAACAACCGGCATCTTAGGATTAGCGCGGTAAGTTTCATCATTTATTATTATTCTATACAACGCAATCAAGAAATCGTTTGTTTTTAACGTTCTTGCATTTTTTAAAACAGCTTTTTCAACGGAAATGCGAGTTTATTTTTGATATTACTGACGATTTAGGAATTTTTATGGTTTATCTTTTGTATTTTATAAAATAAATAAATTCTCCATATTTGAATCTAAATTTGTTATGCTCAATCATATGTTTATTTACGTACTATTTCGCGCATCATGAAATCGCGAACATCTGTCCTATAGCGGTTAGTCATTATTTTTTTAAATCTTTTATATGTAAACACATTGTTTGTTGTCATTAAAAAGAGATTAAAATGTTCTGAGTTATAGGAGCCGTTGTTTATCTAAATGTTCTATTTTATTTATACGAAATTTATGTAAAATTGTCATTTATTAAAAATCTTGCATATTACGCCGAGAGAACATTCTTAAATTATATATGTGATACAAATATAGGATAAAAAAAATATCGATCATTTCTATTACGATTTTAGTCGTAAATATATTTTATTGTCTCTTTAAAATGAATATTTAAGCGACCGACGATTTTTTGCTTTTGAGTTATTGTGTAGATTGGCGCCTGCATATCCACTTTTCTTAACACAGTGATAATATATTTAAATGTAGTTTTTTTATGCTTCGCTCCTGGGCTATAAACCCAAATGGCATTAAACTGTTTTAGTATTCATTGAAACAAGAAAATTATTTCCAAACTTTGGTCGTAAAATAATATTTTCAATAATTGTTATGAATTTTATATTTATGTCAAAAATCAAATCCTTAATAGTATATTTGGGTCACATGTTATAATTTTTATCAGCAATATATTTATATTTATTTTTGAAATGATAATAGCACATTCCGCATTATGGATGACGATGGCAACAAACAATTAAATGAAGAAGAATTCGTTAAAGGGTTGCACGACCAGGGCATGGACGTAACAGAAGTAGAAGCTAGGGAAATATTTCAAAGATTTGACGCAGATAACAGCGGTGGTATTAATATGAACGAATTTCTCATTGCACTTAGGGTAAGTTTTTAAATATATATCCGCGCGTATGTGTATGTTAATAAACTTGTTCATTTTTAATATATTTAGCCCCCAATGCCTGACTCTCGCATAAAAATCATAGATCAAGCATTTAAGAAGCTAGACAAAACTGGCGATGGTAAAATAACGATTGACGACTTGAAGAATGTGTACAGTGTTAAAAGTAATCCGCGTTACCAAAGTGGCGAAGACAGTGAGGATGATATTCTAATGAAGTTCCTTGGTAATTTCGAAAATGATGAAACCAGAGATGGAGTGGTAAGTAAATCATGAATTGATTCGCCAAAGATCATTTTATACAAGCGCCATTTATTGTTTAGGTAACACAAGATGAATTCAGGGACTATTACATAGGTGTAAGTGCCTCAATAGATAACGACTGTTATTTCGATCTTATGATGCGACAAGCTTACAAACTATAATTATTTAACATTTCTTTAAATTGTTCTGGAAAATATTCTACTTGCTATGAACCAATTTTTCTATCAATATGTATTCTAATGCCAGTATTTGTTTGCTGTGTGTGTGATATAAAAATTTAAATTAAAATACATTGTTTTGTACTTTATTTTACTTTACACAATCGTTCATTTAATAAATTATAAATATCACTAATAATTCGCTATTTGTTACTTTTGTTTACCTCATTCTATATTTCTTTCCACTAATGATTTGGTATTAATTCATCAAAAAAATCGAAAATATTTTTTTCGTCTTACATGATCCATAAACATTTGCAGTGGCTTGCACTTAACTTTCTTATACGCATCATATTTAGACTATTTTTCTAATTTATAATATTGACTAACCTTCACATTAAATTATTTCTTAGAATAAATATTAAATGTCAAACCCCAAATTATTTAAGGGGGCATTACAGGTTGCAACTTTGAAAAAATCTATTTTTTTTTGCATTTTTTCAAAGCTACATTTATGTAGAATCAGTGGCCGAAAGGCCTATGCGATCCGGAAAGTTTTACGGCTCAGCGGAGCGCCGGTTCCGCAGGGTTATTTTTCATTTGGGGGGGGGGGGGGCATTTCGATTCAACCATCTTTTATTTTGCAAATTATTATGATTCCGACCCCAATTTCTTAATTACAAGTTCGCAACACGCTTATATGTTCAATTTCACGAGAATTGGGAAATGCTTTTTTTTTGCATCATCCGCCATATTGGATCTGTGGACTCTAATTATTGCAATTTGTTAAAAAAATCAAGTTAATATAGTGTCACAACATATTAAGGAATATTTTCGTCCACATTGGAGACACGGAAAAATTATTATTGCAGTCGGAACCATTACGAAAATTTTAAACTCGTTTTTCTCGAAACCACTGTTTTTTACTGTGTCGTGGATTGCGGTCAAACGACTCGACCAACTGACTTAAAACGAATTGGGCTGAAAACTAGACAAAATTTACTGGATCCTGAACCTATTTTCATTATTAAATATTGTTAAATTTTACTAATTTTTATCACTTTTTAAGCTCGAAAAAACAATGGAAATTTCATCACTTTTTTTCACACGGTCGCAATTTTGTTGTAATTTCCAAAAATTTTCTTGAAATTAGGTTCAGCATCCAGCAAATCTATTATAGTTTACTGACCAATGTGCGTTTTTTGGTTCAGGTTACCAGGAGGGGCCCGGGGCACGACACAGTGGGCACATGTCTCTCGTGCGCGGTGCCAAGATGGCCGCCGTTGCGTCAATTGAGTTGTGACAGCGAGAGAGATACAATGCTTCCCCTTCTCCAAATTCAAAACCGGGGTATAGCAATATGAGATATTAGCATTGTGTAAATGGCCGAAAAATGAAGTAATTGTGGTACGAGCTGAATTTGAAGGGTATAGCGGAAGAATTTTGCAAAACGTTGCATTGCCACCACACATGCCAAGGATGTATTTATGATATAGAATTACTTTTGGTTTAGTTAAGGGTCGTAATAAAAAGTTATTTACAAATGAAAATTCAAATATTTTACCCTGCAGTTCAGACTAGCTGCTGTGAGCGCTGGTGGTGGTAATATCTCTAAGCTCAACCTGTCAAATCTGTTAGATATTATAACTTTTACTCAACGTAATGGACCGATAGCAACAAGGGATATTGTAGAATATTAAATCAAACAATACGGGAGAAGAACAAAACAAAATTAATGATTAAGAGATAAATTTTGAAACATATTCAAATTACAGAAAGTGACACATTGAGTTTCGAGATATAACTACCACATGCGCTCGCGGTAGAACACAAGTAAAAATATTTGAATTTTCATTTGTAAATAACTTTTGATTTCGACGCTTAACAAAACCAAAAGTAATTCTATATCATAAACACATCCTTGGCATGCGTGGTGGCAATGCAACGTTTTGCAAAATTCTTCCGCTTTACCCTCTAAATTCTGCTCGTACCACAATTACTTCACTTTTCGGTCATTTACGCAATGCTAATATCTCATATTGCTATACCCCGGTTTTGAATTTGGAGAAGGGGAAGCTAAAATGTACTCTTTTCAATTTCGCATCTCTATAATAGAGGAATGATAGATGAATTCAACCCGCATGACTACTGATTTTTCATAAAAATTAAAAAAATTCCGAAAGTTGACCCACTTTTCAGGCCTACAACCTGTAATGTTATTTATCTGTTAAACAATTGACAGGCGCAGATGATACGATTTATGTAAAAATAAATATAATATGAAGAAATTCCAATAACCAGAAATCTATTTGACAAAAATTTTCAAATAAAAGTTACGCGAAATATTAATATCTTTAATTTTTATCCAAACTATTTTTTTGTAACTGCAACCATTTTTGAATAATTTCAGAAAAATGAGTAAACAAGCACCGGTATGAATTCCTTTTCTTAAAAATAGGAAGTGCACATGCCAGGCAAATGCAAATCTTAGCCAAAGTCTCATAATTTTACCTTCAGCCGTTTAGGTTGTAGAGCGCAGACACACACAGATGGACGTCAATCCAAAAATAGTCGGAATCGATTAAGGGAAGGTCAAAACGTATATATCCGTTAAAATCACGAGATCAAAATTTTTCGTGATACAATACTTATACTGCGTACAAGAAAGTAAAAATGTAAGGCGTGAGGGACAATTCAATTTATTCTCGAGAAAATGTTATTTAAGTTGTATTTTGAGGAGGTTAGCCGACTATCAACACGCTCCTATATGCAAGCATTCAATCAGAAACTACAACTTTATCATTAAACGCGTTTTACTCGAAACTATGTTTTTAAAACTGGGCGAAAACAGAAATCTTATACTGTAGTAGTATACAGGTGTCCCAAAAACAGGCTCACCCCCCAAAAAAAATTATTTTTAAAGCAATTACATTTATTTTATAGATCTACATCTATAATAAGTACATTTTTAAAATTATAAACCACATAAAAAAAAAACAAACATATTATATTATTAATTCAATTTTATATTCAAATATCCAAGTTAACATGTACGTTACTTATGATAAAAAACATAAAATAAAACAAACGAATTCACTTAAGCGGCCCGTCTTCGATCGGACCAACTCAACCACACGCTGCTTTGATGAGAAGTGTTGTGTTGCGCGGGGGTCATAAGCACTGCCCACTTACAGTGGAACAGTTCATTGCTGGGAAGCTATTGTCCACACTCTTATATATCTACTCACTCTACTGCTACACAGCTATTCTCACTACTGCCCCCACCACAACCGCCCGCTACCCGTACCCTGCCGCATCAAAGCTATGGCATGTCATTTATGAGATTGAAAAATACTGTAAAAGTGTTTTTGTTGCGAGTAAACTGTGAGTTTATTACTGACTTAAAACACATGTTTTTAACATCAGTTTATAGATGAAGGACGATTCTACTGATGTGCCTTTTTAATTTTTTTAAAATAAATTTCTGTCATGTGATATAGCCATCTAAAGTTTGCATAAATTGGGCATTTTTAAGAATTTATTATAATTTAATACAATTTTTTTTTAAAAAGAAAAAGGCACAATAGTATATTGATCCTTTAAGTATATAATCCATGTTGGAATAAAATGTTCCACTCATGTATTGCCTGTAAAATACTCGCAACGTAAGTACATTTTTCACTGAATTTTAATAAGTAGACGAGCCCCTTAAACTAAATTTACTGTCATAGATACTCGAATAGTGGAATTTTTTTTATTTCGTACATTGTACCAGAGACAACATGAATATCGAATATAATTAATACATATTTAATAAAATTTGAACAATTACTATGTTTTTAGTTTCACTTTATTTGTTATATACACTTAGTGACTAGTTTCACCACACTGTGGCATCATCAGACTAATACAAAAATTTTAAAATTAAAACTATTTATACATACGTAAACATAAGAATTATGTGCTAGGGTAACATTAATGGTTGAATGAGTGGGGATTTGTATAAGTCCGTTTGTTCATTAAGACAGACTACAGATGGATTCTCCAGAGCTTTGTATATTTCCACAGTTTCTAGTAAATTTAATTTAAATCCTTTTTCTGCAACATGTAAAATCGTCGGCTTGTTTAAAGGAGTAACTTGGTGTCCCGTAGCTAGTAAGTGGTTCGCGAAGGTTGAGTCCGTCTTATTATTGTTGTAGGACCGAATGTGTTCTTGGAATCTCGTGTGGAAATTTCGTCCTGTCTGACCTATATATACACTATTACACTGCTCACAGTTTAATTTATATACACCTGATTTATTTAAAGGGTCTATTTTTTCTTTATGGTTACACAGGGTTTTAAATAGGGATTTTTTGTTCTTGAAGGCAATTTGAATACTTTCTGTTTTGATTAAGTTGGCTATCTTGATTGAAGTTTTCTCATGGTAGGTGATAGATTTGAATTTTTTATTGTTTAGCTGTGTTGGATATAATTTTTTAATAGCTTTATTGTACGTTTGTTTACTGATTAGTTTATCTATAATATCTGGATTGTAGTTGTTGTTCATGGCTATTTGCTTTAATGTGTAAATTTCTTGGTTGTATGACGTTATATTTAGTGGGATGGTTAATAACCGGTGTATTAGTCTGATGATGCCACAGTGTGGTGAAACTAGTCACTAAGTGTATATAACAAATAAAGTGAAACTAAAAACATAGTAATTGTTCAAATTTTATTAATTATGGAGTTTCACATAGTAAAGGCTTCAACTATTGATTTTTTATAATTAATACAACTTTTATTTTCTTGCGTGGTTTATAATGAAAAATGCAAATTTCATACATGGTTGATTTAAGAATATTACGAATCCAAATTTTGAAAAATATACAGGTGTTCCATTTAAAATAAGAAAGTTGGGGTAACTTCCGGTTCAACCGGAAATAGAATATAGAATAGAATAACGTGCTTTTTGAAGTAGTTTCTAAAACTATAAAATGAATGTAATTGCTTTTTTGAGGGGTGAGCCAGTTTTTTGGAACACTATCAATCAATAGACATTAATTTTAATTGATAGACAGTTTTGTACCGAACATCGTGGGAATTTTTTTTTATTGTTGATAGTTTTTCTTATTAACAAATTCATGCAACTTTTAGCTAAACATCGTCTTCTTTTTTAACCTTCTATAAAAATTTATATTTTTAAATTGCAGATTTATAATTTGCTGTCGTTTTTGTCCCAGGTTGGTGCTACTTATAAAAACCTCAAAAAAATTGATAATGTAGTCAAATACCTGTTTAATAAAGAACTGTAAACGATTTTTATATAACATGTATACATTCGTCAAAAAAAATTCGAATAAAGACCCTTTTTTCTAGTTCTCGAGTGCCCTAATCCCTTAAATGATAACTTTTTCAATTAATTACTATTATTTTAATTTAAAAATATATTTTACGTACGATAACAGGTTTTATATATTTTTATATAAGTGTAATTTTGCATATTCGTGTGGTATATTATTTATTCAATTTTATATTTGCTTTCTTATACATCGTATGTACTAATGTTGGGATAGATCTGACTAAAAAAACACTATAAGTAATTTAATACGTATAACAATTAAAATTACAAATAAAACGAAGATTTATCTCGCAAAAATTTTACTAGGTTTTAATTAAGACAAAGAAATGTTATTCATATTTATTTTATTGCAATATCTAAATTAAAGCGATTATATTATACCTAAGCACAAAAATAGTAAAAAATAGAAGTCGGACTAGCATTAAAACAAGATCTATTCTATTCATAAATATAATCAGACCGAAAAGTGTAGTGTCTAAGTATTAATAGAACATAAATGTAACTAAGTATATAAATAAAATTATCGGCCTAAAACACAATTAGCTACGTCACGCAAATCGTCTTGCAATTTATCGCTTTGGGACGTTAAAATGGTGTCGAACGGCGCTTTGATCATATTCAGATCTGGCAATTGGTCGCAACTGGTTATGTTTAATAGTTGGAAAAAGAAGGTGTTCCACAGATTGGTACGCACGTAACGAGGCATGCGTTCTGTTATCAACCAGATGTTGCCATTCTTCTTCATCTGTAAATAAGAATATTTAAAATAATTTAACATTAAAAATCGCTATTTATAGTTTTTACTTTCTTATACGCAGTATAAGTAAGTATTGTAATCATGAAAAATTTCGATCTCGAGATTTTAACGGAAATATACATTTTGACCTTTCCTGAATCGAATCCGACTATTTGTGTGTGTATCTGTGTGAGCGCTCTACAGCCCAAACGGCAGAAGTTAAAATTATGAAACTTCAAACTTAAGATTTGTATACGCCTGGCAAGAAAACCTCCCACTTTTGAAAACAATATTCAAACCGCAAGTGCATGTTTACTCAAATCATTTTTTTCAGTTTCTGCAATTACTCGAAAATGGTTGCACTTACAGAAAAATTATTAGGATAAAAATTAAATATATTAATATGTTGCAAAACTTTTGTTTTAATTTTTTTTTCAAAAAAGGTTCCGGAAACAAGAAAATGGTTATTGAAATTTGTCCTTATTATAATTATTTTCACATAAATCATATCAACTGTGCCTGTCAATTGTTTAATAGAAAAACAAAAAAATTAAATATTTTGTAGTTTGACATTTAATATTTATTCTAATAATTTAGTGAAAAAAAGTAAAAGGTTAGTAAAATATTATAAATTAAAAAAATAGTCTAAATATGACCGAAATGCGTATAAGAAAGTTCAGTGCAAGACACTGCAGATGTTTGAAAAATATATTCTAGTCTGTCTGTGTGTGTGTGTATGCTCTCTACAGCCTAAACGGCTGAAGGTAAAATTATGAAACTTTAAACTTAAGATTTGTATATGCCTCGCATGTGCACCACCTAGTTTTGAAAAAAATATTCAAACCGGAAGTGCCTGTTTACTCTAGTCAATTTTTGCGGTGTATGCAATTACTTAAAAAGTGTTACAGTTACAGAATAAGTGTTAAGACAAAAATGAAAGGTATTTATATTTCGCATAACTTTCAAAATAATAGCTCTTGAAATTTCTTTTTATATTTATTTTTACATAAATCGTATCATCTGCGCCTGTCAATTGTTTATCAAAAAAACAAAATAGATTTAAATAATTTGAAGTTTGACATTTTATATTTGTTCTAAGAAATGTATTTAGTGTAAAAGTAATCCAAAGGTCAGAACAAATATTATAAATTTGAAAAAAAAATTAAATTACGATGTGGTCTAACCCAAAGGCGTATAAGAAAGTTCGGTGCAAGACACTGCAGATGTTTTAAAATATAATATGTAAAAATACATTCAAAATTTTAAGAAATTCTGCACATGCGTCGATAATAGCTCGTTATCTTAAGGAATCTGGGGCCAAAACTCAAAATATTGCTATTTATATAATGTTTATACCTTTTCAAATGAAATTACACATATCTTTTTCATAAGAGAACTTTCATTTTACAAAAGATCAATTATTTTTCCAAACTCAAATAGAAGTAATAAATATATATAATAATAAATTAATATATAAGAGGATTTCAAAACTTGCCTGCATATATTTTTCAAACAACAGTACATGAACAGTAGCAGCCAAACAGAAAATATCAGTCTGATATGTCCATGGTCGTCCATCTTTCATTTCTGTACATGTAAAATTTTCGGTACTGATAACTTTATTGAAAGTCGTTGCTTGTGGAAACAGTGACATATCAATACTGCATCCAAAGTCAATAAGTTGCAAAGACGGATATCCGAATTGAGGAGGCATTCTGGTCACCAAAAAATTATCCGGTTTGATGTCGCCATGTATGATTCGACACTGATGCAACGTGTTCACTATAGTAATGATTTCACTAGCGAAATATATCACCACCAGCTCCTTAAACGCTTTACCACTAGCTTGCTTCACTTTGTTAGTTAGGTCCAGTAGCGAACCAAGTTTAAAAAATTCCGAGATTAGAATACTACCCGTTGTCGATGTGAAACAGTGGGATGCATCCAAAAATGCATTTAACTAGAAATCAAATTAAACTAAATTAAATATATATATATATATATTATATTACTATATATTAAATTTTGCTAGGATTTATTCAAAATTAAATGAATTATATATAATTGCGTAGCACAAAATAGACAATAAAATTAATTTTCAACTTACCATATGCGAATTAGAAATCCGTTCTCGAATCTCCCTCGCAATATAAAATTCCCACACATCTGGTGGCTTTTGATACTTCAATGCGACAGTATTTTTTGTATGCACGTTCGTCGCTTTGTACACAGAACCAAACGCACCTTTTCCAATTACTTTTTCAACTATATACTTTTCATCGCCTATAACAACACACTCTTTTCTTCCTAGTAGCCTCGGCAAAGTTTGTAGTTCAGTATAGCTTGACTCGTACGACGCTTTAGGAAATTTTATTTTATTCAAAAGTGCTTGTTTCAATTTACTCGAAAACGGATCAGAAGGATGTTGCAACATCATCTCGTTCAATGGCGTTACAGACGCTGGACAACTATCGCAATCCATTTTGAATTCAGAATTTGAATTTTGGGATAACAAATTGTTTGCATCGACTTCCATATTGGAGCTTTTAACTGGCGAATTACTCATGGAATCATTGCTCTCATAATTGAGTTCTTTGAGAGTTGGAAACTCAAAATTCGATTTCGATTGTATATGATAGTTTGAAGCATCCCCTCCACGATTCATATTTGATACATCATTCTCCTCCGTTAGATCTATAACATGTTGCGATTGATCCACAGAGCCAAACAAGTTTTGAGAAGCACGCACGTTTTGCAGATGTTGCGATCTGTAATTCTTTGGACTGGTTTCAGCATTGCATTGTTGAGGATTTACAGGAGAATCAAAATTTAAAAATTGTCTCAGCATACTATAGTTATTTATATTCGACCCTTCATTGCTATCATTGCAATGTTCAGACTGCATTTGATTTGCATCTGTCATCAATTGAGTTTTGGATTTAAAATCTTCCTCTTCGTGACAAGACGTTTCCTGAATGGTCCGCAAACTTTCACGATGGTTAAATGTGGTTGTTTTTAAAGTTAAACCACTAGATGAACTACTAGAAGATGAACCATATTCTTTAGTTGTTTCTAAGATAATTGAAAGTTTCTCTGGCGTGCGGTTTAGTTCTGGTGGAGGTGCTTCATTCTCTTCTTCAAAAAGTATTTTTTTACTTTGTTTTAATTCTTGTTGTGGTTCAATATTGAAGATAGATGCATTTATTTTGTATGGGTGTGCTTTTTTATCTTGAAACGGTGTACTGATTTGATTTGGCTTGATTTCAAAATTGAAAGTTTGCGTGGTACAACTATCATTAAAATTTGATACAGAATTGTCTTGGTACAAATTGATGGGTGGCTGTTTTCGTATTACATCACTAGGGTGAACAAAATCTTGTGATTTACTTTGTTGAGGATATTCACGAATTGGTTCCGGTAATGGCTGACTTGAAAATGGTGTTTTTATCGATTTTCTATACATCAAACCGGGAGTCACAACTTGTTTATGCATATTATCATCAGTAGGAGGTTTAAAATTTTCGATCAGTGTTAACGATTTGTATTCTGGCAAACTTCGATCCACATTATCTTGTATACATTTCGAATCTTCATGTATCTTAAACGTTGACATTTGAGGTTTTGGCACAACAATCGGTTCTGGAAGTGCTGTTGTATCATCCTTCCAAATATAATTAATATCTTGATTCACAGTGTAGTTATTATCCACAATTGTTGTACTCGGCCATAGCACATCTTTCTTTTCAAGTATTTTGGGATCTGGTTCTGGCATCCATTGTTGCTCTTCTGCGGTTGCAACGAGTTCTGGTACCCACGTTCGTGATTGTTGTCTAGATGTATTAGTTTCACCAGGCTCTGGATCTTCGTACAAAGAAAATTGTTGGGACATAGTTGATCCTCGAGGAATAAATGTTTCAGTACATGCTTCTTCGGCTACTTGAGAAATGTCAGGAGATACTTGATTTTGAACATTTGGAAACAGAGCTTCGCGTTGAGACAAATTTTGCTGACGAGATTTGAAACTTTCTCCGATGAAAGACGATGCGCACGATTTATTTGATTCAGTTTGTGAGGTCATATTTTGAGATAAAAATAATTGTCTAGCAATGGGTTGTGGTACTTCCCCTTGATAAGAGATCTGTAAAGGATAAATATGATAATCAAATCATAAAATAAATATTTACTAAAATTTGTTCGTAATAAATTGCGTTGCTTCGATTAAAGAACATACTCTTATTGATGCATAATATTTGCTTTAAACATGAGAACTAGCTGAAGTCCTAAGATAATTACAGTAAAAAAAAACCCTAAAGATACATTTAATATGTACTTACTTGTGAAGATTTGGAAAATATCGATTCATTTGCAACTGGTTGAATTGGTTGCGCCACAGTTTCCACATTCGGATATTGATATAAACGGCTTTGTATAATGCTCGCATCTACCATCGTTATTTCTTGCATGTTTACGCTTGCGTTGACGTTTACTGCCTTCATGAGATTTGGTAGATATTTCCGCGCACGTATCTCTTCCAGACTGTAATCAACATCTGGTTCAGCGTATACAAGGTCCTTGGGGTACATTGGACGAGCGTTTGGATTCGGGGGTTCGAAATAGTAAATGCTAGGTTTCAAATCAGAGAAATCGTCGTAATTCATTGGTGCAAAGTCAGGCGGGAGTTTAATTCCAACTAGCTCATCTTCGTGCACTAGGAATTAATAAGTTTATGATGAGTAACAATATTGCTGCATAAAATAAATACAGGCTTTTGAAAACGAAATAATTACCTTTAAATGCTGATGCACGATGTGCAACTTTTGGTGTAATTATATTCTTTTTTAAGTTCCATGGAGATGGTTTTAAAACATTTTCCTTGTGTAAAATATCTTGTTTACGTGCTACGGCTAAAATACTCATAGAGGCAGCGCCAGCACCTATACTAGGACCTGCAGCTTCATGTTCTTCATACGACATAATTGGAGCATTACTGGCTCGAGAGGATTTCTTCTTCCCCAGTAAAGTTCCTGGTGTAGAATGAAGCACCTATAATATATAAAGGTAAGAACATAGTCCAGTATAGTATGATTTATTTTTAAAAAGTTGAAAATTACTTGACTTCCTGTGCGACTACTTGTAACCAACGTTCGCCGTTTATGAGTGTACGAACGTAACGATGTTAACGCCTGGCGTTGTTCAACTAATCGTCTCTCATCAACACCATGGATAGCTTGTTTTCCAATAGCACTGAAGAAGTTTCTATAAAAAATATTTAAAACCCATTAGTAATTAAAATCGACTAAATTAATTTTAACTTACTGATGGGCAGCGACTAGTTCTTCATAAGGTTGCGCAAGCGCTTGTATTCCAAGTTGAAAAACGGCATCAGCGCGTTTATAGTCTTCCGCAACTTCATGGTAGTAAGCCCAAGCCCGATATAAATCAGCACAAGATACACAAATACCTTTAGAATGGAGAAGTTGAAACAACTCTAATGGATTTTGTTGCAAATCGACCTGAAAACATTAATCATTCAAGCAAAACTAATCGCATAGACTTCTCATTAATAATGCTTACGAATTTTATCCATAGTTTGCACATCCTGCGATCATGAGTGTAACGTTCATCAGTTTCAAAGTTGGACAAACAGTCTTCCAACAATGCGACCAAGTTACCTTCATGCCCATGCTTTGGGTAGCTTTGCTCCACCCAGGATACATAACTATACCAACCGTCGAGTGGATCATCTCCTTCGTAAGATCGGATAGCTTCTTCGAAAGCTCTAAATGATTTTTGGAGATCATAGTAATTAAAAATTTACAATAAGATTTATATTTTAAAATGAGTAAAGTAGTTTATTAATTTTTTTAGAGCTATTTGTGGTACTTCCAAGAGCGATAGGAAGATAAATACGTGGGTGTATAATCAGTGTGATAGTGTAAAAAATGTACATAGAATAGGTAAGAACCTAATGTATAGTCATGTTGAAAAAATGTCGGATGAAAGATTGACAAAGATTTACATTTTTCCGGGAATAGGCATGAAAATCTCCATTATTAAAACATAGTTGTAATTTTTATTCTCAGTGATTACCATGGTGGTTATATGTAGTAAGATGCGAACAAACGTTTTAATGTTTGTGCGCATACAGTAACGTATAAACAAAAATCCTCATAAAGCAACTAGAGTAGCAAACAGAGTACAATACGGCACTAATCAGAATATCAAATTATCTTAGTGTGACACTACATACTATACTCTACTTTAAACTCAAAACGCTTTCGAGATTAATCCAAGTAAAACATATATGTATGATGATCAATTCGGAAAATTGCAAGAAAATAAATTTAAAAATTATATAGTAGCTATATTAGCAAGTTGGTGGAACTGTATTTTGACAGTTGTACTCAATAAGGAAACAAACGACACTAAAATGGTTTTTTATATGAATATTATTTAGGAGTTTAACTATTATAGTCGTTTATAGACAATAAAAGGCTGATAAACAATAATTAATACTGTGCGTTTAAATCTTATAAATTAAAATACTATATTAGTAGTTTAATTAAAAACTAAATATACTATGTGGGGATAATTACTCTTTTTGTTGCAATAATTCTTTTTGATATTCGCTGTCAGTTTGTGCATGTAATGCAATTGAGAGTTGTGCGACATTTCGTCCTCCACGCAACGGCTGTATATTTTCTTTACTTAAATCAATTTCCATTTTAACAAATCGCACTACATTAACAAACACACGAAATATTCAACTTTGCAAATAGTTATTTATATATACGAAAATAGAAACGACCCCGAAAACGACCAACGACTTTCTCAAAAGTTCGGTGCGCTGACAAGATAAAGAACGCATTAGCGGTAAAAAGAGAAGAGAAATGTTTAAAATCATTTGCTGCTAGCTTCACCACTAACATCCGCTATGGTCAGAAAAAGTGGCGTCATGGCGGGCGGGAAATACAATTGCGTGGATCTGAAATTTTTTCTGTGAAAAGTCCCATGTTATTCTTATGGAGAAATACACCTTTTTTAATGCAAAATAAACCCACTAACAAATTTTTAGTAGCAGTCATTAGTCTTAGCATAAAGCTGGATGGTTAAAATGTCAGTTACTATTAAAAATTACCGGGGCCCATCCATAATTACAGATTTATTGCTATTTGAAATACAAATTTGGCGCATTTTCACTTTCTTATAAGCACTATAAGTAAGTATTGTAATCTTGAAAAATTTCGATCTTGAGATTTTAACGGAAATGTACGTTTTGACCTTCCCTGAATCGATTCCGACTATTTTTGGAATGACGTCCGTCAGTGTGTGTGTGTGTATGTTCTCTACGGCCTAAACGGTTGAAGATAAAATTATAAAACTTTAAACTTAAGATTCGCATATGCTTGGGTTGTGCACCTCCTTTTTTTGAAAAAAATATTCAAAGTGGAAGTGCCTGTTTACTCTAGTCATTTTTTGCAGTTTCTGCAATTACTCAAAAATGGTTAGAGTTACAGAAAATATGTATGAATAAAAATTAAAGGTATTTATATTTAGCACAAATTTTGTTTGAATTATTTTTCCAAAAAGGGTATTGGTTTCAAAATAAATTACTGCTTATTATATATATTTTTAGATAAATCGTCTCATCTGCGCTTGTCAATTGTTTAACAAAATAGACTTAAATAATTTGAAGTTTGCATTTAATATTTATTTAAAGAAATATATTTAGTGTCAAAACAATCTAAAGGTTAGAACAAATATTATAAATAATGAAACTACGATATGATTTAACCTAAATGCGTATAAGAAAGTTCGGTGCATGACACTGCAGCTGTTTATACTTTTGGAACTGATAGTTTCGATGTATGCGTTTAGAAACACATGTTTTGATGTAAATTAATATTTAATTTATTATCCAAATCGCCGAAATTACTATACAAAAATCAAAATTAATATAAAATCAAAAAATATTAAATAATATCATTATTTAGTTATCAATATAAATAAATGAGCCTATAAATAATTTATTTTTGATATATTCATGTTAACTGATCGCATAATCCGCTGCGTGATCTGTCACTCTGACATTAACATTCGCTGAAATTTTGAAGTTATTATAAATAAAAGTTATTTTGGTTATTGAAATGTATTCATTTTGGTTCTTAATTTAAATTCTTTTTGTTTGTAAATTTAAATTCATATTCTCAGTATACTTTTTGGATCGAAACAGTATTTTTAAAGATACGCCTTTCAATATTACTGTCTGTGGTTTTATTAGTGTCTCCTTCACTATGGCTCAAAAACATGCTCATCATATTGGAAGATATTTATGGTAAAGAATTGCAATACTGATAGTTTTATAAAATTTATTGTGATTACTATTTAGAATATATCTGTTGTGATTAATTAAAAATCAATTTTATTTTTAGTGTTTTTAATATTTGTACTATAAAATAAAAATTATCTAATATAAATATATCTAAATAAAGAAATGGCGTTTCCTACTAAAACTTTGTTTATTTATCAAAGAATAATTATAACATATACATATAGGCAAAAAAAGCGAGCACGTGACAAAAGACGCGGGGTTCGAATTTGGTCGCGTTCAACGCTGAGAGACATGTTAATCTTATGGCCAGAATCGGCGGCTCATTCATTTTGAGACATTACACTTGCATTTGTCGATGAATCAATGAAAAAAATGAATACGTTAGGGTCAATAGAATAACCTTCATGCGCAATATGCTGCGTTTGTTTGGCTTCGTTGTAGAAAATGTAAAAATCCAAACAAACGCAGCATATTGCGCATGTGCAGTGACGCATTTAACATAAAATGCATTTTCATTTTATTAAAGACGTTCGCAATTGCATAAACACTATAGAATAAAGGTTATTCTATTGACCCTAACATATACATTTTTTTCATTGATTCATCGACAAATGCAAATGTAATTTCTCAAAATAAATGAGCTGCCGATTCTGCCCATAAGGTTAACATGTCTTTCAGCGTTGAACGCGAACAAATTCGAACCCCGCGTCTTTTGTCACGTGTTTACTTTTTTTGCCTATTTAAGAAACAAAACGGACAAATAGAACCAGAGAGTAGGGGGAGTTAGAAGAACCATAGCCAGGCCTGTCCGACTCAAGCTTTTGACACTTCTAATAGTGACTGGAAAGTTGTAGATGGCACTGACAATCAGTAGTGCTCGTCATGATGTTCATGGCCCAACCGGTACGAATATTTTAACGCGACAATATTTAAATATAGAATAGGATGGTTCATCGGAAGTTGGGTAAATGCAGATAATCAGATTACCAAGTTTTCGCTAACGTTTCATCAGAGCTGTAAGATGTTTTATTTTTTTTGTAATCGCACAAGATATACAGAAATTCTATTTAAATAAATGTACTTTACATAGTTAAGTTACGAGATTTATAATAAAACAAGCAAAATTAACATAATTAACAAATTTTCATCATTTTAAAACAATATAATTAAAAGTTGTATAGTATTGTAGCTTACCGCATGGTTTTGTTAAAATTAGTCCGGGTACATTCTTATATTTTACAATTTTGACGTTATTTTGAAGTTAAGTTAAGATTAGCAAAAGTTTTTGTCAACATTTGTTCGTTAAAATTGAAATTTATAAAGTTTATTTCCAGTGTGAAACGCACATCATTAAAACCAAACACACTATAATAAGTGTGAACAATCAATGACAATGTACGTTCCATTACAAACCAGTAACATATTTTGTTACTATACAATAGACGACATATGTACTTAATCTTCCATGTTAAAAAAAATTACACACACGTTCATTTAAAGGAGTAGTGTACTATGTTATTCATAGGTGGAGACTTATATTAGTTACATATTTATACTACTTGGTCGACAATAGTCATTAAAAATTTTTTAATGAAATTGTTAACAGAATTTTTTATTAAATTACTTATTATATCTATTGTTGTTTTTCTAAAATTCTAAAATTAAATAAAAACAACGATAGATATAATAAGTAATTTAATAAAAAATTCTGTTAACAATTTCATTAAAAAATTTTTAATGACTATTGTCGACCAAGTAGTATAAATATGTAACTAATATAAGTCTCCACCTATGAATAACATAGGGGTAAAAAGCAATACACATAAAATTATTTCTTATATATATTTAGTTTATGCAATGTTTTGCCAATTTTTTTTTATGTAATTTTCTTTTTTTTAGACATTATTTTTAATTTGTGCTCTTGGCACGGGAATCGCAGTTTTTTTGAAGTAATTAAATCATTTAAAACCCGATCGCGGTACAACAATTGGGCATTTTAAATATGACGTAATGAAGCTAAAGAACCAAAAGAATAGGTCGAATTTTCTAGTCAGCGAGCAAATCTCGTCAACAATAGAATTGTGGTAGAGTCGGGCGGGCCTGTTCGTAACCATGGTATTAAGAAGAAATATTTCCAAAATGTTCATAATTTAAAATTTTCACGTTGATGACCTATTTGCTTGGTATTTTTCCAGAATTCAAGGTAATTTTACTATTATTTCTCATGCTTGTAGTACATTTCTTTAAAACTGTATATAATTTTTGCTCTACAATATAAAGATGCCCATGAAAATTTAATGGCAAATTTTTGATAACACTTTGATTGAACCTTCCTTGTTGTGTAATTTTGGTAGTTTGTACTTTTTGTTTATATATATCTGTTCAAATCATGAGATTCATTACAATATTTACTTCGTGTAAGAAAGTTTTTTTTATTTTTTTTTTATTTCAACAATTGCATTTACAACTGGCCAATAGAAGGCCATCAAGCAAATTTGATAAATTTTACATATCATGTGAGGGGGTCATTCCCATTGGAATGCCAGCATTGTACATTTAATTATGTTTTATTATATTTACAGAAATTTTAGGTCTAGTGGTCTTGTTCTGTTCAGTCTTCTTACATCTTCGTCATTGTTCAATAGGTTGATGGCTAGTTCATTTGGATGGTAATTTAATTTGTCTTCATATGATTTGGCAAATTTCATGATTTGTTCATTAACGTTAGGAATTTTATAGTCTTTATGTAGCGTGTGATTGTTGACGTACCAGGGTACATTTGTTATCATACGTAGTGTTTTATTTTGATAGCGTTGGATTATTTTGACGTTGGATTTTTTTGGCGCAACCCCACATCTGTATTCCATATGTCCAGATCGGTATTAGTGCTACTTTATATAAAAGAAGTTTATTTTCTAGAGACAATTGGGATTTGTTTCCTAGTAACCAGTACATTTTCCTCGTTTTTAAATCTAGATGTTTGCGTTTTGTTTTTATGTGTTTTTGCCATGTCAGTCTTTTATCAATGTGCATTCCTAGATATTTTACCTCGTCTTTGTTCTGCAGGATCTGATCGTTTATCCTAACTTCTACGTGTGTGACTCTTCTGTTTGTGAATATGATGTGGGTGGATTTATCTTCATTAATTTTAATTTTCCATTTATTAGACCAGTTCTGTATTTGATCTAGAGATCTTTGTAGTATTTCTGAAGCTGCATAGGGATCTTCGTGCGATGCAAGGATTGCAGTATCGTCTGCGTATGTAGCAATCGTGACTTCGTCACAGCAGGGCAGATCTGCGGTGTAGATTTGGTACAATGTGGGTCCCAGCACACTACCTTGGGGTACACCTGCTTGTATAGGATATATTTTGGATGTACAATCTTCGTGACAAACTTGGAAGTGTCTTTCGTCCAAATAAGATTTCAGTAGGAAGTAGTACTGATGTGGTAGTAAGGTTTTGATTTTAAAAAGTAGTCCAGTATGCCATACCCGGTCAAATGCTTGGCTGATGTCTATAAAAGCGGCAGAACAGATTTTTTTATTTTGTAAACTTTTTTCAATTTCGTCTACAACTCTGTGTACTTGCTGGATCGTCGAGTGCTGTTTTCTAAAGCCAAATTGGTGTGAGGGAATTATGTTATCATCTTCTAGAACTACATTTAATCTTTTCAGCAAAATTTTCTCAAAGAGTTTAGATAGTAGAGGAAGTAGAGAGATAGGTCTGTACAATCTTATTTCATTGGCTGGCTTTCCTGTTTTGTGGATTAAAATTATTTGAGCAAATTTCCATTGCACCGGAAAATAGGATAATCTTATTATGGCGTTAAATATATGCGTTAGGTAGATTATTGTTTTTTTGGGTAATTCTTTTAGGATTTTTCCACTAATTAAATCATATCCGGGAGATTTCTTGCACTTTATATATTTTATTTCGATTTTTATTTCCGCTGGGGTTACATGTTTTATTGGTAACGAAAGCTGCAATGGAGCCAGCAAGAATTCTTGAATTTTATTTCGTAGACGATTTTCTTCATTTGGTTGTAAGAGTGAGGGATTTGATTGAAATGTCTTTGCTAGATGTTCAGCGAAGGTTTCAACTTTTTCTGAGTTTTCCCGGGCCCACGTTCCATCTTCTTTTCTTATTGGAGGTACTGAATTTATTGGCCTTTTCAGCTTCTTAGTGGCTTTCCACAGAGAATAATCATCTTCAGGGTGTGCAGATAGGCTTCTCAGGTAGTTTTCAAATGATTCGTTTCTCATTTGCCTTGCTAATTTTTTAATTTCTTTTGCTAAGTGGTTTAGTTTATTTTTATCGCTTGGATGCCTAGTTCGATGCCATTTGTGTCTTAAGCTTCTTTTTTCTGCTATTTTATCAAGTAGCATTTTTGGGTAAGCTGTAGTATATTCTTTGTTGTTGTTGATGATTGGAGTAGAGTTCCAAGTATTTTCCTGTATAAGCTGAGTCACGTTTTCAACTGCATCATCCAATTCGTCTGGTGTAGTGAGTGGCATATTCAGATTTGTGTGACGAGTGAGATTTGATCTAAATAGTTCCCAGTTTGTTTTTTTGTTATATAGTGAGAGTTTTTTCTGTTTTGTTAAAATAGTTGAGTTTAAAGTAATTATAATCGGAGAGTGGTCAGATGATAGATCGTAGCTTGTTTCTATTGCGATGTAGTTTTGGGAAATACCTTTGGTCACAAAAAAATCAAGTAAATCAGGTATTTTATTTAGATCGGTGGGCCAGTAAGTTGGTTTGCCTGCGCTAAGAAAGTTATATTTGTTTTTCTGAATAGCTTTGTGAAGTTCTCTTCCTTTAGGGTTAATGAGTCTAGAGCCCCACTGGGTGTGTTTTGAATTGTAGTCACCTCCTGCGATGAATTTATCTCCTAATGTTTGAAAATATTCTTCGAACTCAGTTTGTTTGATTCCATGTTTTGGTGGACAGTACGCTGCAGAGATTGTGATTATTCCGTATGTTTCTTTAATTTTTAGGCTTGTGGCTTGCAAGTGGGTTTCTTCGTAGGAGTTAAGTTCGTGATGTTTCAATTTTTCACTTATTAAAATGGCTGTTCCGCCATGTGCCGTTCCGTCAGGATGATTTGTATGATACGTTTTAAATTTAGGTATTTTGAAATAATTTTTATCAGTAAAATGAGTTTCAGAGATAAGGATTACATCAATTTTTTGTTGTTTTAGAAATATTTGTAATTCATGCTAATGTTGAACCAGACCGTTAGCATTCCATAATGCGATCCGAGTTGTACTACCCATTGCTTTTGTTCACAATTGAAGATAATAGATTGATAAACATTGTGTTTTGCTGCATTATCTGGTTGAACATTGCTTCAAGTTTATTTATTAATTGTATTAAGATAGGACATTATCTGTTTTGTGTGTCTGATTTACATTTTGTAGCGTGTCATTTGTAGTGCTTTTGAGCTTTTAAGCATAGCTTGTATTTTCGCTGATTTCTGTGTGGTTCATGCTATGATAGTTTCTTATTTGAGTTTTGCTTACATTGATCTTGTTTCTAGTTGTCTGTAGTTCTTTATAAACCGAGCATCCTTTGTAGTTTGCTGGATGTTGTGGATGTTGTGTATGCATTTGGGTGGTTCCTTTATGTCTTTTTTACACTCTGATGTCGGGTGACTTTCGGCACATTTAACGCAGTAATATGCTTTAGTACAGTATTTTTGGGTGTGGCCATAGTCTTGGCATCTCATGCATTGTGGGATGTCTCTTCTTTTCCGTGGTGGTTCAACAGTGACAACTGTGCATAGGAGCCGTTTGATTTCGTAAATTTTTTTGTAGTCTTGATCGGGTTCTAAGTCAATAAAGTACATGGGTAGTGGTACTTTGTTTCTCCAACTCTTTATATTTGATATGTTTCTTATTTTGAAACCTTGTTCCTCAAGAGCTTCTTTTATTTCTTGTGTTGGTGTTGTGTGGTGCAAGTTTTTAACAACAACTCTGTATGCTCTCTCTTCTTTTAATTGGTATGTGTAATATTCAACGTTATTTTTGGTGAGTAGAGTAATTAATCTTCGGTAAGCGTCTGCAGTAGTTGTATTAATTTTTATAACGTTGTTTGTTTGCGTTTTACAAATAAATTTTTCAGTTTTTAATGCTGTTTCGATGCTGAGTACCATAAGGCTAAAATCCGTTATGTCTTGGATAAATATTGGTGGGGGTTTTGGTTCAGTTTTCGTTAAATTTTTGTTAGATTCATTTGTTAGTACTGAGAATCTATTGAGAGGTAGTTGTTGTATTTTTTTGTCGTTTGGTTGTATCCTGACTTGGAATAGTTTCCGTGTCGAGTGTTCTTTTCTTTGCCGTGTATTTTCGGGTAACCGCTTGCCAGGGAATGATTTGATTTGAGTTACCTTGTGTATTTGATGTACTTGGTGTAGATATTACTGACATAGGTGAATCTCTAGTATAAAAGGTTGGGCTGGACATTGTTGGTGATGTTATGGGTGTTTTGACATGCTGTTGTAAGAGTATTGTATATAAAGTTGGCGCTTGTTGATGTACTGGTTGTTGTGTTGGTTGTAGTGTTAAATCCTCCGCTTGTTTGTTTTATGTTTGTAACTGCTTATACGTGAGTAGGGATTCCTCCACTAACTTCAGGCATGTTTATTTGTATAGCACACTTCTTAGTGCACTTTATTTTAACAATACTAGTAAGTTATTTTAAGGTTAACTGAATATATAAAAATAAGATTTATCTAATAACTGATACCTAATTGAATTATGTAGTTATGAAAGTTTGGTGGTAATTGCTTTTTTTTTTAAATCGATTGTCTAATCGCTCAGAGCTCTGTGGCTTTACGTCCGCATGCTATGAGTGGTTCTGCACGACTGTGTAAGAAAGTAATGATAATTTTTAATATGAAAATTTCGGTAAAACTGTATACGGCCGGTATCTCCGGGTACTTTGGTTCCCCTGTCTAAGAAACAAATACATATATACATACATGCGACACATAACAAACAGTACACAAAAACAAATATTACTCACGCATTAATAATAATATACAATATTGTTGAATTTTCGGCTGACCAAGAAACATCTATTTCCAAGATTCTTCGGAATCCTACATCATTTTTCTTCATATTTACGTCTTTTGGAGCATTTTTTATTTGGGTTAAACGGTATTTTTATAATCAATTTACTTGATTACTTCTTTGTATGTCTGAGATTAACTGAATATTTTCAGAATAAATTTCCACAAATACATATGTATATATTTGCTTTGGAACCTAAGTTATTTCCATGCATTTGATTTACTATATAAACATTTTAGCTAAGCAACATTATAATTCGAAAGAAAAGATTATTTGAATAACAGCGAATAATGATTTTCTTATCGAAGAAATAGGCCCTCGATGCTTGTAATGAAGTTACACTTGTGTATTATTTTGTCTAGCGTGATTTGCTTAGATTTCTCTTTTGAAATTATTCTTTTTAATATTTACCATATTTACAAAAAAATTGTCCATAACCTATACAGAGAAGTGCCTTAAACATTATATTGAAGCTAATATTTAGCATATCTCATTACGAATGTTGTTAATATCAATCGTCAGCAATGTATTCATAACTTCATATCTAATCCCGTAAAATAGAATTGCAGATATGCCTCTTGACTATCTTTCACCATTGAACTCTATCTTTTGCTTCATTTACTATACACATTCTTTTATTTTACTTGCTCACAAATATTTTTCGCGCAACTCATTTTCTATCATATCTTTCACATATCATTCTTCTCGTCTAGGTAAAGCTTCTCTGTCAATCGACATTCTTCCAAGTTAATCATACCAATTCATTTTGTTCTCACCTATTCTGCCTACGACAACATTTAAAATATTGCACTGCTGATACGCTATCGTAACAAGCATACCATTATTTTTAAATACACCACAAACACTACCTTAAAATTTTCATTTCCACAGCATTCATATGCTTTTTATGCATGACATAAGTACACCAATGTACATAGAAATTATATATTGGTATTTAAAATTACATTATAAGGTCTAATAATATATTTTAACCGTTGTTTTAGTGATAGTTGCCCACAGATGTTAGTTTTAGATAACATTTGTAATTGATAAGAATTCTGTTAGAAAGACATTGTAGACTGAGAACAACTCACTCTTGGTTCTAACTTTGTCTTAAGAGCAGTTACTCCGTAAAATTGTATTAAAAGAATAAATTTATATTTTTAAAGTCAAGAAGGCTTAAAAACATAATTGGCGCAGTCGGTAGGATAGCATCGAAACAGTAAAAACCAAAAATACTGTGGTGATTTCTTAAAATCTTTACTCTGCTATTCCTGAAAACTTACGGCTTCTACAACCGAGCCCATCAGAGATCTGTCACGACCCATCTTTAACCAAGCAACCAGAAACAACTTGCTGTTCCGTTGCTGAGCTCACATCGGTCAACGTCTTGAAAACAACAAGAAGATAAACTTGCTGTTCCACATCTTTGGTTCACGTCTCCGCAACTAGAAGAATTAACTACGAGTCCAAGAAATGTTCGTCAACATACCAAGAATTCTTGCAACAATAACATTGTAAGTTAAAATATAAGTAGTAAAAGCTATTCAAACAGGCACACTTACACAACATATGTCAGATTCAGACAACTCTGATTTAGAAACAATACAACTAAATAATATTATTAAAAATATTATATTAAAACCTGCCAGATTAATATTACCAAATAATAACATGGCAACTACTACACTTTCTGAAATAAAAAATTTGACAGAAAAAATTTCTGCTTATAACGGAGATATTAAAATATTAAATAATTATATAAATGCAGTAGACGAAGTACAATATACTTTAACTGAAGTTGTATTAACGCCACTTCAAAAAACATATTTGTTCGGGTTAATAAAAGAAAAATTAATTTCTAAAGTAGCAGAACTGCTCGCTGAAAATTACTTTTTAAATTGGGATAAATTAAAAGATTTCTTAAAAACTAACTTCGACGACAAAGCGAATGCAGAAACCTTATTGTTAGAAATCTTACAAATAAAAAACAGACATGGTAGTGAAAAAACACTAGATGCAATTAATCATCAATTTTTAAAATACAAATCAAAAATTGCCCTAAAAGAGTATACACAATTACAAAAAAATGCAATAATAAAAGAAACACAGAAATTAATAGTATCTTATTTCTTTTCACTATTGCAGAATTCAATAAGAGGATATTTGATTGTAAAAAATCCAAGCACAGTTGAGGAATGTGAACAGTTACTTAGAAATGAATTTAACTTTTCAACACAGAATCAATTACCCATGATGAAAGAAAAACAAAATTTTTCCTTCAATATACTCCCACAAGAAATTCCCTGGTAACCAATTGTCTTCAACACCAATCGACCTCACACGAAAACCAACATTTAATAAACATCAAAATTTTGCACCACGTCAGAATGTAAAAAACTATTACGACACACGTAGAAACTTTACCCCCACACCCATGACACAACAAACACGTATAACGCAACCAATGTCCATACAAACTAGTAAACAAAATCATAATATAAACGAAATAATACAAGAACAAAATGATGAAGAAGTAATTGAACAAATTGAACACTACCCTGAAGAGAATGATTTTTTAGAAGTAGACACAGAAATAGAGGAAGAACAGAGCTAGTAATGTCAAGCCTTACAAGTAATTTACCTTCATTAAAAATTCAAAATTTTATCGTATTATTTGACACAGGCTCTAGCATAAATATGATTACACAAAAATTTGTAACAGATAATAAACTAAAAATATATGAACAAAAAATAACGTTTAAAACAGTTAATGCTAAATCAACAATAAATAAATACGTAATAATAAATTTTAATAAAATCCCTTTGAAATGTTACATTTATAACTTTCACAAAGAATACAACCTTCTATTGGGGATAGAAGCATTTAAAAATTTGGGTATCAAAATGGAATTTAAAAGTAATACAATTCAGATAAATAATAAACAAAGCCCTTTACAAGATATTAAAAATTTAAATAAATCAGAAATAAATAACATTCAAATAAGATCCGAACACTTACAAAACCATGAAAAATGTAAATTACAAAATATAATTGAAAATTATCAAGACTTACTTCCGCAAGATAATGTACCAATACATACAAAAAACTATCGTTTACCTCAAATTTACGAAACCGATATTGAAGAGCATATAAAGAAAATATTAGATTTAAAAGTTATAAGACATTCTCATTCCCCTTGGAACTCCCCCATCTGGATTGTTCCTAAGAAATTAGACGCCTCCGGCAAACGAAAAACACGTTTAGTAATAGACTTTAGAAAAATAAACACCTTAACAAATGTAGATAAATACCCTATTCCAAATATAGATTCATTATTAGATCGCATCGGCTACTCTAAATATTTTACAACGCTGGATTTACACTCAGGTTTTCATTAAATCCCTATGGATATTAATGATATAGAAAAAACAGCATTCTCATCTCCATCTGGTCATTACGAATACATCAGAATGCCATTCGGCTTAAAAATGCCCCTGCGACATTTCAACGCATTATGAACATCGTACTAGGAGAATTATTAAATAAAATCTGTCTTGTATATCTTGATGACATCATAATATTCGGAAAAACATTAGAAGAACACTTGAATAATATTAAACTCGTTTTCGACAAACTAAGAAAAGCTAATCTTAAAATTCAGATAGACAAATCGGAATTCATGCAAAGTTCAACAAAATATTTAGGCTATATTATAAATCAAAACGGTATAACTACGGATCCCTCGAAAGTAGAAAAAATAAAAAAAACTTAACATACCAAAAACAAAAAAGAAATTAAATCTTTCCTTGGCACCATTGGATGGTATCGCAAATTCATCCCTAATTTCGCCAAACTAACTAAACTTTTTACGAACTGTCTACGAAACGGGCAGAACATCGACATATCTAATGAAAAATTTCGAGACCGTTTTAACAAATGTAAAGAGATTCTTACCACAACTCCAGTATTACAATTTCCAAATTTTAATAAAAAATTTATATTAACAACGGATGCATCAGACTACGCAATTGGTTTAGTACTCCTACAAATAACAGATAACAAAGAAATGCCCGTAGCTTACCATTAGCGCACGTTTGGCAACGCTGAACAAAATTATAGTACCATAGAAAAAGAACTTCTGGCTTTAATAGAATCAATAAAGAACTTAAGACCTTATTTATACGGACGAAAATTTACTGTTAAAACCGATCATATACCATTAGTATGGTTATTTTAAATGAAAAATCCTAATAAAAAATTAATGAGATGGAAAATAGAATTAAATGAATACGATTTCGATATCGAATATTTATAAGGTAAAATGAACGTAATAGCTGATAATATGTCAAGGCAGAGAAATGAAACAAAATTTAACTATAAAATTGGTGATGTAACTTACACAATAGGCAAATACACAACAGAACAAAAATCATCACGTCGTACAAACACACAAACTGGCAACTTCCGCCACACATTAGACAAACACATCACAATAAACAACAACATAAATACAACCCAAGACATAGACACAGAAGTACACAAATTTACACAAGCAATAAATAGAGCCAAACGTGAACACGCACACAACATAAAAACAAAAACACACACACTTCACCTGCCTTAACACATCTAAGACACTATCACACAACGAAACAACATAAGAAGGCAATGGCAGAGGACCCGCCTTCCCCAACAAAAACAACACCTCAACGCCATGATTTCTATAATACAACATTTTATAAGAAAACAACAGAACACAACCTCAAACTCTCCTCACTAAACCCAAATGACAACTCCCTCTGGCGGCTGACCAAAAATCTTAAAAAGCAATATACCTCAATCCCTACACTCACACTAACTAACACAACCGCAGCAGCTTCTGACCCTGAAAAGGCAGAAGCCATAGCTAGTGAAGTAGCAAACGTACATGTAATCGATACACAGTACACTCAAGAACACGAGCAGATCCTTCAAGAAACACAACACTTCTTAAGAACAACACACAGAACAACAGATAAAATCCTCTCTATAGAAAACCTAGTCCTCAAAAACCTATCACGGAAATCCATCATACAGTTGGCGGATATTATCAATTCTATCATTAAACTGCACCATTTCCCAGCTGCATGGAAGAATGCGATTGTCCATCCCATCCTAAAACCAAACAAAAACCCACAACACCCAGGTAGCTATCGACCGATAAGCCTCCTTAACACCCTATCCAAACTAACCGAAAAGGTTATCCTATACCGGATAGACGATATCGACACTGGACAAAAAATTACCCCCGACATCCAGTTTGGATTTAGGGCAAGGCACATAACTGTACAATAAGTATGCAGGATCGCAACCGATATCGCTACCCAATTTAACCTAAACAAAGTAACAGTCATGGCCCTGCTAGACATCGAAAAAGCTTTCGACAAGCTTTGGGTAGCAGGGCTCATGGCCAAACTAATAAGAACCAAGTTTCTCCCAATCCTAATAAAACTCATCCACTCCAACTTAACTGATAGATCCTTCCAAACCATAATAAATAACACATTATCATCCTCAAAACCCATAATGGCAGGAGTCCCCCAAGGCAACCTGTACCTAAGCGACTTCCCCACATTCCCAAACACGAACACCGCTCTGTACGCAGACGACACAGCCATCTACGCGCACTCATTCAGTGCGCAGGTGGTAAACAAACAGTTACAAATACACGTAAATATCTTACAACGTTACTGGGAGAAGTGGAAAATTAAAATCAACGCCACTAAAACCGAAACCATTGTCGTCTCACGCAAATTCACACAAAACAAATTCCTAACACCCTTACAAATACACAACCAAAAAATCACACCAACGAATACAGTGAAATACCTGGGAACACACCTACACCAAACATTATGCCATGGTCCACACATATCACAGGCAATTAGAAAAGCCCAACACGTTATTAGAAACCTATACCCGCTCCTTGTTCCAAGCAGTTCCCTCTCAACCAAAAACAAAATCCTAATATACACCGCCATTTTTCGCCCCATATTTACATACGCAGCCGCAGTCTGGTGCAATGCTTCAGTAACCTCACTACTACCATTGCAGCGTCTCCAGAACAAATGCTTACAACTGGCCACCAGCTCTGGAAGGTACACACGCATAACACACCTACACGAAATCACAAACATCCTATACGTAAAACACTATATAGAATATATAGCACAATAATTTTACAAAACACAGTTAAATTCAAGCTCTCTTATAAAACACATCACTAAACTACGACATGACAACACTACAGTAACACTGAAACATAAGATCCCTTATCAAACGCAAACCATATTTACGGAAATTCTGCATGAGCCAAACACGTAACACAGACACACATAACAACACTTCAACACACAACACACATCACTATCCAACAATAACGTTATTTTTAAAAGATAATGTATCATTATTAACAAAATAATAAAGAAAATTCAAAATGAAATGATGGTGATGTAACTGAAACAAACATATTTGCACACTCTATATCTAGAGATGTCAAAAGGACTCAGGGTTTAGCTAAACAAATACAAAATAAATTTAATAGTAAAAAAAAAATATATATATATATAGAAGAAAAAGGAAACTTAGAAAATAAACACCCCCTGCGGGTGGGGGTTAGAATTCACCCGCAGCATCTCTGCTGGTCGTAAGAGGCGACCAATGGGCGAGGAAGGTACCTCGTTAAAAACACACTGTTCCATCTGGACTTTGACCGGAAGATTAGTGGGCCAATCTTCTGCGGACTTTGCTTTCTTATTATTTTGCTCACCCGCGTGTTTGCCGTGCGTGGAGACCCGTAAGGAAGGAGAAGATGATCCTGGTGGTTGAGCTTACACGCAACACACCTCTTTGGCTTCGGATTCTTGCAAAACGGGCGGTCAGATACTAACCCTATCTGACCAATCGGCTTGCCGTTACGTTCTGTGTACCGGTAAGGTGAGTCACACGACCCTGGAGGTAAGTTTTCAGACGTTGGAGAGAGTGGCTCGCAGCGTTCTAAAGCTTATTGTCGGGAGAGGGGGACTATATCTCCTAGTTAGCCCTGGCGATCACATCAGTTTGTGCTTACGACTGGCCACCAGCTCTGGAAGGTACACACGAGTAGTGTAGAAACAGGAATTCTAACTCAAAAAAACCTGAACGTACCCCGTTTTTCGCTAGAAATACCGTGAAAATGCCCATAAAAGAGTACCTTTGCCCTATTTTTACGGTTTTTCGCCAGAAAAACCATGAAAATGCCCATAAAAGAGTACTTTTGCCCTATTTTTAGTAAAATGTACAAAAAGCGTAAATTGACAAACCTGAACGTATTAACAAATTTTTTCCCTAATAAATGGAGAATAAAAACGAATTAGCGAGTATGCTAAATAGTAGTAATTCACAATTTAGAAAATTGTCAGAGTTAGAGAATAAAACGTATAAAATCGAATATTTTGAGGTAATTGAAGGAAAGTATTGTGAGCAAATAATAGTTGGTATAGAGAATTTTAAAGTATCATTACCTGAACGGTATAATAGATTTATACCAAGTATTGAAGAGTTGAACAGTAATCCTCCTAGTTTAAAATATAACGGTAAGAAGAAAATAGGTACTAGAGAGATGCATGATATAGAATTTGTTTAAACATATAAAAAAAATAAAAAAATAAAAATTGAATTTGTTTAAACAAAATAAATATATAAATTCGGTAAATATAATTAAATATAACAAACAAATGATGATAATAATTTAATTTACTTTTTACTGTCTACTGCTACTAATACAGAATAATCTAGAACACTTCACATTGCATCATAACCGTTCAACTTTTTTTCTTTTAAATATTTCTCAACGAAAAAATAATTAATGTTTTTAATAAACCAGATTTCACCAGATTTAAATGTTAATAGTAAATTATTATAAAAATCATAGCATTTCTTGAATTCAATAATTTTTTCTTTTATATTTAAGAGTTCAGTGACACACATAAGTAAAGGTGACCCGACAACGATTACTGATAATAAGGGCATTGCTATCGCTGATAAACTATTGCCTGTAAATAAAACTTCGCCCAAATGCATACCTAGATTAATTTTACTATAGTGTTTATAAGATTTGCGGTAAACATATTTACGTTTTTCAAGATAATCTTCCATTTAGAACGGGAAAATGTTTCTTTATAAATGAGGAAAAAAGAAGGATCTGGATTTGTAAATAGTTTAATAAATAAATTACCGCTTGAAGTACATATACCAGGTTATAATTACTGTGGTCCAGGTACCAAGTTAGAAAAGCGATTAGCAAGAGGTGATAAAGGAGTTAACGGATTAGATGAAGCTTGCCGAGAACATGACATAGCTTATTCTAAATATACAGATGTATACAACAGAAATAAAGCTGATTATATATTAGAAAATAAAGCATGGAATAGAGTATTAGATAAAAATGCAAGTTTTAAAGAAAAAATAGCTGCTCCATCAGTTACAAGTATAATGAAAGCGAAACGTAAAAAGGGAATGGGTCTTAATTTTTATACTAATAAATCAGTTGAAATGGCAGATATATTGAGTAAAAGTCAATTAAATAAAATTCAAAAAGCTAAACAGGAAGGAGTAGGAGCTACTATAAAATTATCTGCATCTCAGATAAAAAAAATAAGTCCTCCATCAAAAATACCTATTCCTGTCACAATGTTAATGGCGGCATTACAAAATTCTAATTCAAACAATGTACAGGATATTGTAAATCAATTAGCAAATGTAAAAGGCAGTATTGATTTACCAACAACGCAATTATTAAATAGTTTAACAGACAAGAAAGGTGGTGTAATACTTTTGCCAGCAGCACCAATAATAAAAGGATCATGTATAAAATTAGGCGGTGCATTATCAGATATTGCTGTAAAAAATGGCGGCTTTCTTCCATTTGCAATTCCAGCTGTAATGACATTAATTAAAAGTGCATTAGCCGCTCTAGGAACAGGTGCAATGTTGCAAGCAGGTAAAAAGGTAGGCGAGAAGGTTTTTGGTAATGGGATGTATATAGGCGATCCTGCATATAATAAACAGAAACGTGGAGGAAAAATAAAAAAAAATTGATACCAGAGAGACCATTGTCAAATATAGAAATATTGAAATATGCTAAAGAGTTAAGACTTCCATATTTTAGAGGTGTATTTATGGATGACACTTTGCCTAAACTAATTAACAAGAATGAATCAGGTATAGTTAATTTAGATTCTAATTCGGGACCAGGTACTCACTGGGTAGCTTATATAAAAATTGATAATAAAGTTTACTATTTTGATAGTTATGGAAACGTAAACCCTGAAATAAAATTAGTAAAGTATTTTAATAAGGCTGAAATATATTATAATTATGACAGACAACAGTCATATAGTGAAACAAATTGTGGAAAGTGATGTATAGAATTTATATATAATTTCTTTTATAATAAATGGGTACACTCACATTAGATAATTATAAAAATTTGAATCAATCTATTTTAATTAGTAATTATTTCCCCCCACTAGATTTATCAGATGGTAGATATGAATTGTGTCTGAAAAGTTTAAGAACATCATTTACTATTCCAAATGTATCAGAAAAATAAAAAAATAATACTTTTACTTATATTAAAGAGGGTGTTAGTAAAACAATTAAAATTGATGATGGTACATATAGATATAAAGACTTGAAAGACATACTAGAAGAAATTATCAGTATAGGATTCACATTAAAACCAAATGACAATACTATGAAAAATATGATTAAAAGTATTTATACCATCCACTTTACAACATATAACTCAATAGGACCATTGCTGGGATTTAATAAAAGGGTACTAGAGCCAAACATACTGCACATGTCTGATAAAACTTTGGATATATTTCCTGTTAAGACTATCAAAGTATGTTCAAATATTACAAAAGGACGGTATATCGGCTCGACAGAAACTAGTACAATATATGAATTTTTTCTAAAAGTAAGACCTGGTTATGATATAATTGAGCAACCTATTAACTTGGCATATTATCCACTAATATTAAATAAAATAGATAAATTGGAATTAAAACTAATAGATCAAGATGATAATTTAATAGACTTTAGAACTGAACCTTTGTTAATAACTTTACATATAAGAAAAACGTAATATTTTTTTCTATATAAATGGATACAGCAATATTTGATTATTTTATTAATGAGTGAGTACATAAACCACCTATCCAGCGTTACCAATATATAAAATATTTACCTATGATAGTAGGTAGAATTAATACACCAAATACATTTACAGAGATTAAAGTACCCAATCAGGATGTTATTTATGACACTGCAAACAGTAATCTTGTAATAGCCGGTCAGATTATAGGCAAAGGTACCCCACTGACATCTGCTAATTATAAGACGATTCAATTTGTTCAAAATGGTATAATGCATCTCTATTCACAAATAAAATATTTAATATCCAGTAAGGAAGTAGAAGTAGTTATTGCTCCAGGTTACACAACAACAATTAAAGGTTTAACTACTTTTAATAAACAAGACATGTTTGATGGCTGGGGCACTGAGAATGTTTTAGATGAAAAGGGATATTTTTCCATTACTGTACCACTAAAAAATATTTTCGGTATATTTGAAACATATAATAAAGCTATTTTACGTGTCAGTCAGGAACTACAACTACTTAGAGCAACCGATGATTCAAATTGTTTACAAGCACCTGTGGCATTAAAAGACAATTTGCAAATTAATATTTCAGAAGTATATTGGAGTATGCCACTAGTAATTCCCACATTGGAAAAACAAATAGAAATTAGTAATCTTATAGCTTCAAACAAACAGCAAATAATAAATTATAATTCATGGACTTATGAATGTAATCCTACAATTCCTAAAGATGTGATGAAATATACATGGCGAGTAGCAACCCTAGCAAAACGTCCAAAATATTTTATCATAGCGTTTTCTAAAAATCGTGATACAGATATAACTGTAGATAAATTTGATTTTATTGACCTGCATGATATAAAAGCATTATTAAACAACGATGGCTATCCACAGAAAAACTTAATGTTAGATACTGACCACAATGACTATAGTAGTGTATACACAATGTTTAAAAACTTTCAAAAGACATATTTCCTATTGTTTCTATATGAGTTTAATAAAAACTATCCAATATTTGTTATAGATTGTTTATATCAAAACGAGACCATAAAGGAATCAATTACAGATGTAAAGATTGACTTTCAGTTTAATAAAAAGTTTCCAGAAAATACTATTGTACACTGTCTGATAGTTAGTGATACAAATATAAAATATAGTAGCTTGACAAACATGGCAGTAAAAGACTTTTAATCGCTAATAAATGGAGTTTAAAATTAAAAAAGTAGGAAAAGGTTTAGAGAATATAACTATAGAAGAAGAGCAACAAAATAGATATAAATATTTCCCCAACACTATAAGATGTATAATATGTGGACCATCAAATTGTGGTAAAACAAACATTATATTACAAATGTTAGCAGATACGCATAACGGTTTAATATATCAAAATATATATGTTTATTCAAAATCATTACATCAACTAAAATACAAATATCTTGAAGAGTTTGTAAATGAAATGAATAGTCATTTGAAAAATCGTATAGGCTTTTACAAATTTGAAAATGCTGAAGACGTTACACCTGTAGAACATGTAAAACCTAATTCAGTAGCAATATTTGATGATATTGATACACGAAAAATAAAAATACTTGAAGATTACTTTAGTAGAGGTAGACATTATGGTCTTTGTTGTATATGCACATGTCAAACATTAAGCCGCATACCGAAACAGATGGTCAGAGATAATGCAAACTATATTATACTTTGTCACTTTACTGATAGTACTAATTTAAAACATGCATATAATGATTTCGCTGGCACGGATATGAGTATAGAAAAGTTTAGAGATCTTTGTAATTTTTGTTGGAAAAAGAAATATGATTTTCTAGCCATAAATATGGAGAAAGATATGGCAAATGGTAAATATAGCCGTCGCTTTAATGAGAACATTTTATCTTAACTACATTAATTTTATTTAAATATTTTAATTTAATTATCTAAAATTATTTTTTATATTTATTATTTAAATATTTTAATTTAAATATCTACATTTATTTTTTATATATCTATTTAAATATTTTAATTTAAATATCGACAATTATTTTATTTATCTATTATTTAAATATTTTAATTTAAATATCTACAATTATTTTTTATATTTATTATTTAAATATTAATATATCTACCGTTAATTTTTATTAATAGAATAGTGACCCCATGGTAATGTGTCAAACCCATTTTCTAGTATATATCTTTTATTATCGTCAGGATTCAGAGCGAATTTATTTTGATTGATGGAATAAATGTCATGCTTTACACTTCTAATAGTATTCATTGTTCTGGATATCTTCTCGCTATTAAATAAACAGTTTTTATAATCGTTAATAGTAATATTATTCTTAACTACATTTTTCTTGGTACCTATTGCCTTCTTTTGAACTGTTTTACCTAATACATCAAACGCATACATTTTTGCCTGTAAGCCAACAAATTCTGTCATTGGAGAGCCCATATTTACATCTTTCATTTTTCCAAGTACCTTTTTGGTCACTATGGGTATGTTATATTTATTATCAACAGGATAGTCGGATGTATCAAAGTGATCTATCATATGTTTCATGTCTTCATAAAAGTCTTCCGTGATAATATTATAAATATAGGAATCCGTATCTTGATAGAGTAACTCTATATTATGCTTATATTTTTGTTTCATAACATTATAATGGAAATCATACATAAACTCTTTTGATATATCTAATATAGACAAACCAATGTAAATTGGTTTGTTGAATGTTATTTTAGTTTTATTCATATGTATGGCCACAAGATTTTCAGTAAAGATGTTTCTATGTTTAAAGTTTGGTTTGCTTATGAGCTTTTCACTTTTTTTAGCATTTGGACATAGTATTATGTTTACATATTTTCTAATGTTTTCCATAGACTTTCCAAATATGCTGTTATTCATTTATTTATAAAAGTCCTTTTCGATTTCACTACTTGCTTTCTTTCTCATTTCCGTATTCAAGTCTATATAATTCTTTAACCAATAAGATTGTCTAAAACTTATTACTCTGTGTACCTGTTTTAATACCATTCCCTTTGATAGACATTGTTTCAAGCTTCTATAATGTAAAACATATCTTTTTTTGTTATCCAGTGTAGTTAGTAATTTACATTGATTAGATCCTGGTGGATTTTTTGATTCGGGTGCCAGTGGTAAATCTTTATGTAAATCATGTAACTCCATGGGATATACTAAATCAACTTCAGCAATATATCCTTCATTTGCATCATCCGCTAGATTTAAATTAATATTTTTACTGGCCCATTAAAAACCTGCATATGGCATCTTCTGCGACATTGCCCAACCATATAAATTATTGGCATCTAAGTACATTAAATAATTAGATGATTTTGCGGGGTCTTAATCTTCCATGTATTTATTATTTGCCTTTACATACCGCTTACAACACTGTGCTATTCCTCCTTTAATACCTTTTTCAATCATAAAAATCATATCATAGTCAGATATTAAGTCTAATTCCTGTTTTGTATATTTTAACATTGCATCCCATGTTAGTCCAGGTGTTGTAAAGTACCATGCAGGGTCTAATTTGTATAAATTGTAGCATATTAATCTGAAATTCTCAAATATATCCGCCAACAATAATACATCTGTTTTTACATACAAGTCATGAAGGTCTCCTAGATTTTGCATATTAAATTTATTCCATACATTTAATACATGTTCATAGTCTGTATCACTTATGTTTGAATCGTTTAGTTCGCTATAAAATTCCGATTTAGGTGGAACACTTGTCTCTGTAAATCTTGACCATGAATCCATGTAATCATAGCAATATGCTAGTTTCTTAGTTACATAGTCAACCTCATCTTCTTTAAAGTATTTAGTCAATGATGATTTTTGTTCTTTTTTTAAATTCTTTGCAAGATTTTTCTAGCCACTCGACATAAATTTAAATGAATCCACAAATCTAATTTGTAGGTCATCTGTATGCTTAGTATAACTTATATACCGTTCTTCATTACATGGGATTAAATCTATTTCTTGGTCATCATAAGCAAGTTCTTTGATAAATAAATGCGAATCGTAACCGGACAAGTTATGGAAAAATACAGGCACAAATTTAGGAGTTTGGCATTTTAAATTACAAGTATTACAAAGAGGTGCTATATATTTTCCAGTCAAATGATCATGATGGCGTACTTTTTTATTTTCTTCTGTTTACCTACACCCATATAAAGTACGATTATTATTAGTATTATATTGTTCTATTTCTGTATTGGTAAGAGGTAACATTTCCTCAATTTCATCATAATAGTTACCAATTTCTTCTACTTCTTGTCTAATTCTATCCATAAATACTTTTGCGGCATTAGGACCTCTATATACAACAGGCGGCTTATATTCTTTATGTATGTATTTTATATAATAACAAAAACCTGAAGGTTCATGTTTTTGATATCTATGTGTGTATGATTTGTTATTTGATGGTGCACATGTTTGATTTTTTTTTGTTAGACATTCAAAGTCTGCATATATAACAAATGGAACTTTCATTGTATTTCTATAATTTTTAAACTGGATTTTCTCAGTTTCACTTGGCATAATTACTTTTACTGAATCTTTGGTATTACAATCAACTTTGTGAATGTTTAACTTATACTCTGAACTAAAAAATAATAAACATCGATCACAGAGATACTTTGAACTTTCATGCTTAGATAATTGAGATCCCAATAATCGTGACATACTTTTTATCCAGCAATAGTGACTATTCTTATCGTCCTTTATATACAACAAATTTATATGTTGATCTTTCTTGTCTTTTGTTACATATACTGGAAATATTATTTCTTGCTCATCAAAAGAATATACATTTACAGAGATATTACTCTGCCTTTCAAATTTACTAATATCTTTCAGTGCCATAGGAAATCGAATACCATTAAACATTGTTTCAACTTGATCTATATATTTATTATAGTTTGTTAATCTACAAGTTAGTTTATCTACTGGATGTAAGAATGATAATAATGACCACATAAAACACTTGTCGTCATTATTTTCCAACTGCTTTCTTGTCTTGTATCCATTTTGGTAGTGCCACATAAGAAGATCCACGTAATGGAACATAGGTATTAATTCGCAGCTCTATAGAATTTACACTATATAAAACCCAACCGGATTCCTTTCTTTCAAATTCCTCCACTTCAGCAAGTAATTTTTCTTCTGCTTCAGCATAGTATTCTTCTAGGTCTGTACTATCAAAAATGGCTACATTGCGTGTTTTAAAAATTTGTTCTTCAATAATTTCAGATTCAATGTCAAGCTGCTTATAATTACAAAATAATTTCAAGTTTACCTTAAGATTATTATCAACTAACTTTTCTTGTATTTTATTTAATAAAGTATATTTAATAGAAGCAAGAAATATTGAAGGGTCTCTTATGCTAGTATTATTATTTATATGATATGTGGCCAACCTATTTTGAAATGCAGTTTCAACCTCTACAATTCTACAATTTTGTTTAAATAAATGTTTATTACTTCTAAAATGTTCTGCACGTTTTTCTGGATCATAATATGTACTACAACCTTCACATTTTACTTTTGCAATTCTGATAGGCTTAGGTGCACTAAATAAATCATCTTCAAATGGGAATCTATTTAAATGAAAAATTAATTCAGGTTTATTCATTCTATAAGAACCTTTAATACCATTTTGTTTACACATCTGTCGTAATTCTTTAATTGTGTTGATCTCCATTTATAACAAAAAAAATTTGTTAATAATTTCGTAAATGTATATTTTTAGACTTGTGACTACGCAGATATGATTTTACAACAAATCTTCCACATTCACATTCCACTTTTTCTCTAAGTTTATTTTTATTTGTGAAATAATAATTACTCATACAAGTTTTGCATCTTGCATTATATTCCTCTTTATTTTTATGAAAATTATTAACGTCTTTACTAATATTGCAAACACTACAAATTTTTGTCATTTATTAATAAAAAAATCCGTATTAGTTAAAGTCTTTAATTTTACTTTTCTTAGATCTTCTTTAACAATATAATCATCAATATTTATTGCTTCCCTTATTTCTCTATTAGCGTAATAATCTAGAAAGTCTTTCCATAAAACGCCATATTCAAGTTTTCTATGTTGTGTGAGCGGTTCGTCCAATAATTTACAAGTATAATATTTATGACTTACAGATCTATCTGGAACTGACTTATACATATAAGAAAGAAAATATGTATATTTTTCAACTAACATTTGTTGATAATTTGCATTAAAACCATATACATTGTGATTTGGATTAACCGTCTCTTTATGTTCACGTAGTAAATTTATGAAATATTTGATTTTATTACATGGCTTTGTAAAATATATTTTATTTTATTTAGTTATTATATAGAACCCACAATTGTCACAAGAAGGTATTTTATCATTTCTTCTAAATGCACACTCTAAACATTCTCTACATATAAAATAATCTGGACCATCCATTTATAACAAAATTAATTTGTTAATTTATTACAGCATCTTTCTCTATCCATGTATTTTGAGTGTTATCAAAACCTAACCATTTAACAAACACTTTATTACCTTTACGTCTTATTACTTTCTCTACTAGGAAAACATTCGGGTATTTTGTTTTACTCATTACTTGTTCATAGAAACAACCTTCTATTAATTTATTTTTATAGTCCTTAATATGATATGTAATAGGGGCAGAATATATTATTTTACAAACGGTAAATATTTCATTCGACCAATTTGGTGTATAACCTTTCGCAAAAATAGTTTTATACCTTGATATGCTTACTTTGTCATTTATTTTAAACTTGGGAGGTTTAGTAGGTAATGTTTGAGCAAAATTTGTTTTTAAAGATTTCTCATTTTCTTTCATTGAACCTTGTACAGGTGTCATTTTAATTGTGCTATGTATAGTATTGTTATATTCTTCTACTAATTGAGGTAGCAAATCGAACCATTTGTAATTACCGTTTACAGTGAATCGCTTCCACATTTTTTCTTTAAGTGTCCTGTTAAATGGTTCAGCAACAGATGCTTTTACTTCAGAGTATGTTGAATAATGATTAATTTTATTGTCATGCATTAATTGCTGAAAGATTTTATTATAAAATTCAAGTCCACAGTCAGTTTGTAGATGTGTTGGACTGCGGTTAGTTATAATCGATTTAAACGCTGTAGATACACTTTCTCCAGTTTTATTTTTAATTGGAATAGCCCATGCAAATTTAGAAAATACATCAATAACCGTCAAAATATGTTTATATCCTTTATCCTGATTTGTAATCATTTCAACTAAATCATCCTGCCATAAATCATCAATTGCTATTGTTAAAACTTTACGTCTCTGAAAATTACGTCTTAATGGTTTATGTATTTCATCCGCGATATCTTCTTCAATACCATCACCTATTTTTTTGTTTTTATAAATGAACATTTATTTGTATTACAAACTACACATTCCCCTTTTAACATTGGCTGACCGTTTTTAGATGTTGTTCTAGTCACATTTTTAGTACCTGTCTTTGTCTTACATTTAACACAATGCTCACTCATATATTACATAAGAAATCTACTGATGCGTAATAATTAATGCAACACTTATATTGGCCCATGAAACATTATCAGTACTTATAAATCGTTTAAATCTAAGTTTTTCACGTTTTTTCAACTCGAAGCCATCCGGTAATGTTTTAAATACTCTATCATTAACATGTATTTCACTGCATGCACCTTCTGGGAATATTGTTAACTTTTCAATTTTTATGTTAAATGGTAGACGATAAATAGTATCATTAGATATACTATATTCACGTATATAGAAACCGTCTTCATCAAATTTGTTATATCGTAATTGAATTGGTATTGACAGCCGTTTAAATTGATTTTTCATAGGATTATCCAATTCTCTAAATATAGTGGTAAGTCTCTGATTTATCAAAGACTTCGTATTTTCATTAATTAATTTACCCATATCATTTGTTTTAATTTTTATGTCAGTTTCAATTTTTATCATACTATCTAATACTAATTGGTCAACATAATATTTTTTACATGCATCATTCACATTTTCAGACATTCCCACATTAAATAATTTCTTGTTTTGTATATCATAATGACCATCATCTGTTAACTTAAACCCTATTCCAGGAACATCTTTAACATTCTTATTTTCTAGATATTCATCAGTATCTCCAAATTTATTTAATACCATTTAGAGTAAAAAAATGAATACCGCTACCATACCTCTCATGTAATTCCTCCTCTATATTTATTATTTCATTTTGAACGTTATCGTTACCAGCTAGTTTTTCCGCTTTTAGATAATCTAAGCGATCTTGTAATTCTTTAGGATCATCCCAATACACATATTCTTTTTCTTTTGTATTATATTTTTTAAATAAACCTTTCCCGGATGACGTTGATGGTATAGGTCTATTTTTATTAAATTCAGCTTGTTGCTTGATCTTTGGTGACGATGTATATATAGGTGCACCTCTAAAGTTATTATAATCTTGCCACATAGGTGATATTAGTTGTTTATATTTACCTGAACTAGACCTTATCTGACGTGTAGGTTGATCATACATATGCAATGCCCTTGTCATAAATAAAATATCTCTATAATTTTTATAGTCGGCTACATGTGCATTTTTAAATTTATTCCAATCTTCGTAAGATGGTTGTTTCAATGTTCGGAAAGTCAATATATTCTCATTTTTTGGATATTTCTTAATTTGTTGTTCACTGTTGTTGTATAATATAATATGATCTTCATCGAAATCTATTTTATAACCATTAAATAACAAATCTCTCGTTTTATTCATCTTTTGCCCCATTCTATAACCATGTTCAGTTTTATGACTAATTCCGTAAGTTGTGTCTCTCTCATCTTGTTGTCGATTTAAATATGCATCTTCTATGGAATTAACAACAGCCATTTCACCTGGTAGAACTACTCTTTGTTTTGGCATTGGTACTATTGTTTCTTCATCGCCTTCATATGAATCATTTAAAGTTGATGATGCTACAGGATTTCGCCAGTGTACCATTGCATTTCTTGATATACTTGCATCAGTAATAGCATTTGTTGTTTCTTTCATGGCTTTTTCTTGTTTATTCAAAACTTTAATTATAGGTTTATATTGTTTATCTAAAGCTTCAAATTTATCAAACTCACTTTGATTATATAATTTTAAAGCATCTATTGTTTTTTTCTTAGAGATATTAAATTGTTTTACTAACTTCTCATAGCTCTTATCATACATTCATTTAAGAAAAAATTATATTACTTTATGATTCATGTTTTATGTTTATGTTTTATGTACTTTATTTATGTCTAGTTTATGTTTTATGGACTTTATTTATGTCTAGTTTATGTTTTATGTACTTTATTTATGTCTAGTTTATGTTTTATGTGCTTTATTTATGTCTAGTTTATGTTTTATGTACTTTATTTATGTTTTATGTACTTTATTTATGTCTAGTTTATGTTTTATGTACTTTATTTATGTCTAGTTTATGTTTTATGTACTTTATTTATGTCTAGTTTATGTTTTATGTACTTTATTTATGTTTTATGTACTTTATTTATGTTTTATGTACTTTATTTATTCAAAATTTATTTTTTTATTTTTTACTTATTTTTGTAATTTTATTTATATTTTAAAAAAAATTCTATATCATGCATCTCTCTAGTACCTATTTTCTTCTTACCGTTATATTTTAAACTAGGAGGATTACGGTTCAACTCTTCAATACTTGGTATAATTCTATTATACCGTTCAGGTAATGATACTTTAAAATTCTCTATACCAACTATTATTTGCTCACCATACTTTCCTTCAATTACCTCAAAATATTCGATTTTATACGTTTTATTCTCCAACTCTGACAAATTTCTAAATTGTGAATTACTACTATTTACCATACTTGCTAATTCGTTTTTATTCTCCATTTATTAGGGAAAAAATTTGTAAATACGTTCAGGTTTGCCAATTTACACTTTTTGTATATTTTACTAAAAATAGGGCAAAAGTACTCTTTTATGGGCATTTTCATGGTTTTTCGCGGCAAAAGTACTCTTTTATGGGCATTTTCACGGGTTTTCTAGCGAAATACGGGGTACGTTCCGGTTTTTTTGGATAAGAACCCCTATTTCTACACTACTAATATGTTCAGATATTGATTCAAATTCGTTTCATATGAGCCATATTGCAGTAATATACGCAAACACAAGCGTTAAAATGTCAATACCAGAGTAATATATTTCTTAGCGTATTGTACTAAAAAGTTATAGGCCTCCATAAAATATGTTCAGATATTGATACAAATTCGTGTCCAAAGAGACACATTGCTGTAATATACGCAAATACAAGCGTTAAAATGCCAATACACGAGTAATATATTTCTTAGCGTATTGCACTAAAAAGTTATAGGCCTCCATAAAATAAGTTCAGATATTGATACCAATTCGTTGCAAAAGAGATATATTGCAGTAATATACGCAAACACAAGCGTTAAAAAGCCAATACCAGAGTATTATATTTCTTAGCGTATTGCAATAAAAAGTTATATGCCTCCATAAAATATATTCAGATATTGATACAAATTCGTTTCAAATTAGACATATTGCAGTAATATACGCAAATACAAGCGTTAAAAAGCCAATACCAGAGTAATATATTTCATAGCGTATGTTGTATATGGTATGCCGATTGAGAGCTTCTATATACACACATGTTAGGCCGATCATGGGTTCTCATATAAACGTATGTCTACACGAGAGCTCCAGGGTCATGACATAAGTTATATGAACCATTCATGGCCATCCTTTGTCCCTAAAACTGCTCAGCTAAGTATTTATTTATCAGTAATAAACAGGAAACCCATATCTTATTATTGTTATGACTCTTCCTTCTGAATAAAATGATAAATTAGAATTAGAATACTGCTAACCTTCATAGGTAACTGTAACTTTTAAATAAACGTTTTTAAAACACAACCACGAAAAACAACATTATAACTGGCGCAGTCGGTAGGATTGTCAAAACAGTTTTACGTTAAAATAAACTGTTTCATATTAACGATTAATTTGGCAACCAAAAAACGTGTGTGTGTCAATTAAATTCGAACATCGACAGCTACCACAAAAAAACGTTAAAGTGCTGCAAAATAAATTGACAACAATTTCATCGCAACAACTGAAGACGTTGAGGTGCTGCAAAGAAGAGATACAACAGTACGAGCTGAAGATATCGAGTTAGAAAACCTTCTAGACTACAGGCAAGCAGAAAGTACGAGCCAAAGATATCCAGCCCGAAGACAACAGGCAAGCAGATTATTCTCCTTCGACAGCCCAGCACGTGCAGAGTGATTGTAAGCGACAGTCCATGTACTTCGTACCAATACTGTAAGTGAATATTGCATATTGTTACATTCTATCAGTCAGAGAAAATAGCACAGCCTAGATTAGAGGAACGTTATTTAAATACTGTACCTGATTTTAATGGCAATTCAAATGACCTAGCTCACTTTATTACGATTAGTGAGGCTTTAATTAATAAATTTTATATTACAACAGAGCCAAATAATTATGAAAATTTTGTATTAATTGCAAACATTAGAGGAAAAATTAAAGGAGAAGCCGCTAAAGCTATCTCACATTATTCCATAAATAGTTGGTTAGATCTTAAAAACGCTCTAACAAACTCATACTCAGACAAGCGTGATTGTTACACACTTGCAATTGAAATGACTAATCTCAGACAAAGCAATGAAAATGCTTTTGGTTATTATCATAAAATGCTAGAATTACTAAATGCTCATACATCGTATGCAGAAATAACTAGTGAACCATCACATAGATTGGCTATTATTAACTATGGTCAAAACTTAGCAATACGTGCATTTTTACGAGGTTTAAGGGACCCATTAAGATCAATCCTGCAAACACGTAATCCTTCCAACTTAAACTCCGCACTTACAATCTTAACTAATGACTTCCAGTTTGAAGCATCCAGATCAGAATCAAAATCAAAACCGAACATAATACCTAATAGAAACATTCCTACGAGACCTCAATATTTTCAAAAACCTGTGCAAATTCCTACATTTGAACAATCAAAACCCGTAAATTCCTTCCCACGAGGCCCCGTACAAATCAGACAATTTAATAAACCTACACCTATGTCAATGTCTACCAGACAAACATATCAACCTAAATTCATACCACAAAACAGACCCACATTCGTACACAAGGAATTATTTAATGTAGAACACGAAGAAAACCCAGAATATGAAAATGAAAATTTTGAAATTGATGAAACAGATCAGATAGAAGAAAGTGAAAATAAAACTCAAAATTTTGATGAGACTTATTTTTTAGAACAAATAGAGACTCACAACCCGGCGAAGTAATGCATCTGAATAATCCTTCTCAATTACCTTATTTAGAATTAGAGAAATATAAATGATTGATTGATTCAGGATCAACTAGATCATTTATCAACCCACAAATTATTTCCAAAAATTCTGATAAATTCGAAATTAATTACGAAGATTTTACCTTATTCACTGCACATGGTATTTCAAGAGGAACACAATATGTTAATTTTTATTTTAATAACATTAAATTAAAATTTTATATATCTGATTTTCACAAACAATTTGACATATTAATGGGACTAGATGATTTAAAAATATTAAACGCAACATATAACATTGGTGGTGACGAAATAACATTACTAAACCAATATATTTATAAATTAAACACAAAAAAGTAAACTAAAGTTGAAACCAAAAGAAACTAAATTAATAACTTACATAATAAATTAAATAGATTCAGACATTTTAATTGAAAATAATAATAACGATGTAATGGAAATTCCAGATTGCATTGTAAAAATCAGAGACAATAAATTTAAAATACCAGTAAATAATAAAACTAATAAAACTATTGAAATTCAAAATTTAGAAAACATAAATTATACAAAAAACTTCAAAATTACTCAGCCTAAAATAAATAATCGATTTAATTTAAACAATGTCCGTACAGATCATTTAAATCCAGAAGAAAAAAATAACTTAATCCCTATAATATTGAAATATAGAGATATATTTTATAATGATAAAGATAAATTAACTTTCACAAATTGTATTAAACATGATATAAAAACTACCGACGAAATACCAACACATGTTAAAACATACAGATATCCTAACTGTTATAAAGAAGAAGTTCAATCGCAAATTCAAAATTTACTTAAAAACGGAATAATTCAAAATAGTTATTCACCATGGTCCTCTCCTGTATGGATCGTTCCGAAAAAATTGATGCTACCGGAAAAAAGAAATTTAGACTAGTTATCAATTACCGGAAACTAAATGATAAAACTATAACGGATAAATACCCAATAGCAAACATTAATGACATTCTCGACAGACTTGGGCGTTGTAAATACTTTACAACTCTAGATCTCGCCTCTGGTTTTCATCAAATAGAGGTAAACAAAAATGATATTTCGAAAACAGCCTTCAGCATTGAAAATGGACATTATGAGTTTAAAAGAATGCCATTCGGTTTGAAAAACGCACCGAGTACGTTTCAAAGACTCATGAATTTTGTGTTAAAAGACTTAATTGGTAAAGAATGCCTTGTTTACCTTGACGATATTATAATCCTAGGTAATTCTCTTCAAGAACATTTACAAAATCTAGAAAAAGTATTCAAAACCCTTAGCTATTTAAATCTTAAGGTCCAATTAGATAAAAGCGAATTCTTGAGAAAAGAAGTTGAATATTTAGGACATGTCGTTACCCCAGATGGTGTAAAAGCTAACCCAAACAAAATTATCGCTATTAAAAATTTTCCTATTCCAAAAAGGCAGAAAGAAATAAAACAATTCTTAGGCTTATCAGGCTATTATCGTCGCTTTATCGAAAACTTTGCAAAAATTACGAAACCATTAACGAGAAATTTAAAAAAAGGAGCTACAATAAATATTGAAGAATCCGAATATAAAAATAGTTTTGAAATTTGTAAACAACTTTTAATTAACGACCTAATCCTTCAATATCCGGAATTCACAAAACAATTCACGGTTACAACCGACTTCGCGCTAGGTGCCGTATTATCTCAAAAAATTAAAGATAAAGATCTCCCCATAGCTTATGCCAGTCGAACACTCAATGAACATGAGATAAACTATTCGACAATTGAAAAAGAGCTTCTAGCTATTGTATGGGCAACTAAGTATTTTAAGCCATACATTTACGGTGTTAAATTTAAAATTATAACGGATCATAAACCACTCACTTGGCTTTTTAACCTAAAAGAACCCAATTCAAAACTTTTAGGATTGAAATAAAAACTGCAGGAAGTCGATTACGAAATAAAACATAAAAAAGAAAAACTTAATACCAATGCCGACGCCTTATCAAGAATAAAATTAAATAACTTTGAAATTATAGAAAAACATGGTAGTTTACTTGAATCAAATGATTATTTAGCACATTGTATAAGTTCAGATATTAAATTAGGAATAGGTATTGCAAAACAAATAAATAAAAAATTTAATAGTGTAAATTACTTGTCAAAATTTAAAAAACCCAAAATTAAATGCAAAAAATTCCGAATAATAAAATCTTATTTCACCTAGTAACTAAACAAAATTATAACGACCGACCAACGTATAAAGATTTAGAAATTTGTATTCAAAATTTAAAACTCTACCTAATTAAAAACGAAATTTCTAGTATATCAATTCCCAAACTAGCATGCGGACATGATAATTAGATTTTAAACACGTAAAATCAATATTACATCAAACATTCAAAAATACAAATATAAAAATCATCATTTATAATTTAGAGAAAAACATCGAATCAAACGCCATAGAAGAAGAAAAAATTAAAGACAATACCAGTATTATAGCAAATAAATCAGACTCAGAAAATACTTGTCATTCTGACGACGAATCACCAGTTTCAGGAATAAGTTTTATTGAATCCCCGATTAATGTAGGTAAAAATCAAATTATTTTTAACCTTTCAGATTTTCCCACTTTACGAGTAAATATACTCACCCCATTCAAAGATAAACAAACATTAGATGTTTACATTCCAAAAAGCAATACTGCCAATTGCATATTTCAATTTATTAAAAATTATTGCACATCAAATACTAAATACTATTGTTTATTCAATGATGATTTATATCAAAACGTCAACGTTATATTACGCAGATATTTTCTTCACGGATCTATAACATTTTTATGCTGTAAAAATCAACTAGAAAATGTCAGTCAACCTGACAATCAAATGGAAATTGTAGTAAACTATCACGAAGGTAAAACAAACCACCGTGGAATTACCGAAACAATTAAAAGAATTAAAGAAAAATATTATTGGCCTAATCTACACATATCAGTTCAAAACCATATGAATAATTGTGAAACTTGCTTGAAAAGTACCCCCCTGCGGGTGGGGGATAGAATTCACCCGCAGCACCTCTGCTGGTCGTAAGAAGCGACCAATGGGCGAGGAAGGTACTTCGTTAAAAACACACTGTTCCATCTGGACTTTGACCGGAAGACTAGTGGGCCAATCTTCTGCGGACTTTGCTTTCTTATTATTTTGCTCACCCGCGTGTTTGCCGTGCGTGGAGATCCGTAAGGAAGGAGAAGATGATCCTGGTGGTTGAGCTTACACGCAACACACCTCTTTGGCTTCGGATTCTTGCAAAACGGGCGGTCAGATACTAACCCTATCTGACCAATCGGCTTGCCGTTACGTTCTGTGTACCGGTAAGGTGAGTCACACGACCCTGGAGGTAAGTTTTCAGACGTTGGAGAGAGTGGCTCGCAGCGTTCTAAAGCTTATTGCCGGGAGAGGGGGACTATATCTCCTAGTTAGCCCTGGCGATCACATCAGTTTGTGGTGTGACGTCCCAAATTGTGGCTCCGTGGCGGGTGGGGAGACCAGGAGATGAACACTTTCTATTTATTTCATGGCAAATAAACAAAAGACCCCGGGGGCCCCTCCCCCAAAAAGATCTCGTCCGTTATCGGACGAGGGAGAAAATTTTCAGAAGGGCGAAAATAAGTTTTCGCCCAAATTTCTTATTATAAAGAGAACGGAAGATGGTAAATCCATTTCCGAAGTGTCATGTTTTGGTTTGGCAAGGAGCTGGCTGGTGGAGAACCCAAATCCACCAAACGGTTACGCGATGGTACTCTTTTGGTCGAAACTGCAAATTCGTTGCAAACAAAATCGTTACTGAAAAAGACTGTTTTATTTGGAATGCCAATTGTAGTGGAGGCGCACAAGTCCCTCAACACATGCCAGGGCGTAATATCCTGTTACGACCTGTTATTTGTTGAGATGGATGAGTGTACGCGAGAACTTGCGAGTCAAGGAGTTATAACGTGTCGACGGCTTACTACAAAGAAAAACGGTGAAGTAAAGAATACCACATCTGTCGTATTAACTTTCGCGCTGGACAAACTTCCAGAGAAGATTAAGGTTGGATTTCACAGTTGTTCTGTGAGACCATACTTTCCTCGACCAATGCGTTGTTTTAAGTGCCAGAAGTTCGGGTGCACTGCATCTCGTTGTGACGCACAGGCTGTGTGTCCACGGTGCAGTGAGCGGGAACATTTGGGCAAGGAATGTAAGGGTCCGGTCCGCTGCGTTAATTGTTCTGGCAACCATCCTTCTTCTTTTTCTGATTGTCCACGCAATCAGGAAGAGAAGAAGATCATTGAGATTAAAATTATCGACAAGCTTTCTTATTTTGATGCCCGCAAGAAATTCAAATCTCAGACTAGTCCTGTTTTTAGCCGTTCTTTCGCTTCAATTGCTGCCACACCCGTCATTAAAAAATCTATTGCAATTCAAACGGACACCGTTCCTTCCCTTAATATTGCTACAACTCTTCCAAATTTAACTCCTCTTAAAATTAATGTTCCTAAGTCCAGTGTAACTTCAAATCTAAAACCTATTTCGAATCAAGGTACCAAAAATTTAAGTGTAAATAAAACAAAAATTAACGCCAAGCCAAAGATCAAAATTTCCCATTTAAAGGCAAGTCCTTCTACTTCGCCGAAAAATTTTTCTAAGAAAAAAACAATGGAGGTACGAGAAACATCAAGTTCTTCCATCTCCAAATTTTCTCCGAGTAAAGGATCTCAATCTTCGAGATCCTCTTCTCCTATGGAAGTCACAAGCATTAAACTTTCTAGGCCAGAGCGAGATAAATCTTCCACACCCAAATAATGCCTTCCATACTACAGTGGAATTGTAATGGTTTCTACAGCCATTTCGAAGAATTTAAAGTTCTCAATGCCGAGCAGACTCCCTCTTGCATATGCTTACAAGAAACACATTTTCAAGACACCAGAGCTGTTTCATTACGAGGCTTCTCAGTATTTCGTACTGATGTGCCTACTGATGGCCAAGCTCGTGGTGGAGTAGCGATTCTGGTTCGCGAAGATGTGTATTGTGAGGAGATTGCTTTGAATTCTGAATTACAAGCTGTAGCTGTCCGTGTTGCTATTCCTTTTCTGGTCACTTTATGTTCTATGTATCTTCCTCCAAACGACAATGTCGATATGCGTGATATCGTTGATTTAATTGATCAATTGCCTGCTCTATTCATTCTTATAGGTGATTTCAACGCTCATAATCCTGAATGAGGATCAAGTACGATTAATCAACGCGGTAGACGTTTGGAACACCTATTCACCGCAAGTACACATGTCATCTTAAATGATGGTAGCATGACACATTTTTCTGCCGCGTGGAGATCTTTCTCTGCGATTGATCTAACGATCTGTTCTGCAGCAATGGCTCTATTGTTTGAGTGGCATGTGCACTCAGACTTGCATCAAAGTGACCACTTTCCGATCATTCTGAAAGTTTTGCAGAGATCAGTTTCTGATGCTCGTTGTCCGAAATGGGCTTTAAAGCGAGCAGATTGGAATCTGTTCTCGGAGTTGGCCGTATTTGATGAAAATGATTTCGTTGACGTGGACGACCATGTTCGGTATTTCACGGATGCAATCAAGTCTGCTGCACAAGAGTGTATTCCTCTAACACCTATTCATTCTAATAGAATACCCGTTTCCTGGTGCAACGATGAGTGCAAGATTGCTATCCGAGAAAAACGACGTATTTTTCGCCATTTCAGGCGATTTCCAACCACCGAGAATATGATCCATTACTTCCAAGCCAAGGCAAAAGCTAGAAGAATTGTTCGGAAGAGTAAGAAAGCGTCATGGCAGAAATACATTTCTTCCATTACATCCTCCACTCCAGTTTCTAAAGTATGGGAGAAGGTCAGAAAAATATCTGGCCGCTCAAAATCTAGCACTGTTTCTGGCCTAAAAATCAATGGCAATATCATTACCTGTCGGTCTGATGTTGCTAATATTATAGCATCCACTTTCGCGGATACTTCAAGTTCCAATCACTATCCAGCTGAGTTCCTCGCTCGAAAATCAATCTTGGAACGTCAGTGTATCAATTTTGTTTCGCCGGGCGACGAAATCTTCAATCTTTCTTTCAGCGTGGATGAACTTGAAAGTGCGATTTCAGATTCTCACGACAGCGCTCCTGGACCTGATTCTATTCACTACCAGATGCTTCGCCATTTGAATCCTGCTGGAAAAACATTTCTTTTACAAATGTATAATCGCATTTGGTTTTCCGGTATCTGCCCAACACCATGGCGTGATGCGATTATCGTACCAATCCCAAAGCCTAGAAAAGACAAAACACTACCATCTAGCTATCGCCCAGTCTCGATTACCAGTTGTGTCTGCAAGCTCATGGAACGCATGATCAACAGGCGTCTTGTTTGGTTCCTGGAATTAAACAACCTGTTGGATAACATCCAGTGCGGCTTCCGCCGTTTCCGTTCCACTGCAGACAACCTGATAAGACTTGAATCTACCATCCGGGATGCTTTTCTCAACAAGCAACATATGGTAGCTGTGTTCTTTGATATTTTCCGGGTTTATGATACCACTTGGCGTTTTGGTATTTTGCGCACTTTACACTCCTGGGGCTTGAGAGGTAATCTTCCCATATTTCTTGAAAGCTTTCTTCCTTAAGGAAATTTCGAGTTCGTGTGGGAAATGACCTCTCCAACATTTTTACTCAAGAAAACGGAGTACAGCAAGGATCTATTTTGAGTGTAACGTTGTTTGCTGTGGCCATCAACGGTGTTGCACAGTGTATTCGTTCACCTGTGCTGGGTTCCTTGTACGTGGACGACTTGGCAATTTTCTGCAGTTCTCGCAATATGGCTTCCATAGAGCGTCAGCTGCAGTTAACAATCAATCGTCTTCATATCTGGGCTACTGAGCAAGGTTTCGTATTTTCTGCGGCCAAGACAGAGTGCATTCACTTCTGTCAACGCCGTCACCTTCACTTAGATCCTGTTCTCTCTCTCAACGGTACTGATCTTCCATTTGTGGAAACTGCCCGTTTTCTTGGTCTTCTATTTGACAAGAAGCTTAACTGGCGTGCCCATCTTGTGGCTTTGAAAGCAAAATGTCGGCTTTCTCTAAATCTATTGCGTGTTCTTTCTTCCAAATCGTGGGGTGCCGATAGAATTTCTATGCTGCGCCTGTATCGGGCTTTGATACGCTCCAAGCTGGACTATGGCTGTATCGCTTACGTGTCTGCCAGGCCATCCGTTATCAAAACCATTGATACGATACACCATACTGGTATTCGTCTTGCTACTGGTGCTTGGACATTCTCCCGTCCGAATACCAACTATGCGCTTTCAAAGCTGGATCGATCCGCTACTCCACCCATTCTGTTCCACCGTGAGTTTGCTCAAATCATTGCCAACTATCGGCAATGGATTCGCATTTACACCAACGGTTCAAAGAGCAACGACAGGGTTGCATGTGCTTATATATCGGCAAGAGGTGCGTGTGAGTTTCGACTTCACAAACTCTCGTCCGTATACACGGCAGAGCTGTATGCACTCTACCAAGCACTTCTCTATATTTGCAGACTCGCACGTAATTCTTTTGTTATTGTGTCAGACTCAATGAGCGCTTTGAAAGCGATTGATTCTTTGTACCCTAAACATCCTCCCTTGCAGCAGATACAAGCAACCTTGATGACATTATCGTCAAAAGGGTCTATCGTGCGCTTTATTTGGGTACCGAGTCATGTTGGTATTCGCGGGAATGAAGCAGCTGATGCAGCAGCTAAGCGAGCTTTGTCCAAGGCCACCATTGATTATGATCGGGTGCTTGCTGATGACCTCAAAGGTCATTTTAAGCATCTGATCATGAATCAGTGGCAGGAAAGGTGGAGTCATATAGTTTCTAACAAGCTTAAAAATGTTAAGCACAACGTGAGGTCATGGGATTCTTCCCATAGGGCATCCCGAAAGGAGGAGGTCGCTGTGGCGAGACTCCGGATAGGGCACACCTTGTGGACGCATGGTCATGTTCTGCGCCGTGAGGAGGCTCCGATGTGCGAAACGTGTGACACTGCTTTGACAGTGGCGTACGTTTTGTTGGAGTGCTCCCAGTTTACCGAGCAGCGAAACAGGGCGGGTCTGTCACTTGACCTGTCGGTGGCCCTTGGTGACCATTCGACACTCATTGATAGGGTCGTCCTGTTCCTCAGGAATACAGGTCTATTTGCCTTTATTTAAAAGTGCTAGCTTTGTCATTAATTTTATTTATACACGTTTTTTTTTTTTAGTTCTCAATAATATTTTACAATATTATTTATTTTTACAATTTTAAACCTGTACATTTTATTTATTTTTATATGCATTTATTAATATTTTACATTTAATAGATATTAAGTTTACAATTTTATTTTTACATAACATATATTTAGTTAGTTTCTTTCATAATATAGCTTATGGCGTGAATAGCCCAAGAGGCTGATACGCCTTTAAATTTTAATCCTACCTACCTACCTATTTAGAAAATAAACACTTAATAAATCATACTATCGGTAATAAAACAATATTCCGTTTAATAACAAAAGAACACTATTAAGATAAACCTAAATTAAAAACCATCGAACGAAGCCTCAAAGAATTACGCGATTATTGTATAACCAACGAAATATTCGAGATAAATATTTCACTGTTAGGATGCGGTTTAGATGAACTAGATTGGAAATCAGTTAGTGACAAAATACTAAAAATATTTGAAGATACCAATACCCTAATAAACGTATATGAATTACCCACAATAAACATGAATGACTCCACATCCAGCAACAATGGAACATGTCACTCAGACACGGAAAATTTTGTAAACTGTATCAAATATGTTGACAATTGATTAAATATTGTAGATAATCAATTAATATTTGAAACACACAATAACAAAACTGAAATCCAAATATTGAAGTTATTCGAAAATAAGAAACAACGAATTTATTGTAAACAAAATAAATAAAACTTGAAAGAAGAAATTATTCAATTCATAAAAAAGCACATTATACCAAAAATTGGCTACTTAGCTGCATTTAAAGAAAAAGATTAAGATAAAACATTCTCAAAAGTAATAAAAAAAAGCTGACGTCACTAAACTTTCTTATACGCATTTTAATTAGTTCGTTAGAATTAAAAAAAAATTGAAAAATTTAAATGTTTTATAAATTCTAATGATCTATACAAAATGAGTGTACGAAATTATATTAGCGGATACAAAAGTATATTAACACACTTATGCTCAGATATCTTGTATAAATTTTAAGGAAATTTGAAATTTTGATAAACATAACAAAAATATCGTCCGCTAAATATATCTGCAATTGTATACAAATGAAACAATCAGCAACAATACACGAACCACTCAATATAAGATCCGATTTCTTATAGAGATAAAACGGAAACTGAAATTTTAGTTAGTCGTGGCATAGCGTATGACATCATTATAGTAGCCACCTTTAGTGCGGAGGTAGCACTACAATATTAAGCGCTGCTTTACGTTATACGACAGTATATAATTGTCTGTAGATTAGCGACAGACATGCCGTGGCGAGTAGACCAACTACTAGCGGAGGTCAAGTATATAGACTTAACCTCCGCTACTAGACTTGAGAAGTATTGAATGTAATATTGAAAATAACCCAATTTTTGTTGTAACCGGTACCTTTTCTGAAAATATTTTTCAAATAAAAATTATGCGTAATATTAATATCTTCTATTTTAATCCTTATTAATTTTGCTGTTAGTACTACCCTTTTTGAGTTAAAACAGAATATTGAAAAAAACACTCTTTTTTTTGTAACCAGTACCTCTTTTGAGGAATATTTTCACATAAAAGTTATGCGAAATATTAATATCTTTCATTTTTATTTTAAGATTTTGCTGTAAAAACTACCGTTTTTGAGTTATAGCAGAAAATGCAAAAAATTTATAAAGTAAACATGCATTTCCTGTAGGAATATTCTTTTCAAAATAGGAGGTTTTCCTGCCTGGTACATACAAATCTTAAGTTTGAAGTTTCATAACTGTATCTTTTACGGTTTAGGTTGTAGAGCGCACACATACACACAGACAGACTCACACACATACACACACACACACACACACACACAGACGTCATCTCAAAAATAGTCATACTCAATTCAGGGTAGGTCAAAAGATATATTTCCGTTAAAATCTCGAGAGCGAAATATTTCATGATTACAATACTTATACTGCGCATAAGAAAGTAATAACGAAAATTCATTAACAAAAGAAATTACCGACATAAAAGCTTTATTAAAAAAGAACTTCAGTTGGCAAGGAAAAATTGACATAGCACAAAAAATTCAGAAAATTATTATAACTAGACAAAGCTTAAATGACCTTATGAAACAAATTGAAATTAGTTTAACATTCTGTACACTTGGAAAATTGCACACAAGTATTATAAATCCTACAAACTTAAAACAAATTACAAACAACAAAGACATCTGGATGTTTAACGAAATAATAAACACATACTGTAAGCATGACAACTCACAAATACAATTTATAATCGATATTCCTATACTTCCTAAACAAGACTATTGCCCAGTTGCACAATGGTTTGTCAACTCCATGACAATCCGACAAATGCCTAACGCACCGTCAACTATCTAGTATGCGTTGCACAAAACAATTTATAAATATTGTAACAATTGATTACTTAACACATTGTCAAATTCAAGTTAACAATCTGTTAGCGAATATTTCAGTTGCACAAAAAGTTTTTCATCCCTAACTGTCTGTTACTTCTAATTTGACAGGCCGTCAACTTAATTACGCGATCAGCATTGATTAAGCTGAGTGTCAAAATTTATATAATTGAATTAAATGAATTTGGTGAATGAAAACAGTGAAAAACATTAAAAAATAGGTGTTCAAAGAAGTTAAACATGTCAGTCTCATTATTATACGAGCTATCTAGCTCTGATGACGAAAATATATGTGAGCACGTTCCAAGAAGAATACGAAGAAATCAAATCATTTCGAGGAATTTGATGATTTGCAATTCAAGTGCTGATACAGATTCTCCAAAGCAAATGTCATGGTGCTATTGGGTTCAGTTGGCCATTTTATAGAGCCTCAAACTCAGTGAAATAAAACATTGAGCGCTTTGAATTAAATTTTAATTACGCTGCGTTTTTATGCTACTGGTGCATTTCAACAGCCTATAGGTAATCATAGAGCAGTACATAAATATACTGTAATATATATTTGCATGAGTTATCGTAGTGAAAGAATATATATATATATATATATATATATATATATATATATATATATATATATATATATATATATATATTTATAATAGTAGTAATAATAAACGTCAGATTCACAAATATTTGAATAAAACGAGTGTGGTAAAACGTAAAATGAACGGTATATATATATATATATATATATATATATATATATATATATATATATATATATAATATATAAATATATATATATATATATATAACAAAAAAAAAATATACAAAAATTGTCGTTTTATAAGGTTATTATTTGTCTAGGATAAAGTAAACCCAAATATGTTTCTCTGTAAACAAAGGGGAAATTTTATTCACAATTATATACAGTATGTTATTAACAATCTTACCTGTAAACAAAGAAACGACAATTATAGCTTACTACTACCGCTTCTCTATTTACACTAATAATCTTTATTATAAATTTTATATTTCTATATTTTTCACATGTGTTCTATTCTACTTCTTTTGTCACTTCATCTAACCGTCATCAAACAAAAGCGCGCGGAGCATGAGAAGCGCGGCAAATTCAAATTGAAGAAAGTATATTTTCTTTACATATATATATATATATATATATATATATATATATATATATATATATATATATATCTATATATATATATATATATATATATATATATATATATATATATATATATATATATAAATATATATGCCTTATGCTTGGCAGTATCGTACACAATCATTTATAATTACGTGATATAATTATTAACAGAAAATTATTTCTAACACGGCCAATTCTGACATTAGCTTCGCTCTCGAAGCGCATTTTAAGTCTGATGAGATGACCCTTCTTCGAGAGATGCCGAGTTATCTGCTCCCCTGTAATAAAAGATAACTGTTTATTAAACTTGACTATTGGCTAACAAGCAGTATCGACTCAAAGACTAAATATCCTACGCCTTAGTAATCTAAAGCGCGTTGCTTTAAACATTTCCAGTTAATGTAAAGCGTAATACTTTCAACAGTTTCAGTTAGTGTAAAGCGTTTTGCTTTCAACATTTTCAGTTAATGTAAAGCGTTTTGCTTTCAACATTTTCAGTTTAAGTAAAGCGTTTTGCTTTCAACATTTCCAGTTAATGTAAAGCGTAATACTTTCAACAATTTCCGTTAATGTAAAGCGTTTTGCTTTCAACATTTCCAGTTAATGTAAGGCGTTTTGCTTTCAACATTTTCAGTTAATGTAAAGCGTTTTGCTTTCAACATTTTCAGTTAAAGTAAAGCGTTTTGCTTTCAACATTTTCAGTTAATGTAAAGCGTTTTGCTTTCAACATTTCCAGTTAATGTAAAGCGCTTATGATTTCAACATTCAAACAAAGAGAGTAAGTTCCCGGTCTTTTAGATTCATACATACCACATACGTCCCGCAAATCAGGTATGCTCATTGAAAGTGACCAATCATTAGGCCAATGCCTAAGTTGCTCATTTGCAGCCTTGGTAACAAGAGTTTTACCAACTATTCTGAGCTCAAAACGGCCATGAAAAGTGATTCCAACAACTTCAAATGGACCCTGGAATTCGTATTTGAGCTTACTCTGGAGCATTTTGTCATCCCTGTGCATTAGTACAAAATCTCCAACTTCAAACTGTACAAGGTCTCTGCGTTTTTGGTTAGCCTGCAGCTTTTTGTCAGCTTCAATTTGCAATCGTTGCCTTATGCGTTCACGATCTAATTTCAAGTTGCGTATAGGATGTAAATCTTTACTTAAATTTTTAAGCAGATTTTGAATGAGTGGAGTTGCCCCATCAATTCCAAGTAATGCCTTAAGTTGCGAAGTCTGTGTGACTTTATGAACTGTCGTATTTAGTACCAATTGTATCTTCCATAACACGCTCGACCATTCTGACTTCAAAGAAGTCTCGATCCGGAGAAGATACATTATGGTCCTCATATATCGTTCCACTAGGCCATTCGAGGGATGAATATCGGGAGTTATATAATGATATGAAATACCAAGTGCGTCAAGATATTCCGGCAAACTCAGGATTTTAAAGTTGGTTCCAGCATCCATTACAATACATTTCGGAGTTCCAAATAGGGAAATAAACGTTTGTAACGCAAGTTTGGTTTCGTCAGCTTTCACTGTCTTAAGAGGCTGAAGAACACAATATTTGGTGAATCCATCAATTAGTACGAGTACATATTTGTAACCATCAACGGTATTGGGCAAGGGACCCAAGCAATCAGCATGAAGAACATGCAATGGTTCACTGGGCTTTTCGGCATTGGTTATGAAACCTTGCAATGGTCCTGATCCGGTTTTCTTGATGGCACAAACTAAGCAATGTTTTATATAATTTTAGACGAACTGACGAAGCCGAGGGAACCAAAAGTGCTTTTGTATGGAATCGATTGTTTTATCTGTACCAACGTGGCATTGTTCATCATGAAAAATTCTCATTAATCCCAGTCTACTTTGACGTGGAACAAAAAGTTTTGTAACGGGTCCCATTGGAGTAACTTTATAATGTAAGACACCATCTCGAACGATGTAGCGACTAGCATATAAACGACTAGCATCTAAACGTCCTTCTTCGGAATCAATTGTCGAATTTTGGCGTCACCTCGTTGTTCGATGTACAACTAGTTATGATTTGCAGCAATGCGTCTAACGGTTATAGGATTCCGGCTTAGGTAGTCAACATGTGGAATGGAGCTCCCCTTACCATATTGAATTGTAAAATTAAAATTCTGCATATATGACCACCAGCGAGCCACTCGGGGCAATAGATCTTTTTTTGTTGCGGTAGATTTTATCAAGATGAACTGGATGCCCATTAAAACGCGAAAGTATTTCAACGCATTCACGAGAGCGAGAGTCTCTAATTTGTAGGAGTGATATCTTGTCTCGGGTTCACTGGTTCTTTTACTAAAATAGCCGATTATTCTTGTATTACCATCACATTTTTGCGACAATACCGCTCCATAACCTATCGAACTTGCAACCGTATGTAGCTCCGTTGGTAGCGCAATATCAAATACTGACAATAATGGTTTAGATGCAAGGCACTCGATCACATAGTTTTCGGCATCCTCCTGCTCCTTGGTCCAAGAAAATGTTTCGTTATGTTTGACTAACTTGGTTATGGAAGAAGTACGAGTAGCAAAATTAGGAATTAACTTCCTAAAGTACCCTGCAAGACCCATAAATTGTCGAACTTGTTTCACCGTTGTAGGAGAGGGAACTTTAAGTAATGCCTCTACTTTACGAATACTAGGGCGGATACCCTCAGCTGAAATCTCTCTGCCCAAGTATTCTAACTTGCACTGTAAAAAATGACATTTTCTTAGGTTAAGAGAGAATCCTGATTCTTGAAGTGCTGTAAGGACTTGCGCAAGGTATTGCAAACCTTCTTCAATTGACTTGGAGGGGATCAAAATATCATCCAAGTACACCAATGCCACAGTGTCCTTCAATCTGCCTAACGCCTTACTAACGGATCGTTGGAATACAGCCGGAACATTTGCTAGACCAAAGGGCATCCTCAGGTGTTCATAATGTCCATCGGGCGTTACAAAGGCAGTTTTATGTATCGAATCGGCGTCTATGGGTATTTGATGGAACCCCGATGACATATCCAGCGATGTGAAGTATTTTCTTCTTCCCAGGCGGTCAAGCTGATCGTCAATAAGAGGAAGAGGATAAAGGTCTTTGATAGTATAAGAGTTTAATTCCCTGTAGTAGACTCACATTTTATAGGTGCCTTCTTTTTTTCGGACCAGAAGAATTGGACTGGCAAATGACGAATCATTTTCGCGGATTATTTGATTTTTTTGTAAATCAGCCACGATATTGCGAACAACTTCTCGTTCTTTCGCCGATAAACGATAAGGATTTCGATTTACGACGAAATCATCTTGTAATCGAATTTGTAGAGTAGCACTGTTGACCGGAGGGACTGCGTTACCGGATGCAAAAATGCTGCGAAATTTAGATATGACTGTTAACAGAGCGGGGCGAAATTCATCCGGAACATTAAAGGATTCGTTTGTAATAGCAGGCATGATGCGACGAATACGCGCGGTATGCTTGCGTACGACTCGCGTGCCACGGTAATCCGTGATAGAGGCTAACTCTGTATCATCGTATAAGTTACGACCGATAATGACGTCATAATCAAGAAAGCAATCCGGAACAACAGCGAGATTGAGTTTTGTAACTTTGCCACAAATTTCAACAGTAGCCCGAAATTCCCGCTCTACAGAAACACTTCCTGGTAGAATACCAGAGAGTGTTAAATAACACGAATTGAGCTTATTTTCGAACAACGGAAGAAAGCGCCTCGAGATGAGTGAAATATCCACACTGGTGTCAATGATGCCTAAATAATTTCGTCCATCGATTTTTATTTTATTCGGCTTGGGAAGATTTCCCGTGATGCAGATATTTACTGTCTTTCGTTGTTCAATTGCTTTCCGAGTAAAACAATCCGCAGCATTGTGATCAGATTTTGCACAAAAATCGCATACCACTGACTTCAAGGTGCTAGTTGTCATTGTGGGCTATTTTACAGATGCAATTGTTTCATTTCTCATAACAGTGTGACGTCGTTTGTGGCAGTGTTTTTGAATGTGACCAATTTTACCACAGGCGTAGCATTTCGGAGTTTTGTGGCCTAATTGAACGCTAGCACGGTCTACCCGAAAACTTTTGCGAGGATGAGGCTAATCAGGCACAGCTCTGTCTAAAGACGATTGGTCTGATTTGACTTGTTTCGTAATCGAACAAAGAAAAGATATTAGTTCAGGTTTTTTTTTAAAATTATGTTAACATGCATTTGTCCTGTTCCTGTAATCCATGAATGATCAATTCGCCAAATCGGCTTCCTCCCAATGGGCACGTAGATTTCTCAGCAGTGCGATCTTCTCATATACATACGCATCGTACGTGTTACAGCGATCACTGTTGAATAAAGCGGCATCAGAGAGTAATTGTCCTAAATTCTTCTTCAGTGGAAAAGCTTCTAGAATGTCCCGTTTGAAGGAATCCCATGTGCAAACGTCAGGTGTCCATGTCTCGAACCAGATTTTTGAAACAGCAGTCAAAGATCGTCCCAATCTTAGCAACAATTCTTGATCGCTCCATTCGAGATCTAATTTTATTTTCTAAATTAGTGATCCATTTTTTCACATCTACTTGGTCCGGGCGAAAAGTCGGAAGATCGATTTGATCGGACGTTGACTTGTTTGATTTTATAGCTTTAACAAGCTCAGTGAGAAGAGTCTCCATTTTCAACACAACACCACTAAATGAACACTTAACCTCACTAACGCTAATTAAATACTGGATGTAGGCAGCTAGGCACAAATCCCACTTCTGATGTTAGAAATTATGGAATTAGCGAAGAAATAAAATACAAGACTTTAATAACAAAATATTTTTATACCCGAAACGGCTGTTCTCTACAAGCGCACGATGAATACTGTCTTATGCTTGGCAGTATCGTACGACTGTCAGCGGCTTACATAATATTACACAATCATTTATAATTACGTGATATAATTATTAACAGAAAATTATTTCTAACACTATAATACAATGAAATACAAAAATTCTCTCAAAAAGTTATGGGATTAAGCAGTAATTGATGGAAATTCCAGATAGGTGGGTAAAAGCCAAACTTTGTCGGAGATGTACTATAATATAAAAATAAAGGCAGATTATGGCAGGTAAGGTAACGAACTTTGGAATACATCTTATTATTGTAATATTTGGTTCAGGTATGGGATTATTTCAGATTCGAATATGTCTAACTGTTCATTTAGTATGGGCTTCTTTCTGGTTAAGGTTTTGTTTATTTCTACAGTATCTATTAATGTTAATTTAGCACCCTGCTCTGCTTTGTGTAATATTTTTAAATTATCTATCTTGCATGTAAGGTTTTTCTCAATTAAATGGTTTGCTAAGTTGGAGTCAGTTTTTTTCAATTTTCAAGGGCGCATGTGTTCATTTAATCTTTTGATCTGTTTGCTCTATATTGTTACACTTTTATTCTTAAACTTAACACCTTTCCGCTTTTATTATTACAAAAATAAATTAACAAACTCTTGTTTTTACACCTTAGAAGAACTAACACAATAATTCGCATTGAAATCACTTTTTCAACTCGTTCACTGCGCGTCACACTTCCAAGTCTCGCCCGCTACCGTTTCACTCCTCGATATCTTCCCTCTTCACGCCCCGATCGCCCGTTAATCCGATGGCACCCAAAAAAACTCGTTACATTCCACCATCCTGAAACAAATTAATGCCCTCATTAATAGTCTGATTTATTAATTACAAATCGCGTAGTTATAAACCACTCGATTTGCAATGCCTAACAAGGTAAGAGCCCTAATGGTTGTTCACCCTGTGTGCCGCCTTCGGTGAGTCGCCCTTTATCAGAGACTCAGCTTTGCAACAGGTCAGTTAAGTCCTGACGGTCCGCTATCTCATCGCCACTATCATCACCGTTTTCACCAACACCCGATGCAGTACTGTAGTATCGCCGAATAGAGTCAACTGGAACAATTGCTGTGAAGCTCTTGTAACCTCTCACGCCTTTCACAGTAGCTATCTTATAACGGTCCCCTCCAAAAGCTTTCAAAACTTTGTAAGGGCCATCATATTTGTTCTTTAACTTACAATTTACACCTTTTGCACCTGAGATAGTACCGGCATGACGCCACAGCACTAAATCTCCCGCCCTATAAGTGGTTGCAACCTTTCGACGTTTATCATAGCGCACTTTCATCGCCGCACTCACCTTGGTCAGGTTTTTCGCCGCGGCCCGCCGTTTCAGAGTTAATCTCTGTTGCCTTTTGATCTGGGGTTCCGTGCAACTCGAAGAATCCGCTGCTTGTACACCAGCCGATAGGTCCACCATCACACCCGCTGAATGGGAAAACATCAGTTGTGCCGGAGAAACCTTGGTGCTTTCGTTCACGGTATGATTCATGCCCCAAAGTATCTCCGGAACTTTCTCATCCCAACCCGACTCGGTATCAATACTTACGTTCAATGCACTGATAAGAGTTCGATTCTGTCTCTCTACCTGACCATTCACCCGAGGTGCCGCCACCGCATTCAGTATATGCTTAACACCTTTTTCAGTCAGGAAGTTGGCAAATGTACGACTGTAAATGCCAAGCCTCTGTCTGAAATGATTCGTCTTGGATATCCGAATACACCAAAAGTATTTCTCAGTTTGAGAATCGCTTCCGCCGAACCTAAAGTTCTTGTTGGTTCCGCTATGGTGAACTCAGTGAAACCATCGACCAACACCAAGAGGTATGAATTACATCGCCGACTCCGTGCAAAAGGTCCCCCATGATCAATGTGCACCGTATGGAAGGATTCCGCAACCTTCTCAATAGGATGTAAAATCCCTCCGCTCGTCCGTAATCGCCCTTTCTGAATGCACACTGTAAACAAGAAGCTGTAAACTTTTTCACAAATCTTCCCATCTTCGCAAACCAGTATTCTTGTTTTATTAACTCCAGACACCGTTTGTACCCCGGGTGACCAATCTCGTCATGATACTTACGTAGAAGATTGAATCTCGCCATAGTGGGTACATACAATCGGTCACCTAAAAGAGTCTTCCTATACAACCGCATCGACATGTTGCATCTTTCTGCCCGGACGATACTCCATTTCCATGTAGTATTCTTGTAGCGCCAACCACCATCTCGCCACTCTGGGTACCAGATCGCGTTTCAACATAGTCGTCCGAACAGCGGAACAATCTGTAACCACTTTAAAATGTACTCCAATCAAATACACCCTAAATCGCTTCACGGCTTCCACCACCGCCAAAGTTTCTAGTTCATAGCTGTGGTATACTTGCTCACAACGGCTGGTCGTTCTGCTAAAGTATGAAACCGGCCGCAAATCACCCGTAGTTTGCTGTTGCAATAGAATTCCACCCAATCCGAATTTACACGCGTCTGTATGCAACCCTGTGGCCGCCTCGCTTCGATAAATCGCTAAAATAAGACGATTCGTCAGTCGTTCTTTCAGTGTGTCAAACGCTGTTTGCTGTTCGTTTCCCCAACGCCACTCCACGTCCTTCTTTGTCAGTTGCGTAAGAGGTCTAGACAATTCGGCAAAATTCTTCACGAACTTTCGGAAGTAGCTTGCCAACTCTACAAATCGTCTTACGTTATATACACTTGTTGGAGTAGGAAATTCCATAACCGCCTTGATTTTCTTAGTTCCTGGTCGTACACCTCCAGAAGAAACCTCATGACCTAAATAGTTTAAGTCCTTCTGTAAAAAACTACATTTTGTTAAATTCAATTTCAGCCCCGCCTGTTTGATTAACGTCAGAACTCGTTCCAGTTTCACAAAACCTTCGTCAATGGTTACCGATGGTATGAGAATGTCGTCTATGTATGCCAAAACAGTATCATGTTGTAAACCACGCAACATTATGTTTATAATACGCTGAAATACCGCCGGTGCATTCGCTAAACCGAAAGGAACTCTGACGTACTCGTATTGTCCATCTGGAGTTATGAACGCTGTTTTTGCGATTGACCCTGGATGCATTGGCACCTGATGATAACCCTGAGCTAAATCCAATGTAGTAAAGTAGAAACTGCCCGCCAGCTTGTCCAGTTGATCACTGATAAGTGGCAGTGGATATCTATCTTTCACCGTGATCCGATTTAGTGCCCGATGATCCACACACAATCTAACGTCGCCGCTTTTCTTTGGTACTAGAATGATTGGGCTCGCATATTCGGAGTTAGATTCTCTGATAACGCTACTCGTTATCAGCTGTTGGATCTTGTTACGAAGTACTGCCCGTTCTGAATATGCCAATCGATATGGTCTATAGTAGATGGGTTTGGCTGTGGTAACTTCGATCTTCATTTCACCTAACTGGGTCAATCCTAAATCTGCTTCATGTTTTGAGAAACACATCGACCATTTTCGCAGAAGCTTCACTAACTTACCCGTATATACATCACCAATATCGCCGATTGTCATTAGAGGTAAATCCACGCATTCATTCAAATTAATAGAAACAGTGCTCACCTTGGAAGTATTTTCAAAGGGAGATGCCACCTTCATTCTTGCTAGAACGCGTCCCGCCTTCAGAGTGATGGTTCACTCGCCTAATGTAGCCACCGCTAAAGTTGCAACACCTATGCATGGAAGCAGCTCAAAACTCGTCAACATCACTGTCATTCCATTCTCCTGGAAGACTTGTGGACCGAATGTCATCAGGTCGTTGGGATCGCCGCCATCGATGCCCACCAACTTCACTTCAGCTCCTACGAACTGTATGGTTTCTCGGAGCCGAAAAGTAACTTTGGAAGGTACCTCCTCCAACGTTATGTGGCGGATATGATCCCCCAAGCCTTCCTTGGTCAGGACCGCTCGCCCATTCCAGATTACCAGTGATACGCCTTCTTGTGCCAGGACGGGTTGCCCCAGAATTACATCAGCGCCCGATAACTCGCAGTCTGTCACTAGTGCCGTAACAGCCCAATTTTCTCTATCCAGCGTTAGCTCGAAAGAGACATCCGCTAACGCCTTGGTCATACCACCATCGAATCCTTTCAGCACGGTATTGGTTGCCCTTTCCCTCAGTGCCAGTCGAGACGTACATCTGACACTAACGAGATTGTGCTCACTCCCAGTATCGAGGTATACCCGCACCATGTCACCATTCTTCGTCGTGGCCCGTCTTTTGAGAGAATTGTCAACATTAGAAGTTAGACTAACCTTTCTCTCATGTCACCCGTTCGATGCTGCCTGCTTGGTAGCCTCCTGCGGCCGTCGCGTCTGCGCCCCCGGACAATGGATCGCCAAATGACCACTGCGCCGACAACGACTACATCGATCAATTCTTGGTTTAGGGCCATCACGACTCAGATTGTTTGCTTATTCTTGGCAGTTGAAGCACCGGTTGAATCTTGAGACCTGTACCGTGTTATGCCCACCCGGCTTCTCCGTCGCCGGTGTTCGTTTCTGGAATTTATATCCAGACGGCGCAACATTCGGCTCTCCTAGTCTTTTGCTACCCGTCGGCTTCGTCTTATACTCATCGAGTCCTACCAGATAGCGCGAATACAGATCTTGAGGAGTTTGGCAATTAGATGCGCATGCTCCAGCGCGCAACTCTTCGGGAAGTCCCCGGATTATCATAGAAACTGCCTTTTCACCGGTAATTTCACAACGCACGCACATTTCGAGCTTCGAGTAATGCGTCATGGACTCTGTCGATTGTTTGTGTCGTGCCATTTGCTCTTCCATAAGCGTCGCATAGTCGTATTGCCGTGGGAATGCCTGTCGGAGAGACTCTTTCCATTCCACCCACGACAAGTCGTAAGCTTGGAGACGGTTGAACCAAGCCCGCGCGGCGCCTCTCAGTTTTGCTTGGATGAAGCACGCTCACTCATACTCGGACCACCCGTGTATTTCTCTTAGCTGATCAATTTTTGTCAGCCATCGCTCGACATTATTGTCCTTGTTGTCTGGATCGAAAGGATCCAGGATGTCACCTGCGCGTGCACTCGGTCTGGAGCACCCACCAGTACAGTGGTCAACGGTACGCAATGTTGACGTGCGTACGTCTTCTACCGGTGTAACTTCTTCCGCCGTCTCTGCATTCGCCGTTTCCACGCCGACTACATGCTTGCTGAAGGCTAGAGCTGCCTGCTCTTTTACTACCTTCTCAATTGTCTTCAGCAACCCGCCTTTTAATAGCTTCTCAACAAGAACACACGCCTTGTCGTCCTCGCTGTTTTCCTCTGCTTCACTATCGGATGAATTATCCGCACGCCACTGGCGATTGGATTTCTGCCAACTTGCCATCTTCCACACACACTAGCACAACCTAATACCGTTGCGTTACACCGCACGTCCCGCGAACACCGCTAGGTACGCACTTACACAAGCCGTGCACTCTCACACACAAATCACGCCACCAGCACGTGGTCAGAACTTTATCCCACTTCTGATGTGTTACACTTTTATTCTTAAACTTAAGAGCTTGCCGCTTTTATTATTACAAAAATAAATTAACAAACTCTTGTTTTTACACCTTAGTAGAACTAACACAATAATTCGCATTGATATCACTTTTTCAACTCGTTCACTGCGCGTCACACTTCCAAGTCTCACCCGCTACCGTTTCACTCGTCGATATCATCCCTCTTCACGCCCAGATCGCCCGTTAATCCGATGGCACCCGAAAAAACTCGTTACAATATAAAATGACCACAGTTACTGTATTTAATTTCATATATACCGGATGAATCTAGTTTGTCTATCGAAATTAACTTAGTGTTAACTTTTAAATTCTTTCAATTCTTGTTGTAGTAAAAACTTGGTACAATATTATCTTATCTAAATTTATTGCCTATGTATTTAAATTTCATGTAAATTTTGTTCTGAGTATTAAATGGTTAGGGAAAATAAAACTTCCTTTATTTATTTATTTTTTTATTTTTTATTTAAAATAATAGTATTATCGATGGAGTAGTACGGTCGACGGGATGGTCCACAGAGCTACTTGCGCGACTTCCTAGATATTCTGTAATTAAACACAACCATGAGTGGGTTATACTCAGTGACAAAGCCGTACAAACAATAATGTCAACAGTACTCAACATATATCACAAAAGGATGACAAAAGGATAGTATAATATTTAACTGTGAAATAAACACCCTCACTCTAAGCAATATAGCAAAGATCTGTGAGTACTAGGCTCCGCTCCACGTAGACATGCTGTGTGAATCTGCGACTCTGCCCCACTGGCTCCGCTCTACACAGACAAGCTGTGTGAATCTGCGAATCTGCCCGTTGGCTCCGCTCCACACAAAAATGCTACGTGAATCTGCGAATCTGCCTGTTAGTTCGCTCCACACAGACTAGCTATGTGAATCTGCGAGAGCTTGACACCCTTAACATGTGATCTGCATGGTATCAGGAGAAAGAGTTATAGTCGAGTTAAATCTCAGTCTCCACCAGCACACTCGAAGGTGCAAGCGAAAATTGGGCTCCTTCTGATCATAACCCTATAGCTGGCAGGCAGAGCACCGCTGGCACCAGACCGGTACGTGGTACTTCGTTGGACGCAACTCGACTATCCCCCGTACGCAGCGGTTACAGAGCTAGCGTCTTATACAAAGGTTTAGGATAGGATTCACAAACAAATCACACACACGGACCAGTGACAAATTATACTGGTGTCTATACTTATTTAGGCAGAATTGTAATGGACAAAGACAGACTTTACTCACCGTTCAAATAAGCATAAAATACACAGAATTCACGAATAGATCTGTTCACTTTAAACGCCGGCATTAAACTGAAAGAGACTTGTAGGTAACAAATTATAGATGGATTACGAATACATAATCTTCTATAACGCTGTTTACGTTAAATTTGATAAAGAAATAATTAACGAAAAGGATTGAATAAGACGTACACAAAATTGCCGCTTACATGAGAAAGACTAATTATCCCATTATATACTTCTTTTTGCAGTGGTTTGTTATTAATTTTTGTTAATAATTTGGTATATCAAGTTATGGTCATACCCATTGTTAATAGCAATCGTTTTGATGATATTTAGTTTTCTATTATAATTTTTAAAAGACACAGTTATATTTATGAGTCGATGAATTGAAAGATGACAATTTTATATTAAGTGGGTGATTAGATGAATAAGGTATAATTGATCCGTGTATGTATGTTTCTTTCCTATAAATATTAATGTCAATTGATTTTTCTAAACGCGTTAAGGTTATATCAAGGAAATCTAAACTACGATTCTCTTCTTTTTCCATAGTAAATTATATTGTATAATTTTTGGTATTTAATAAATTCAAGAATTGGTCTAACTCTAACGTAGCGATACCAGAATATTACATTTTTAATTCTTCAAAATTGTTCATCAGTTAAATGAGGGCTGCGTGGATAACCCATAGGTAAACCATTGTTCTGTTTATAAAATAGGTTTTGAAAAAATTGGATATCATTCTGATCTAGACAAACATTTAACAAGGAAGATATATTTGTGAAACTTACACCGAGTGTTGTTATTTTATGTAATTAAAATGTGTCACCAAGTGGCTACAGCATCATCTGTTATCATTTTATATAATAATCATGTATAGTACTAATTTGCATACATAAATAAATATTAAAAAATATGTTTTACACAAAAAATTAAATTAAAAACATTTTTTTAGTTTATATTTTCTAGCAACGTTTTGTATTTACACAAAGAATTTACATTTAAAACGTAGCTTATCGAACAAAGTAACTAAACTATTTTCAGGAGACATCACAAAAATTATTCCTCTTAAAAGTACCGTAAATATTAGGGACATTTACTTATTAACGCTTAAACTAACTATGAGTATTTTAGAGCTTAAGGGGGATTTCCGGTTCAATATTTTCAAAAAATCGATTGTTTTTTTTTGCATGAAATCAAAGCTAAACTTGTCTAGAATATGTGGGTAAAAGGATATTTCGATATAATATTCGACGAATTAGTAGCGGTGCGAGAGCAGCCATCACCGCCAGTCAGCGCAATGCGGAAATGGAGGATTACGAGGTTGATTATGGCGCTGGTATTGCTGATTAAATGTAAGTTAACAATTCCAAATCTGACCACAGATTCGTATTCAGCGACCCCAAAAACCCTTGAATCTCGAATTTCATAAATTTTGATGAGTATGAGTTTTTTGGTCCGCCATATTGGATCCGCCATTTAGAATTTTTCAAATTTGACCTCAGATTCGTATTCAGCGACCCAGAAAACCTAGATATTGACTATTGTTTGCGAATTTTCCGCGGAATACTTTGAATTACACAGAAAAAATGTTTCGCAAACTTTAAACGCGTTTTTCTCGAAACTACATTTTTCAAAACTGCGAGCACTCTAGCTTTTGAACGGTTCAACCCATTGACTTCGTTCTTTGCTTCCTTTATTGAAAATACTTTTCTTCATGGAATGAACTAGACTCAAGGAGAAATGTGCAAATTTCGATTTTTCACAGCCTGTCAAATTCAAAAAATCGACCGAAAAAAAACGACATTTATTTCAAATGCCCGCCATTTTGTCAAATTTTGATATTTTTCAAAGATTCTAGTTAATTCGTATCTCTGAACTATACTCTTCAAGAAACTGAGCAGATTTTCTTTCTAGGTGAAGATTTGCGACCTCTAGGCTGCTCGCAGTTTTGGGAAGTACCCGCCGGCCAGCCGCCATATTGGAGATATATATTCATTATAATACTTCGTTAGTAGTTTTCTAATTCTAAATATTGTTATTCAAACCCGGCCTGTCTGAAGAACTAATAGTAGAATTTAGAAGTTCTTGTTTAGAGTTTGTTTGTTGATATTGTGTTAAATTTCAATTTCGAAACGGTGAAATATTAAGAAACTTCAAAATCTAAAATAACGAATAAATTAATAATAATAACATGAAATACATTTTAAAGAATAAATATTGAAATTACCTTATACTGACAATTGCATTTTCGACTAGTAGTTTGTCCATTTTTGAATTTTGAAAAATTACTTATTGATATTTAATTTTTTTAGTTATATTATATATAATTTTGAAATCTGGATCTAATATTTCAATCTGGAGTAGTAAAAAACATGCTGATTTTGGGAAAAGAATCTACATTTTAAAATTAAATAACTATTTATTAATTATCAATTTCGAAAGAGTAATAATAAAATGCGATACCTGCCTCATATAAAAATAAAATTTCTATCTATATGCATGTTGGTTGATAACTGCAATTGAAGTAAATTTTTATTTCAAAATTGGAAATGTTCTATGTGAAATAATTTGTAAAGGTAATTTCGTAGTTTTGATTGATAACCATTTTGTGATGTTGCGAAAATATGGCGATCGTAGTACGTACTTGAATTTGTATTTTCAAATTTTAAACTATTTGGATGTTATTAAAATTTTCATGACAATTGCAATAGTACGGAATCGAAACTAATGAAACAAAAATAAACATATATAAACAATATTTATATTATGCATACAAGTTTGAAGAATAGAAATACAGTTTTATTTTGGGAATATTTATTACTCTACGCTTAAATAAGTTAATTACATGTTTTATTTTCTAAGCAAAATGAAGATAAAGTGACAAGTACCTTTTAAATTTATGAGTCTTTTTACCCTTTTGTCCCGAATACTTCGCTGGAGGATCAACACAATGCAATATTATCGATCTATGTACGTATTGAAAATGTCAACTACTTAGTAACATTCGTGACATTTTACGATAATAACAGACATTTGAAGATAGAACTAATTAAACTAATGACATACAAAACAACAGCATTCGGTAATACCAAGATACCATTGGGAAAGAATCGAGAATACGAGAGGTATGTACCTACTATTTATGAAAATTAAACAAGGAAAATTACTGCTATAGATGATTGAAGAAATGAGATGCTCTATTGCAAATGCATATAGCATAGGAGATGAAATCGGAAAATTAAAAAAATGGAGATAGCAGAATACACTCTTTGCAAATAAACTGTTTTATAGTCATTAATCAAGTTTACGACAAGATAGTGGACAAATGGAAAGCATAGAGAACAAATAAAAATAGTACCTATAAAATAAAAAATACAAAACCGAGGCCAAAGCATGGAAGTAACTAAGTGAAAGCAAGTAACATATAAACGTAATGAATGTAAATGAAATATAAATAGAAAAATGACAAAAATACATCAAAAACAAAAAAGGACAATATGTAAGACGAATTTATAAAGATTTTGTGCAAAACCACCAATGCGATATTATTGGAAAATAAACTCATTTAAGAAATAGAAACAAAATATAACTACTTGATTCCAGAAAAAATCATAGATCATATACAAAGATGAAATATTAATATATGTACGAAACTTAATATAACAGCTTGCAGATATACTTATTTCGTCAGATAAATAACATAATAAAAGCGCTAGAAAAGAAAATCGAAAGAGTACTCTATGGAAAAAGTGCTAACATGAGACTGTCATTTAAGTACAACACCTTTTTTATTCTATCTTGTAGATCTGGGATATTTATCAACAGTCATTTCAATAATAACATCTTATGTATTACTACATCCACTTGATCCAATATATAAATATTCCAAAAAATTCAAACCATCTCACTCTTACATCTGATTCATTGCAAATTAATTCATCATATTTTCAAGGATGCAAGTTTATGTATGTACATTGGTGTACTTGTACCATGCATAAAAAGCGTGTGACTGCTGTGGAAATAAGAATTTTAAGTAGTGTTTGTGGTGTATTTAAAAAAAATGGTATGCTTGTTACGATAGCATATGAGGAGTGCAATATTTTAAAAGTTGTCTTAGGCAGAATAGGTGATAGCATAATTAATTGGTATGATTATGTTGGAAGAATGTCGATTGACAGAAAAGCTTTACGTAGACTAGAAGAATGATGTGAGAAAGATATAATAGTAAATGAGTTGCGCGGAAAATATTTGTGAGCAAGTAAAACAAAAGAATGTGTAGAGGAAATTCCATGAATTTAAATGAAACACAAGATAGAGTTCAATGGCGAAAGATAGTCAAGAAGCATTTCTGCAATTCTATTTAACGAGATTAGAAATGAAGTTATGAATACAATGCTGACGATATATTGGTAATAACAACATTCGATATGAGATATGCTAAATATTATCTTCAATATAATGTTTAAGGTATTTCTCTGTATAGGTTATGGACACATTTTTTGTAAATATGGTAAATATTAATAAAGAATAATTTCAAAACAGAAATCTAAGCAAATCATGCTAGGCATAATAATATACAAGTGTAGCCTCTTTACAAGCATCGAGGGCCTATTTCACTAATAAGCAAATCATTATTCAAATAACCTTTTCTTTCGAATTAGAATGTTGCTTATCTAAAATGTTTATATAGTAAATCAAATGCATGGAAATAACTTAGGTTCCAAAGCAAATATATACATATGTATTTGTGGAAATTTATTCTGAAAATAGTCAGTTAATCTCAGACATACAACGAAGTAAGTAAGTAAATTAATAATAAAAATACCGTTTAACCAAAATAAAAAATGCTCCAAAAGACGTAAATATGAAGAAAAACGATGTAGGATTCCGAAGAATCTAGAAAATTGATGTTTCTTGGTCAGCCGAAAATTCAACAATATTGTATATTATTATTAATGCGTGAGCGATATTTGTATATATGTTTGTATATATGTATGTGTTTCTTAGACAGGGGAACCGGAGTACCCGGAGATACCTGCCGTATACAGTTTTACCGAAATTTTCATATTAAAAATTATCTTTACTTTCTTACACGAAGTAAGTATTGTAATGAATCTCGTGATTTTAACAGAAAAAAATATCCTTTCAAACATTCACTAAATCAAGTTGGATTATATGTGTGAATTTGTGAGTGTGTGAAAGAGAATGTGTCAGTGTGAAACTATATGTAAATATTTGGTTGTTTGAATGTGTGACTGTTTAACTGTATGAGAGTATGTGAGTTTGAGTGTCAATACCTGGGTTTTTGCATGCGTGCGTGAATAAGCCATGAATAAGAAAACAACAATAATCTCTAATATCGCATCATGTACAGTCACCGCCAAGATTGAGTGGACACCTTTCAACAAGAACTAGTTTTTACATTTTTATTAATATACAACATGGAATTTTCTAAAAGACATAATGGTAACAACAACATATCTTTCTACTCTAACAAATTGCTAAAAATTCCTTTTCAACGAAATGCCTAACCCATTTGTAGGAATAATTTCTGAGAACGATGTAGAATTAGAGGGACAAAATTAAGTTGACATCGGCATTTTTATTTTTCTATTATTTCTATAATAGTTCTGCTTAGTTCTTTTTAGTGCAGGCATATCAGTCTTGAATAGACCATCGCTTTGTTAACAAGTAACAATTATTAAATTTAGTTTTTTTGTTACAAGTGTATCAAAACGTCAGGTCGACTAGAAATTTCCATTCATATTCGTAATTTGGTAATTTGTGATCGTAAAAGTGGTCTTAGTTATCGAGGAATTGGTGAAAAATATACAATTTCAAAAAGTGCTGCAGAAATTTTTTTGAAAAAGTATACAACCAAATTTACAGTGAAAATTTAAAAAGACGCGGGCGAAAACTATTGACAACGAAACGGGAAGACATCATGATCTTACTAAAATTGCGAGAACACCCAACAACTGCTTGTCGAGATATTGTAGAAATATTGAACTTACATGTATCTGAGAAAACAGTGTCCCGTCGAATAAAAGAAGCCGTGCTGAATAGCTGTGTACCGCGACCAAAGCCATTCATAAGTGCAAAAAACAAAATCAAAAGGTATAATTTTGCTAGAAAATATGCTAATGTGTCATTAGAATTCTGGAAACATAAAGTTTGTAGTGATAAAAGTTAGTTCGAGTTATTTGGTACGATAACTAGAAAAACAGATTGGAAAAAACCAAATGAAGCCCTAAAGGAAAAGTTTGTGGCGAAAACGGTGAAACACGGCGGAGGGTCCACCATGGTGTGGGGATGATTTTCGTGGTTTGGACCCGGGAATATGGTGAAAATAAAAAGTATTATGAATTCCGATCTGTATATAGACATAATCAATGACAATTTGGGAGAATCTTTGGAAAAAATGAGCATTTCTCATAATCTTATATTTCATCAAGATAATGATCCAAAACATAAATCGAAAAAAAGCATAACATTTTTCAGAGATTCTAAAATAAAACTTCTCTAGTGGCCACTCCAATCTGCTGACGTTTATCCGTTAGAAAATTTATGGTTAATATTAGATAAACAAGTTCGAACTACTAGCAGAAGTAACCAATGTAGCTTCTTCAATAGTATGCAGTCTACATAATATTGATAACACTGTATTAAAAAATTTAGTTGAAAGTTTACCAAAATTACTGCAAGCAATCATCGAAGCTGAGGCTGGTCATACAAAATATTACTTTTGTAAAAATTGGACTCTATCTTACTTCATTTTCTAGGTGACGCTAATGTCCACTTAATTTTGTCTTCATGCTCTTCCTTCATTTGTTAATTTCTCGATGACCAACCAATTTATTTCTTTATTTTATGCTATATATTAACAAGCTGTGTTGTTACTTTTATAATAAAACTGCAATATTTAAATATAACCTTTTCACAATTTGGAACAAGCGATTTGACTTTGTTTTATTTAGTGTCCACTCAATTATGTCGGTGACTGTATATTAATAATTTCTTAAATGTTTAAATACTAGTATTTTAATGTGTAAACAAAAAGTACCAACTACCAAAATAACACAACAAGGAAGGTTCAATCAATGCAAAAGTGTAAACAAAAATTTGCCATCAAATTTTCATAGGCATCTTTATATTGAAGCGCAAAAATTATATACAGTTTTAAAAATATGTACAAGCATGAGAAATAATAATAAAATTACCTTGAATTCTGGAAAAATACCAAGCAAATAGGTCATCAACGTGCAAATTTTAAATTATGAACATTTTGGAAATATATATTCTTAATACCTTGGTTACGAACTTAAATGACGGAGAAAATTTATTTTGATTAGTAAATCTGAAAATGAAAAATAAATCTTTAATGATACTTATATATACATTCATCTATTCCTCATTTATTATTACTAATAAAGCATAACAAATAGATATAAAATTTACCAAGTTTGTTCTCCTCAAATAAGATATTGTGTGTGTGTGTGTGCGTCTAATAAAATTTTGACAGGAAAATATGTGTGGAACTTTTAAAGATATTACCAAACAAATTATACCAAATTATAATGCTTTGTAAAAATGTGAAAATTATTCATAAACTTACCTTTTATTTTGAGAAAATACCAATAAAGTTTAAATTGGAAACCAAATACATTTAAAAAAAACACAGTACCAAAAATGTTTTTAATACTATGGTAACGACATGATTTAAATTAATATTGTTGATTTTCTAATTGGAGGGAGATATGAATCAAACATTTTTTACAGTTTATTTTTATTAAGGTATCCGTGGCCTCTGACAATGGAAAAATGTGTATCATATTCTTATTTCCAACCATCGACTATTAATATGAAAATTTCGGTAAAACTGTATACGGCAGGTATCTCCGGGTACTCCGGTTCCCCTGTCTAAGAAACACATACATACATACATACATGCGACACATAACAAACAGTACACACGAACAAATATCGCTCACGCATTAATAATAATATACAATATTGTTGAATTTTCGGCTGACCAAGAAACATCAATTTTCTAGATTCTTCGGAATCCTACATCGTTTTTCTTCATATTTACGTCTTTTGGAGCATTTTTTATTTTGGTTAAACGGTATTTTTATTATTAATTTACTTACTTACTTCGTTGTATGTCTGAGATTAACTGACTATTTTCAGAATAAATTTCCACAAATACATATGTATATATTTGCTTTGGAACCTAAGTTATTTCCATGCATTTGATTTACTATATAAACATTTTAGATAAGCAACATTCTAATTCGAAAGAAAAGGTTATTTGAATAATGATTTGCTTATTAGTGAAATAGGCCCTCGATGCTTGTAAAGAGGCTACACTTGTATATTATGCCTAGCATGATTTGCTTAGATTTCTGTTTTGAAATTATTCTTTATTAATATTTACCATATTTACAAAAAATGTGTCCATAACCTATACAGAGAAATACCTTAAACATTATATTGAAGATAATATTTAGCATATCTCATATCGAATGTTGTTATTACCAATATATCGTCAGCATTGTATTCATAACTTCATTTCTAATCTCGTTAAATAGAATTGCAGAAATGCTTCTTGACTATCTTTCGCCATTGAACTCTATCTTGTGTTTCATTTAAATTCATGGAATTTCCTCTACACATTCTTTTGTTTTACTTGCTCACAAATATTTTCCGCGCAACTCATTTACTATTATATCTTTCTCACATCATTCTTCTAGTCTACGTAAAGCTTTTCTGTCAATCGACATTCTTCCAACATAATCATACCAATTAATTATGCTATCACCTATTCTGCCTAAGACAACTTTTAAAATATTGCACTCCTCATATGCTATCGTAACAAGCATACCATTTTTTTTAAATACACCACAAACACTACTTAAAATTCTTATTTCCACAGCAGTCACACGCTTTTTATGCATGGTACAAGTACACCAATGTACATACATAAACTTGCATCCTTGAAAATATGATGAATTAATTTGCAATGAATCAGATGTAAGAGTGAGATGGTTTGAATTTTTTGGAATATTTATATATTGGATCAAGTGGATGTAGTAATACATAAGATGTTATTATTGAAATGACTGTTGATAAATATCCCAGATCTACAAGATAGAATAAAAAAGGTGTTGTACTTAAATGACAGTCTCATGTTAGCACTTTTTCCATAGAGTACTCTTTCGATTTTCTTTTCTAGCGCTTTTATTATGTTATTTATCTGACGAAATAAGTATATCTGCAAGCTGTTATATTAAGTTTCGTACATATATTAATATTTCATCTTTGTATATGATCTATGATTTTTTCTGGAATCAAGTAGTTATATTTTGTTTCTATTTCTTAAATGAGTTTATTTTCCAATAATATCGCATTGGTGGTTTTGCACAAAATCTTTATAAATTCGTCTTACATATTGTCCTTTTTTGTTTTTGATGTATTTTTGTCATTTTTCTATTTATATTTCATTTACATTCATTACGTTTATATGTTACTTGCTTTCACTTAGTTACTTCCATGCTTTGGCCTCGGTTTTGTATTTTTTATTTTATAGGTACTATTTTTATTTGTTCTCTATGCTTTCCATTTGTCCACTATCTTGTCGTAAACTTGATTAATGACTATAAAACAGTTTATTTGCAAAGAGTGTATTCTGCTATCTCCATTTTTTTAATTTTCCGATTTCATCTCCTATGCTATATGCATTTGCAATAGAGCATCTCATTTCTTCAATCATCTATAGCAGTAATTTTCCTTGTTTAATTTTCATAAATAGTAGGTACATACCTCTCGTATTCTCGATTCTTTCCCAATGGTATCTTGGTATTACCGAATGCTGTTGTTTTGTATGTCATTAGTTTAATTAGTTCTATCTTCAAATGTCTGTTATTATCGTAAAATGTCACGAATGTTACTAAGTAGTTGACATTTTCAATACGTACATAGATCGATAATATTGCATTGTGTTGATCCTCCAGCGAAGTATTCGGGACAAAAGGGTAAAAAGACTCATAAATTTAAAAGGTACTTGTCACTTTATCTTCATTTTGCTTAGAAAATAAAACATGTAATTAACTTATTTAAGCGTAGAGTAATAAATATTCCCAAAATAAAACTGTATTTCTATTCTTCAAACTTGTATGCATAATATAAATATTGTTTATATATGTTTATTTTTGTTTCATTAGTTTCGATTCCGTACTATTGCAATTGTCATGAAAATTTTAATAACATCCAAATAGTTTAAAATTTGAAAATACAAATTCAAGTACGTACTACGATCGCCATATTTTCGCAACATCACAAAATGGTTATCAATCAAAACTACGAAATTACCTTTACAAATTATTTCACATAGAACATTTCCAATTTTGAAATAAAAATTTACTTCAATTGCAGTTATCAACCAACATGCATATAGATAGAAATTTTATTTTTATATGAGGCAGGTATCGCATTTTATTATTACTCTTTCGAAATTGATAATTAATAAATAGTTATTTAATTTTAAAATGTAGATTCTTTTCCCAAAATCAGCATGTTTTTTACTACTCCAGATTGAAATATTAGATCCAGATTTCAAAATTATATATAATATAACTAAAAAAATTAAATATCAATAAGTAATTTTTCAAAATTCAAAAATGGACAAACTACTAGTCGAAAATGCAATTGTCAGTATAAGGTAATTTCAATATTTATTCTTTAAAATGTATTTCATGTTATTATTATTAATTTATTCGTTATTTTAGATTTTGAAGTTTCTTAATATTTCACCGTTTCGAAATTGAAATTTAACACAATATCAACAAACAAACTCTAAACAAGAACTTCTAAATTCTACTATTAGTTCTTCAGACAGGCCGGGTTTGAATAACAATATTTAGAATTAGAAAACTACTAACGAAGTATTATAATGAATATATATCTCCAATATGGCGGCTGGCCGGCGGGTACTTCCCAAAACTGCGAGCAGCCTAGAGGTCGCAAATCTTCACCTAGAAAGAAAATCTGCTCAGTTTCTTGAAGAGTATAGTTCAGAGATACGAATTAACTAGAATCTTTGAAAAATATCAAAATTTGACAAAATGGCGGGCATTTGAAATAAATGTCGTTTTTTTTCGGTCGATTTTTTGAATTTGACAGGCTGTGAAAAATCGAAATTTGCACATTTCTCCTTGAGTCTAGTTCATTCCATGAAGAAAAGTATTTTCAATAAAGGAAGCAAAGAACGAAGTCAATGGGTTGAACCGTTCAAAAGCTAGAGTGCTCGCAGTTTTGAAAAATGTAGTTTCGAGAAAAACGCGTTTAAAGTTTGCGAAACATTTTTTCTGTGTAATTCAAAGTATTCCGCGGAAAATTCGCAAACAATAGTCAATATCTAGGTTTTCTGGGTCGCTGAATACGAATCTGAGGTCAAATTTGAAAAATTCTAAATGGCGGATCCAATATGGCGGACCAAAAAACTCATACTCATCAAAATTTATGAAATTCGAGATTCAAGGGTTTTTGGGGTCGCTGAATACGAATCTGTGGTCAGATTTGGAATTGTTAACTTACATTTAATCAGCAATACCAGCGCCATAATCAACCTCGTAATCCTCCATTTCCGCATTGCGCTGACTGGCGGTGATGGCTGCTCTCGCACCGCTACTAATTCGTCGAATATTATATCGAAATATCCTTTTACCCACATATTCTAGACAAGTTTAGCTTTGATTTCATGCAAAAAAAAACAATCGATTTTTTGAAAATATTGAACCGGAAATCCCCCTTAAGCTCTAAAATACTCATAGTTAGTTTAAGCGTTAATAAGTAAATGTCCCTAATATTTACGGTACTTTTAAGAGGAATAATTTTTGTGATGTCTCCTGAAAATAGTTTAGTTACTTTGTTCGATAAGCTACGTTTTAAATGTAAATTCTTTGTGTAAATACAAAACGTTGCTAGAAAATATAAACTAAAAAAATGTTTTTAATTTAATTTTTTGTGTAAAACATATTTTTTAATATTTATTTATGTATGCAAATTAGTACTATACATGATTATTATATAAAATGATAACAGATGATGCTGTAGCCACTTGGTGACACATTTTAATTACATAAAATAACAACACTCGGTGTAAGTTTCACAAATATATCTTCCTTGTTAAATGTTTGTCTAGATCAGAATGATATCCAATTTTTTCAAAACCTATTTTATAAACAGAACAATGGTTTACCTATGGGTTATCCACGCAGCCCTCATTTAACTGATGAACAATTTTGAAGAATTAAAAATGTAATATTCTGGTATCGCTACGTTAGAGTTAGACCAATTCTTGAATTTATTAAATACCAAAAATTATACAATATAATTTACTATGGAAAAAGAAGAGAATCGTAGTTTAGATTTCCTTGATATAACCTTAACGCGTTTAGAAAAATCAATTGACATTAATATTTATAGGAAAGAAACATACATACACGGATCAATTATACCTTATTCATCTAATCACCCACTTAATATAAAATTGTCATCTTTCAATTCATCGACTCATAAATATAACTGTGTCTTTTAAAAATTATAATAGAAAACTAAATATCATCAAAACGATTGCTATTAACAATGGGTATGACCATAACTTGATATACCAAATTATTAACAAAAATTAATAACAAACCACTGCAAAAAGAAGTATATAATGGGATAATTAGTCTTTCTCATGTAAGCGGCAATTTTGTGTACGTCTTATTCAATCCTTTTCGTTAATTATTTCTTTATCAAATTTAACGTAAACAGCGTCATAGAAGATTATGTATTCGTAATCCATCTATAATTTGTTACCTACAAGTCTCTTTCAGTTTAATGCCGGCGTTTAAAGTGAACAGATCTATTCGTGAATTCTGTGTATTTTATGCTTATTTGAACGGTGAGTAAAGTCTGTCTTTGTCCATTACAATTCTGCCTAAATAAGTATAGACACCAGTATAATTTGTCACTGGTCCGTGTGTGTGATTTGTTTGTGAATCCTATCCTAAACCTTTGTATAAGACGCTAGCTCTGTAACCGCTGCGTACGGGGGATAGTCGAGTTGCGTCCAACGAAGTACCACGTACCGGTCTGGTGCCAGCGGTGCTCTGCCTGCCAGCTATAGGGTTATGATCAGAAGGAGCCCAATTTTCGCTTGCACCTTCGAGTGTGCTGGTGGAGACTGAGATTTAACTCGACTATAACTCTTTCTCCTGATACCATGCAGATCACATGTTAAGGGTGTCAAGCTCTCGCAGATTCACATAGCTAGTCTGTGTGGAGCGAACTAACAGGCAGATTCGCAGATTCACGTAGCATTTTTGTGTGGAGCGGAGCCAACGGGCAGATTCGCAGATTCACACAGCTTGTCTGTGTAGAGCGGAGCCAGTGGGGCAGAGTCGCAGATTCACACAGCATGTCTACGTGGAGCGGAGCCTAGTACTCACAGATCTTTGCTATATTGCTTAGAGTGAGGGTGTTTATTTCACAGTTAAATATTATACTATCCTTTTGTCATCCTTTTGTGATATATGTTGAGTACTGTTGACATTATTGTTTGTACGGCTTTGTCACTGAGTATAACCCACTCATGGTTGTGTTTAATTACAGAATATCTAGGAAGTCGCGCAAGTAGCTCTGTGGACCATCCCGTCGACCGTACTACTCCATCGATAATACTATTATTTTAAATAAAAAATAAAAAAATAAATAAATAAAGGAAGTTTTATTTTCCCTAACCATTTAATACTCAGAACAAAATTTACATGAAATTTAAATACATAGGCAATAAATTTAGATAAGATAATATTGTACCAAGTTTTTACTACAACAAGAATTGAAAGAATTTAAAAGTTAACACTAAGTTAATTTCGATAGACAAACTAGATTCATCCGGTATATATGAAATTAAATACAGTAACTGTGGTCATTTTATATTGTAACGAGTTTTTTCGGGTGCCATCGGATTAACGGGCGATCTGGGCGTGAAGAGGGATGATATCGACGAGTGAAACGGTAGCGGGTGAGACTTGGAAGTGTGACGCGCAGTGAACGAGTTGAAAAAGTGATATCAATGCGAATTATTGTGTTAGTTCTACTAAGGTGTAAAAACAAGAGTTTGTTAATTTATTTTTGTAATAATAAAAGCGGCAAGCTCTTAAGTTTAAGAATAAAAGTGTAACACATCAGAAGTGGGATAAAGTTCTGACCACGTGCTGGTGGCGTGATTTGTGTGTGAGAGTGCACGGCTTGTGTAAGTGCGTACCTAGCGGTGTTCGCGGGACGTGCGGTGTAACGCAACGGTATTAGGTTGTGCTAGTGTGTGTGGAAGATGGCAAGTTGGCAGAAATCCAATCGCCAGTGGCGTGCGGATAATTCATCCGATAGTGAAGCAGAGGAAAACAGCGAGGACGACAAGGCGTGTGTTCTTGTTGAGAAGCTATTAAAAGGCGGGTTGCTGAAGACAATTGAGAAGGTAGTAAAAGAGCAGGCAGCTCTAGCCTTCAGCAAGCATGTAGTCGGCGTGGAAACGGCGAATGCAGAGACGGCGGAAGAAGTTACACCGGTAGAAGACGTACGCACGTCAACATTGCGTACCGTTGACCACTGTACTGGTGGGTGCTCCAGACCGAGTGCACGCGCAGGTGACATCCTGGATCCTTTCGATCCAGACAACAAGGACAATAATGTCGAGCGATGGCTGACAAAAATTGATCAGCTAAGAGAAATACACGGGTGGTCCGAGTATGAGTGAGCGTGCTTCATCCAAGCAAAACTGAGAGGCGCCGCGCGGGCTTGGTTCAACCGTCTCCAAGCTTACGACTTGTCGTGGGTGGAATGGAAAGAGTCTCTCCGACAGGCATTCCCACGGCAATACGACTATGCGACGCTTATGGAAGAGCAAATGGCACGACACAAACAATCGACAGAGTCCATGACGCATTACTCGAAGCTCGAAATGTGCGTGCGTTGTGAAATTACCGGTGAAAAGGCAGTTTCTATGATAATCCGGGGACTTCCCGAAGAGTTGCGCGCTGGAGCATGCGCATCTAATTGCCAAACTCCTCAAGATCTGTATTCGCGCTATCTGGTAGGACTCGATGAGTATAAGACGAAGCCGACGGGTAGCAAAAGACTAGGAGAGCCGAATGTTGCGCCGTCTGGATATAAATTCCAGAAACGAACACCGGCGACGGAGAAGCCGGGTGGGCATAACACGGTACAGGTCTCAAGATTCAACCGGTGCTTCAACTGCCAAGAATAAGCAAACAATCTGAGTCGTGATGGCCCTAAACCAAGAATTGATCGATGTAGTCGTTGTCGGCGCAGTGGTCATTTGGCGATCCATTGTCCGGGGGCGCAGACGCGACGGCCGCAGGAGGCTACCAAGCAGGCAGCATCGAACGGGTGACATGAGAGAAAGGTTAGTCTAACTTCTAATGTTGACAATTCTCTCAAAAGACGGGCCACGACGAAGAATGGTGACATGGTGCGGGTATACCTCGATACTGGGAGTGAGCACAATCTCGTTAGTGTCAGATGTACGTCTCGACTGGCACTGAGGGAAAGGGCAACCAATACCGTGCTGAAAGGATTCGATGGTGGTATGACCAAGGCGTTAGCGGATGTCTCTTTCGAGCTAACGCTGGATAGAGAAAATTGGGCTGTTACGGCACTAGTGACAGACTGCGAGTTATCGGGCGCTGATGTAATTCTGGGGCAACCCGTCCTGGCACAAGAAGGCGTATCACTGGTAATCTGGAATGGGCGAGCGGTCCTGACCAAGGAAGGCTTGGGGGATCATATCCGCCACATAACGTTGGAGGAGGTACCTTCCAAAGTTACTTTTCGGCTCCGAGAAACCATACAGTTCGTAGGAGCTGAAGTGAAGTTGGTGGGCATCGATGGCGGCGATCCCAACGACCTGATGACATTCGGTCCACAAGTCTTCCAGGAGAATGGAATGACAGTGATGTTGACGAGTTTTGAGCTGCTTCCATGCATAGGTGTTGCAACTTTAGCGGTGGCTACATTAGGCGAGTGAACCATCACTCTGAAGGCGGGACGCGTTCTAGCAAGAATGAAGGTGGCATCTCCCTTTGAAAATACTTCCAAGGTGAGCACTGTTTCTATTAATTTGAATGAATGCGTGGATTTACCTCTAATGACAATCGGCGATATTGGTGATGTATATACGGGTAAGTTAGTGAAGCTTCTGCGAAAATGGTCGATGTGTTTCTCAAAACATGAAGCAGATTTAGGATTGACCCAGTTAGGTGAAATGAAGATCGAAGTTACCACAGCCAAACCCATCTACTATAGACCATATCGATTGGCATATTCAGAACGGGCAGTACTTCGTAACAAGATCCAACAGCTGATAACGAGTAGCGTTATCAGAGAATCTAACTCCGAATATGCGAGCCCAATCATTCTAGTACCAAAGAAAAGCGGCGACGTTAGATTGTGTGTGGATCATCGGGCACTAAATCGGATCACGGTGAAAGATAGATATCCACTGCCACTTATCAGTGATCAACTGGACAAGCTGGCGGGCAGTTTCTACTTTACTACATTGGATTTAGCTCAGGGTTATCATCAGGTGCCAATGCATCCAGGGTCAATCGCAAAAACAGCGTTCATAACTCCAGATGGACAATACGAGTACGTCAGAGTTCCTTTCGGTTTAGCGAATGCACCGGCGGTATTTCAGCGTATTATAAACATAATGTTGCGTGGTTTACAACATGATACTGTTTTGGCATACATAGACGACATTCTCATACCATCGGTAACCATTGACGAAGGTTTTATGAAACTGGAACGAGTTCTGACGTTAATCAAACAGGCGGGGCTGAAATTGAATTTAACAAAATGTAGTTTTTTACAGAAGGACTTAAACTATTTAGGTCATGAGGTTTCTTCTGGAGGTGTACGACCAGGAACTAAGAAAATCAAGGCGGTTATGGAATTTCCTACTCCAACAAGTGTATATAACGTAAGACGATTTGTAGAGTTGGCAAGCTACTTCCGAAAGTTCGTGAAGAATTTTGCCGAGTTGTCTAGACCTCTTACGCAACTGACAAAGAAGGACGTGGAGTGGCGTTGGGGAAACGAACAGCAAACAGCGTTTGACACACTGAAAGAACGACTGACGAATCGTCTTATTTTAGCGATTTATCGAAGCGAGGCGGCCACAGGGTTGCATACAGACGCGTGTAAATTCGGATTGGGTGGAATTCTATTGCAACAGCAAACTACGGGTGATTTGCGGCCGGTTTCATACTTTAGCAGAACGACCAGCCGTTGTGAGCAAGTATACCACAGCTATGAACTAGAAACTTTGGCGGTGGTGGAAGCCGTGAAGCGATTTAGGGTGTATTTGATTGGAGTACATTTTAAAGTGGTTACAGATTGTTCCGCTGTTCGGACGACTATGTTGAAACGCGATCTGGTACCCAGAGTGGCGAGATGGTGGTTGGCGCTACAAGAATACTACATGGAAATGGAGTATCGTCCGGGCAGAAAGATGCAACATGTCGATGCGGTTGTATAGGAAGACTCTTTTAGGTGACCGATTGTATGTACCCACTATGGCGAGATTCAATCTTCTACGTAAGTATCATGACGAGATTGGTCACCCGGGGTACAAACGGTGTCTGGAGTTAATAAAACAAGAATACTGGTTTGCGAAGATGGGAAGATTTGTGAAAAAGTTTACAGCTTCTTGTTTACAGTGTGCATTCAGAAAGGGCGATTACGGACGAGCAAAGGGATTTTACATCCTATTGAGAAGGTTGCGGAATCCTTCCATACGGTGCACATTGATCATGGGGGACCTTTTGCACGGAGTCGGCGATGTAATTCATACCTCTTGGTGTTGGTCGATGGTTTCACTGAGTTCACCATAGCGGAACCAACAAGAACTTTAGGTTCGGCGGAAGCGATTCTCAAACTGAGAAATACTTTTGGTGTATTCGGATATCCAAGACGAATCATTTCAGACAGAGGCTTGGCATTTACAGTCGTACATTTGCCAACTTCCTGACTGAAAAAGGTGTTAAGCATATACTGAATGCGGTGGCGGCACCTCGGGTGAATGGTCAGGTAGAGAGACAGAATCGAACTCTTATCAGTGCATTGAACGTAAGTATTGATACCGAGTCGGGTTGGGATGAGAAAGTTCCGGAGATACTTTGGGGCATGAATCATACCGTGAACGAAAGCACCAAGGTTTCTCCGGCACAACTGATGTTTTCCCATTCAGCGGGTGTGATGGTGGACCTATCGGCTGGTGTACAAGCAGCGGATTCTTCGAGTTGCACGGAACCCCAGATCAAAAGGCAACAGAGATTAACTCTGAAACGGCGGGCCGCGGCGAAAAACCTGACCAAGGTGAGTGCGGCGATGAAAGTGCGCTATGATAAACGTCGAAAGGTTGCAACCACTTATAGGGCGGGAGATTTAGTGCTATGGCGTCATGCCGGTACTATCTCAGGTGCAAAAGGTGTAAATTGTAAGTTAAAGAACAAATATGATGGCCCTTACAAAGTTTTGAAAGCTTTTGGAGGGGACCGTTATAAGATAGCTACTGTGAAAGGCGTGAGAGGTTACAAGAGCTTCACAGCAATTGTTCCAGTTGACTCTATTCGGCGATACTACAGTACTGCATCGGGTGTTGGTGAAAACGGTGATGATAGTGGCGATGAGATAGCGGACCGTCAGGACTTAACTGACCTGTTGCAAAGCTGAGTCTCTGATAAAGGGCGACTCACCGAAGGCGGCACACAGGGTGAACAACCATTAGGGCTCTTACCTTGTTAGGCATTGCAAATCGAGTGGTTTATAACTACGCGATTTGTAATTAATAAATCAGACTATTAATGAGGGCATTAATTTGTTTCAGGATGGTGGAATGTAACGAGTTTTTTTGGGTGCCATCGGATTAACGGGCGATCGGGGCGTGAAGAGGGAAGATATCGAGGAGTGAAACGGTAGCGGGCGAGACTTGGAAGTGTGACGCGCAGTGAACGAGTTGAAAAAGTGATTTCAATGCGAATTATTGTGTTAGTTCTTCTAAGGTGTAAAAACAAGAGTTTGTTAATTTATTTTTGTAATAATAAAAGCGGAAAGGTGTTAAGTTTAAGAATAAAAGTGTAACAATATAGAGCAAACAGATCAAAAGATTAAATGAACACATGCGCCCTTGAAAATTGAAAAAAACTGACTCCAACTTAGCAAACCATTTAATTGAGAAAAACCTTACATGCAAGATAGATAATTTAAAAATATTACACAAAGCAGAGCAGGGTGCTAAATTAACATTAATAGATACTGTAGAAATAAACAAAACCTTAACCAGAAAGAAGCCCATACTAAATGAACAGTTAGACATATTCGAATCTGAAATAATCCCATACCTGAACCAAATATTACAATAATAAGATGTATTCCAAAGTTCGTTACCTTACCTGCCATAATCTGCCTTTATTTTTATATTATAGTACATCTCCGACAAAGTTTGGCTTTTACCCACCTATCTGGAATTTCCATCAATTACTGCTTAATCCCATAACTTTTTGAGAGAATTTTTGTATTTCATTGTATTATAGTGTTAGAAATAATTTTCTGTTAATAATTATATCACGTAATTATAAATGATTGTGTAATATTATGTAAGCCGCTGACAGTCGTACGATACTGCCAAGCATAAGACAGTATTCATCGTGCGCTTGTAGAGAACAGCCGTTTCGGGTATAAAAATATTTTGTTATTAAAGTCTTGTATTTTATTTCTTCACTAATTCCATAATTTCTAACATCAGAAGTGGGATTTTTGCCTAGCTGCCTACATCCAGTATTTAATTAGCGTTAGTGAGGTTAAGTGTTCATTTAGTGGTGTTGTGTTGAAAATGGAGACTCTTCTCACTGAGCTTGTTAAAGCTATAAAATCAAACAAGTCAACGTCCGATCAAATCGATCTTCCGACTTTTCGCCCGGACCAAGTAGATGCGAAAAAATGGATCACTAATTTAGAAAATAAAATTAGATCTCGAATGGAGCGATCAAGAATTGTTGCTAAGATTGGGACGATCTTTGACTGCTGTTTCAAAAATCTGGTTCGAGACATGGACACCTGACGTTTGCACATGGGATTCCTTCAAACGGGACATTCTAGAAGCTTTTCCACTGAAGAAGAATTTAGGACAATTACTCTCTGACGCCGCTTTATTCAACAGTGATCGCTGTAACACGTACGATGCGTATGTATATGAGAAGATCGCACTGCTGAGAAATCTACGTGCCCATTGGGAGGAAGCCGATTTGGCGAATTGATCATTCATGGATTACAGGAACAGGACAAATGCATGTAATCATAATTTTAAAAAAATACCTGAACTAATATCTTTTCTTTGTTCGATTACGAAACAAGTCAAATCAGACCAATCGTCTTTAGACAGAGCTGTGCCTGATCAGCCTCATCCTCGCAAACGTTTTCGGGAAGACCGTGCTAGCGTTCAATTAGGCCACAAAACTCCGAAATGCTACGCCTGTGGTAAAATTGGTCACATTCAAAAACACTGCCACAAACGACGTCACACTGTTATGAGAAATGAAACAATTGCATCTGTAAAATAGCCCACAATGACAACTAGCACCTTGAAGTCAGTGGTATGCGATTTTTGTGCAAAATCTGATCACAATGCTGCGGATTGTTTTACTCGGAAAGCAATTGAACAACGAAAGACAGTAAATATCTGCATCACGGGAAATCTTCCCAAGCCGAATAAAATAAAAATCGATGGACGAAATTATTTAGGCATCATTGACACCAGTGTGGATATTTCACTCATCTCGAGGCGCTTTCTTCCGTTGTTCGAAAATAAGCTCAATTCGTGTTATTTAACACTCTCTGGTATTCTACCAGGAAGTGTTTCTGTAGAGCGGGAATTTCGGGCTACTGTTGAAATTTGTGGCAAAGTTACAAAACTCAATCTCGCTGTTGTTCCGGATTGCTTTCTTGATTATGACGTCATTATCGGTCGTAACTTATACGATGATACAGAGTTAGCCTCTATCACGGATTACCGTGGCACGCGAGTCGTACGCAAGCATACCGCGCGTATTCGTCGCATCATGCCTGCTATTACAAACGAATCCTTTAATGTTCCGGATGAATTTCGCCCCGCTCTGTTAACAGTCATATCTAAATTTCGCAGCATTTTTGCATCCGGTAACGCAGTCCCTCCGGTCAACAGTGCTACTCTACAAATTCGATTACAAGATGATTTCGTCGTAAATCGAAATCCTTATCGTTTATCGGCGAAAGAACGAGAAGTTGTTCGCAATATCGTGGCTGATTTACAAAAAAATCAAATAATCCGCGAAAATGATTCGTCATTTGCCAGTCCAATTCTTCTGGTCCGAAAAAAAGAAGGCACCTATAGAATGTGAGTCTACTACAGGGAATTAAACTCTTATACTATCAAAGACCTTTATCCTCTTCCTCTTATTGACGATCAGCTTGACCGCCTGGGAAGAAGAAAATACTTCACATCGCTGGATATGTCATCGGGGTTCCATCAAATACCCATAGACGCCGATTCGATACATAAAACTGCCTTTGTAACGCCCGATGGACATTATGAACACCTGAGGATGCCCTTTGGTCTAGCAAATGTTCCGGCTGTATTCCAACGATCCGTTAGTAAGGCGTTAGGCAGATTGAAGGACACTGTGGCATTGGTGTACTTGGATGATATTTTGATCCCCTCCAAGTCAATTGAAGAAGGTTTGCAATACCTTGCGCAAGTCCTTACAGCAATTCAAGAATCAGGATTCTCTCTTAACCTAAGAAAATGTCATTTTTTACAGTGCAAGTTAGAATACTTGGGCAGAGAGATTTCAGCTGAGGGTATCCGCCCTAGTATTCGTAAAGTAGAGGCATTACTTAAAGTTCCCTCTCCTACAACGGTGAAACAAGTTCGACAATTTATGGGTCTTGCAGGGTACTTTAGGAAGTTAATTCCTAATTTTGCTACTCGTACTTCTTCCATAACCAAGTTAGTCAAACATAACGAAACATTTTCTTGGACCAAGGAGCAGGAGGATGCCGAAAACTATGTGATCGAGTGCCTTGCATCTAAACCATTATTGTCAGTATTTGATATTGCGCTACCAACGGAGCTACATACGGTTGCAAGTTCGATAGGTTATGGAGCGGTATTGTCGCAAAAATGTGATGGTAATACAAGAATAATCGGCTATTTTAGTAAAAGAACCAGTGAACCCGAGACAAGATATCACTCCTACAAATTAGAGACTCTCGCTGTCGTGAATGCGTTGAAATACTTTCGCGTTTTAATGGGCATCCAGTTCATCTTGATAAAATCTACCGCAACAAAAAAAGATCTATTGCCCCGAGTGGCTCGCTGGTGGTCATATATGCAGAATTTTAATTTTACAATTCAATATGGTAAGCTCCATTCCACATGTTGACTACCTAAGCCGGAGTCCTATAACCGTTAGACGCATTGCTGCAAATCATAACTAGTTGTACATCGAACAACGAGGTGACGCCGAAATTCGACAATTGATAAAAAATTCCGAAGAAGGACGTTTAGATGCTAGTCGCTACATCGTTCGAGATGGTGTCTTACATTATAAAGTTACTCCAATGGGACCCGTTACAAAACCTTTTGTTCCACGTCAAAGTAGACTGGGATTAATGAGAATTTTTCATGATGAACAATGCCACGTTGGTACAGATAAAATAATCGATTCCATACAAAAGCACTTTTGGTTCCCTCGGCTTCGTCAGTTCGTCTAAAATTATATAAAACATTGCTTAGTTTGTGCCATCAAGAAAACCGGATCAGGACCATTGCAAGGTTTCATAACCAATGCCGAAAAGCCCAGTGAACCATTGCATGTTCTTCATGCTGATTGCTTGGGTCCCTTGCCCAATACCGTTGATGGTTACAAATATGTACTCGTACTAATTGATGGATTCACCAAATATTGTGTTCTTCAGCCTCTTAAGACAGTGAAAGCTGACGAAACCAAACTTGCGTTACAAACGTTTATTTCCCTATTTGGAACTCCGAAATGTATTGTAATGGATGCTGGAACCAACTTTAAAAACCTGAGTTTGCCGGAATATCTTGACGCACTTGGTATTTCATATCATTATATAACTCCCGATATTCATCCCTCGAATGGCCTAGTGGAACGATATATGAGGACCATAATGTATCTTCTCCGGATCGAGACTTCTTTGAAGTCAGAATGGTCGAGCGTGTTATGGAAGATACAATTGGTACTAAATACGACAGTTCATAAAGTCACACAGACTTCGCAACTTAAGGCATTACTTGGAATTGAGGGGGCAACTCCACTCATTCAAAATCTGCTTAAAAATTTAAGTAAAGATTTACATCCTATACGCAACTTGAAATTAGATCGTGAACGCATAAGGCAACGATTGCAAATTGAAGCTGACAAAAAGCTGCAGGCTAACCAAAAACGCAGAGACCTTGTACAGTTTGAAGTTGGAGATTTTGTACTAATGCACAGGGATGACAAAATGCTCCAGAGTAAGCTCAAATACGAATTCCAGGGTCCATTTGAAGTTGTTGGAATCACTTTTCATGGCCGTTTTGAGCTCAGAATAGTTGGTAAAACTCTTGTTACCAAGGCTGCAAATGAGCAACTTAGGCATTGGCCTAATGATTGGTCACTTTCAATGAGCATACCTGATTTGCGGGACGTATGTGGTATGTATGAATCTAAAAGACCGGGAACATACTCTCTTTGTTTGAATGTGGAAATCATAAGCGCTTTACATTAACTGGAAATGTTGAAAGCAAAACGCTTTACATTAACTGAAAATGTTGAAAGCAAAACGCTTTACTTTAACTGAAAATGTTGAAAGCAAAACGCTTTACATTAACTGAAAATGTTGAAAGCAAAACGCTTTACACTAACTGAAACTGTTGAAAGTATTACGCTTTACATTAACTGGAAATGTTGAAAGCAACGCGCTTTAGATTACTAAGGCGTAGGATATTTAGTCTTCGAGCCGATACTGCTTGTTAGCCAATAGTCAAGTTTAATAAACAGTTATCTTTTATTACAGGGGAGCAGATAACTCGGCATCTGTCGAAGAAGGGTCATCTCATCAGACTTAAAATGCGCTTCGAGAGCGAAGCTAATGTCAGAATTGGCCGTGTTAGAAATAATGTTCTGTTAATAATTATATCACGTAATTATAAATGATTGTGTACGATACTGCCAAGCATAATGCATATATATATATATATATATATATATATATATATATATATATATATATATATATATGTATATATATATATATATATATATATATATATATATATATGTATATATATATATATATATATATATATATATATATATATTTATATATATATATATATATATATATATATATATATATTTATATATATATATATATATATATATATATATATATATATATATATATATTTATATATATATATATATATATTTATATATATATATATATATATATATATTTATATATATATATATATATATATATATATATATATATATATATATATATATATATACATATATATATATATATATATATATATATATATATATATATATATATATATATATATATATATATATATATATATATATATTGTCGCCGTCAAAATTGGTGGCTTGGCCCACTAGCTCAGGAGTGGTCGGGGTAGGGCGAAAGCAGAGAAAGGATGGGCAGACGGTATCGGCGTAGGTGTGAGGAAATCCGCGTAGGAATAAATAAACCTCCGAGTGTGTATCTCACCGTTATATTGAATTAAATAACAAATACAGTATAGTACTTAACCCGTGAATTGTACCACTAATAACAAAAATAAAGGAACGTTTATCTGAGACAGAAATAATAAAAATATATCAAAAGAATTTAACAGGCCAAATATGTTTAAAGAACAAAGCAAAAAATTTAGTTATAGTCACGTAAGTGTCCCCTTGCATTCCCGTAGGTCCTGGTGGTGTCGCTGTGGAGCTTTACGAATTGAATCGAGCGCCAAGCAAGGGACTTCCGGTCTCCTGCATGCTCCAGCAGCGGTCCTACAAAGGAAGTGTAGATGGCTCTGCGCATAAAGACAAACGGTTACTAGCGATGTTCGTGCCTGTATCGATTTTACGATCGATAGATCTTGGTGAATCTGGTTGAAAAATCGAAGCACAGAGATAATATAGATATATAGTATATAAGAGGGTAGGTATCCAGATTAATTTGGCTGAAGGAATACAAGCAAGCTCGGCCTTATGTCGAGCAATTTACGTTAACCCTACTTTTAGGCTAAAATAACGACTAATAATCACGGCTCGCGTGATGAGAAACCTAGAAGCCGGGAACCCGAAGGCTTAACGAGGCACAAATAAATAACGGCAAGTAAATAAATAGTACTAACAATCATAAATACGTACGAGAGCTTAACAATAAATAAATAAATAATGGGGAATAAATAATCAGTAATATCAACAATAAATAACTAAATAATGGGGAGGGGAATAAATAATAAATAGTACCAACAATAAATAAATAAACAAGGGGAAATAATTAATCAATAGCACCGGCAATAATAAATAAATACGGGGATTGTACGATACGAAACCCCAAAATAATGAAACTAAAACTAAGTGACGGGACGTCCCCTGGAGGATTGGAAAGAACAGAACGATACAACCTTTATTTCCTCAGGGCAGCCCTGGTGGCGGGTCTAAGGAAACCACGTGCAGGCATCAAGAGCACGTATTCCAAGAACTATACTTAGGACCGGGGACGTTGGTCGTCAGTACGCCCGCGTCCGATCGATGGGCCTGTCGATGCCCTCCGTGGGTGTAGATATTGCCGGAAAACAAAGGGAAATCAAAACCCTCGAACAGGAACCGCGACCTGGAGATCACACTTTTCAAGAAAAAGTCACTGCTCCAACCGAAGACCAAAACATAACTGGCTTAAGTCGAATTGTGCGGCACCAACACCCCGCCACCCTTGGCTTAGGAATCCAGTGGGTGTCCACAGATGGCGGGACCGGCCTCATGGCCTGGCATTCGTACTTTTTCGACACATGCCGTTTTCCTCCCCAAAAAACCACATATATAGATATATATAGATATATATATATAGATATATATATATATATAGATATATATATAGATATATATATATATATATATATATATATATATATATATATATATATATATATATATATATATATATATATATATTAATTATAAGAGTTTAACTGAAACATCTTGAATCCTAAACTATATTTATTTAGACCCAGTTTCATCCATGTAGTAAAACGTTAGTTAAAATAGAAATATCAATATTTTGTTAAAATAAGAAATAACTTAAGCTAGCATGGTGAAAACCGGCCATACATCAAAATCTTTTTACCTTCTTATACGCAGTATAAATAAGTATTGTTATCATGAAAACTTTCGAACGTGAGATTTTAACGGAAATATACGTGTTGAGCTACCTTGAATCGATCCCGACTATTTTTGGAAGGACGTCCGTCTGTGTGTATGTGTGCGTGTCTGTGTGTAAGTTCTCTACAACCTAAACGGTTGAAGCTTAAATTATGAAACTTTAAACTTAAGATTTGCATATGCCTGAGGTGTGCACCTATTATTTTAGAAATCAATATTCTGTCCGGAGGTGCGTGTTTACGCTAGTCATTTTTTGCGGTTTCTGCAATTACTCAAAAATAGTTGCAGTTACAGAAAATTTGTTGCAGTAAATATTATAGATAACAATATTTTGTACAACTGTGATAGTGCTAATTCTAAGAAGCTGTACTTCCAAGAACAGTGTGAGTAGTGCGTGGGAAAATGTTTAAAAATTATACATGTGTGGACATTAGAGGGTTGATTTGTAGTGATTAACGGTGTCAAGAAATCGTGGGATCTTTCTCTTACGGGTCGTCTCAGCGGGATATATTTAGGCGAAGTCGCAGTTCGCCACTATCTAAATAGTATCCAGATGAGGGAAGGTATACTATCCAACGTGGGAACAAAGTTAACTGCATTCCCTCATGTATCGGAACGACGACACATTTATCAAAGATCTAAACAAACAACCTAGAACACCCAAGCGACACCAGGAAATATGATGCTTAACAACCGGGCAAGTGCATTCGTAATTTAAGTATATTCGTAATTTCAATACATTTGTAGTTAAGGACATCAGTGATTACGAATAATAGGAATTTAAGTATCTTTTTTTTGTAATTAGTATTAAGTTGGCTTTCGACTTTGACCGCTCACGTAAGTTAAATTCAAGTTAATTAGTAATATTCCAATTGTTGTTAAATTCATTATTAATCGTAAAGTTATTTCCGTTTTACAAAAGTTGTTATAAGAGCGTTCAGTCTACGCCCCGTTCTAACTTAAGTGTCACCCCGCTAAGACTGAGGGTCTCCACCAATAGGGTCGTCAGATGCGAAGGCCAGAGTCATAGTTAAGGATTGATTTGTATGTAAGAATCTGGGGTAGGGATAAGTAGCCTCTGAGTAAAAAGATGGGTTCTTAGGGGTGAAACAGACAGTGAGTTTTGAGACTTAGAGCCGACGAGTTGAACAATATTGTGTATTAATCGTAAGAGTTTAAAAGTGTTAGTGGTCGAATTAATTGTTCCACACTAAGAGGATAATTACAAGAAACATGTTATGTAAGTTATAATTTCTATGTCTCGCTAGCTATAATTTTGTTTAGCCGTACAACTGGTACTAGCCGTTTATACTTTTATCATTTTGTGCTTTTGTGTAATTTGTATTTCACCATTTCGTTTTGCATCATTTTATTTGTGTTTGTATTAACCTATATATCTACGTGTATCTGGTTGAGTGACCCTATCCCAGACTTGTAATAAACAATATTTAATTAAGTGAGTCTTTTTAAACAACCCCTTCGGTCCTTGTCGTCCGAGCTCGTTACTCCCGTGAATGGGACAGAAAATTGTAGCCCCATCTTTGGTACAAAATTGGTTGACAGCGGTGAGATCGATAATTATTCCAGTAGCTTTCATATAAAAACTTTTTTTTTGGGTTGTTTAATAATATTAAAGTATTAATTATTTTATTTGGGTTCTAAAAATAAATAAATAAAAATATATATATAATCAGATAAAATGGCGCTAGACCAGGCTACCTTACAACAATTTACACTAGCAATGTCGCAATTAGGCATATCATCGGTGATTCCTATATTTAGTGGCACACCAGACGTAACAGTAAAGTTTTTCTTGGATAGAATAGATTTTGTTGGTATGAGCGCAGGATGGTTGGATGCAGATAAAGTTCATAATGCTAGAATGAGATTAGCCGGTGAAGCACTATTTTATATGCAAACGCAACCACCTCTTAGCACTACTGTAGATTGGTCCGAATTTAAAAAGGGATTATTAGATAGATTCGCCCCTAAACCAAATAGAGCATTAATAGAAAAACAATTCAGCACGTGTGTACAATTAAAAGGTGAATCAATAATTGCATACGCGACAAGATTGAGAGCAATTGGCAAACAATTAACTCAAACCGGAAATAACGCATCTGAACAAGCCGGTATGAATAAAATGCTGGACGAGAGGTTGTTAAATCAATTTAATAATGGGGTATTGCGAGTATACCAGAAGGATCTTCTGCTAAGTCTGCCAAAAACATTAACAGAAGCTACTGACACTGCTTCGCGTATCGAAGGCATTGTTAATTATCAGATGTGTAGTTTAAACGACGAGAATGAATCTGTGAATCATGTGAATAATGCAACAACTAATTTAATTCAAATGATTAATAAACTAGAAAGTAAGTTCGATTCTTTCACTAGTAATAAAAATAATAGCGAACAAAGTCAGAACTCTCGTAGGGATATGTCGTATAACACAAATCAAAATAGCCAAAATAACTATCGCTTTACTCCCAATCGGTTTCAAAATTATTCAAATCAGAATAACTATTATAATCCAAATTCGAGTCATAACAGATACAATAACGATAGGCGTAACAACCCGACAACTAGATACACTGACCGCACTAATAATGGACGAGCACAACGGGATCTGTCTAGTATAATGTGCTTTAAATGCGAAACTATGGGACATATACAGCGAGATTGTCATAGGTTCCAACAGAAAGCAACAACCCGTAACGATAGTACAACTTGTACTCGTTGTAAAAAGAATGGACACTTAAGAGTACACTGTACCGAGAAACTTTCTGGCGTAGAAACCCGAAATTCCGAACATTTAAACTTAGAGTAGCCAGCGATAACCCCGAATCAGTTGGCTTGCGTCAACACATGTCTTTGAATAAAATTATAGTTCCATCCATAAAAGAAATAAACAACGAAATTTTTGTAACAATAAAAGATAATAAGTTTAAATTTCTAATTGACACAGGAGCAAGTGTGAGTATTATTAAAAGACATGCGTTGCAGGGACAGTTTAAGATGGACAAAATGGTTGAAAATAGAATTATTGCCGGAATATCAGGTAAAGCCTTGCCAGTTGTGGGTATAGCCTCGGTAGTGTTTTGCCTGAAGAACAAGCCTATAAATCATGAATTTATTGTGTGCGAAAATAGTTTGGCTTTGTTAGCGGATGGTTTATTAGGAACAGATTTTTTAGTGAAACATCAAACCGAAATTAACTATGCTCGAAACGAAATAAAGATAGGTCCGGAAATTATTCAGATATCACCCATAAACGTCCAATCCGAAGAAAATAACGATAAAAAGTATAAATTAACGAAATGGGAAAAAGGCAGAAATAATGTTATAGGCAAGTCATTAGAATCGCGCGTAGACGGAAATGAGGCTAAAGCTGCAGCTGCAGAAAGCGAACTTAAATCGAGTATTGCGACTGGTTTAAAAATTACTAAAGAATTGGCGGATAATAAAGTACAAATAAGAAAAGTGTTAAAATGTAACAAGTTGTATCATGAATCCCAACAGAGTAATGTTAGTAGAAATTTTGTTAGTGCAGATGTTTCAACCAATTCATTTAGCGCGAAACAAGCAGAAACAGTAGAACCTAGTATGATCGTTTCAAACAATCCGATCCGTACTAAGGACACTTTTGTAATTCCGGCCAGACACGAACTTATTTGTGTTGGTATTCGTGAAACTACTATACAAAGTGGTATTGAAACCGTAATTGAGCCAGTAGATATACGTACGCATGGTATTTTAGCTGCGCGGGTGGTGATTAAAGTGCAGGGTGATGAAGTTCCCATTAAACTCATGAACGTCACAAACGCTTCAATCACTGTTCCAAAATCTACCCGAATTGGACTTGAAGAGTCAGTTATAATTAAGAATTCGCGAGAAAACACTAGAAAACTATCAGAAGTTAGTCACGTTAGACAAAGCGATTTTACCGAATTATTTCAGCTTGTCCATTTGAAACCGACAGATAGAATTAGATTAATGAATTTATTAAATGAATATCAGGATATTTTTATGCATAATGACGTACACTTAGGTTGTACCTCTAAAATTAAACATAGGATATTCACCGAGAATGAGCATCCAATAGCCAAAGCTCCGTACAGGGTACCGTACGCCCAAAAAGACGTTTTACAAGCACAAATGACGGAGCTATTAAACGGCGATATTATTAGAGAATCCGATTCCCCGTGGTCTGCTCCGGTTGTCTTAGTAAACAGAACTATGCCTGATGGCAGTACAAAAGTGAGACTTTGCGTAGATTTCCGGGAACTAAATAAAATAACAAAAAAAGATCGGTTACCCTTGCCAAACTTACGTGATACGTTGGAACAATTAAACGGAGCCGCACTCTTTACAACGCTAGATCTTTGCGCGGGATACCATCAGGTAGAGGTAGCGGAACAAGACAGAGAGAAGACTGGTTTTAGTACCCCCTGGGGGCACTATGAATGGAACCGTATGCCTTTCGGTCTCTGTAATGCACCCAGCACCTTTCAACGCCTAATGTATTGTGCATTGAGTGGACTAATCGGTGATAGGTGTTATGTCTACCTCGATGATATTATTATTTTCAGTAGAAATGATGTTCAAGAGCACATACAACGATTGCGTAGTGTTTTTGAGCGTTTAAGATCAAACAATTTAAAATTAAAACCCGAAAAATGTAGATTCATAACTAATGAAACTGCTTACTTAGGCCACATCATTTCTAGCGAAGGCATAAAAACTGATCCAGCAAAAACACACGCTATAGATAACTACCCAATTCCTAAAAAAGTCAAGGAGATTAGAGCTTTTATCGGGTTAATCGGCTTTTATAGACGATTTATAGAAAGGTTTTCCGAAATAGCAAAACCACTTACCAATCTCACAAAGAAAAATACACCTTTCGTATGGGACGAAACGACACAAGCCGCTTTTGATAAATTAAAATCTGCCATGGTACATAGCCCCGTTCTTATGTATCCCGATTTTAATAAACCATTTATATTAGCAACCGACGCTTCAGATTATGCTCTCGGAGCCGTTCTCAGCCAAGTTCAGAATGGCAACGAGCATCCAGTTGCGTATAATAGTAGAACTCTATCGCGCACTGAAGAGAAATATAGCACAACAGAAAAAGAGTGTTTAGCGGTGATTTGGGCAGTTAAAGCGTTCCGATGCTACCTGTACGGAAGGAAGTTCACAGTAGTGACAGACCATCGACCGTTGCGCTGGTTAATGAATGTTAAGGATTCGAGCAGCAAACTGTCACGGTGGGCGTTAGCTCTCGAAGAATACGAGTACGAGATAATTCATAAACCCGGAAAGTTGCATACTAATGCGGATGCATTATCTCGGATTATGATTGGTTCTGTTAATTACAAGAATGTACTCGAACCCTTATGGGATAGAAGTCGTATCAAAAGCGAACAAAACCTAGATACAGAAGTAATGTCAATATTAAACAGCCTACATCCCGAGGACACAATTAAAGAATTTTTCCTTGATGAAGACGGTCTTCTTTATAAAACACGAATTGAAGACGAATGGGAAGACCGATTAGTAGTTCCGAAATTAATGAAAGAAAAGGTCCTTACATATTACCATGATTTACCACAAGCTGGACACCAAGGTTATGATAAAACCTTGGCAATTATACGAAAGGGATTTTATTGGAAGGGTATGGCCAAGGACATAAAAGTTTACTGCATGCAATGTCTGTCGTGTAGCCAAAGAAAAACGTCACCACATTTAAAACCAGCCCCGTTGCAGAAATTTAACGAAGTCTTAAGACCATTTCAAAGAACTTCAATGGACGTGGTGGGCCCAATAAGAACCAGCAAAAAGGGAAATAAGTTCATTTTAACTTTTCAAGATGCCTTCAGCAGATACCCGGAAGCCATTGCACTCCCCGATCAAAAAACTGACACTATCGCTCGCGAGTTTATTGAGCATATAATAGTTAGGCATGGCGTACCTGAGCAGCTATTAACGGATAAAGGAACGAATTTTGTCTCTGAGTTATTTAAAAATATTTGTAAAAATTTAGGTGTTACAAAACTGCAAACGACCGCATACCACCCGATGTGCAATGGACGGATAGAGAGATTTCACAAAACTCTAGCCGACACACTGTCACACTACGTGCGTAAAGACCAAACGGACTGGGACAGCTGGATACCTTGTGCTTTGATGGCACTAAGAAACTCCGTCCATAGTGCCACTGGTCAGACCCCGCACTTTCTATTGTATGGGCGTGAACTAAGTACACCCTTCGACGACAAGTTAACACCACAACGAACCGGAAACGAAGATGATTTTACGACCAAAATGAAGGCTCGGTTACACGATGCGTATGCTATTGTGAGAGAGAAAATGCAGAATGCGAGTGACCGCAACGAAAGACAATACAATAAAAGAGCCGCTCCAATAACGTTGTCGATTGGAGACTTAGTTTTATTGCATGATACGACTGTGCCAGCGGGATTATCCCGAAAACTCGTTAAGCCATGGAAAGGACCATACAAAATCATAAAGCAGACTGGGCCAGTAAACTTTATTGTAAAAAACTTAGAAACCAATAAAGAAAACATAGTGCACGCTAATCGATTAAAATTTTACCACGGCGAAGTAATTATATCAAAGGAAATTGATAAGCTGACACCTGACCGAATACCACCACCAAACATCAGAGATTACCCTGAGATTATGCCTGACGCTAACCAACAACAGGATATAGTTGAAGACGATCATTTAGGGTCCGGTAGTGAATCCGCTTCAGGTAGCGAGTCGGTTGTTGAACCCGAATCCAACGAGGACTTTGACCCCGTCGGTTCTAACAACGACTCAGATACTAGCAGTGATTCAGCACTACCCCGGTTGACGCGAAGTAAAGGTAAAGCGCCCGAGCAACCTTGGGTTTCAAAGCGGCGGACATAATGTTCTTGTTGTCGACATTGGGTCACCTAATTATAATAAATTTTGAATATGTTTATTTTTTTTTTATTTTTTTTTGCTAGGATTGGATGAGATAAGGTAATTAAAGTAAGATGTGTAAGATTTTAATATTATTTATGTTTTAGTTTTGGCAAGCTGTGTCCTTACCGCACTTACGTGCATTCTTAGTGAGCCGTTGCCCTCTATGGACAAGGGGCTCATTTTTATAAAAGAGGACGAGATACTACTGACCGGCGACAGTTGGATTTTGACGACTGATGTAGATATGACCCATTGCCGAGAGAACCTAGAAGCATTTGATGGCATACTCGACAACATTGTTAAATTAGATATAGCGCTTCTAAGTGAGGAACTAACTTCAAGACATCGTGTGACACTGGTTAATTTGGTAAGTAGCGAAATAAAAACCATGAAAAACGACGTTAGTAAGCTCAAAATTAAATTAGCGCATTTAATAAAAACGGTTGCACCTTACGAAAACGAACGAATAAAGCGAGGGTTGATTAATGCAGGTGGAAGTGTACTAAAATTCTTATTTGGTACGGTGGACTCTAATGATCTAAGCGCGGTCAATGAAAAAATCAATGAGTTAAATTCTAGATCGGACAAAATTATAAATGTAATGGACGAACAGGTGACGATACTTAAAAATATGCAGAACAACAATTCTAAACTTAATGATAATTTCGAAAAATTGAAAACAGTCGTAGCCCTGTTAAACGCTAAAATCAAACAAATTATAATTGATCATCGCCCGATTGATACAAAAATAATGCAGGCAATACATTTAAATTCGGCTTTTCGTAATGCCGAAAACATATTAAATAATATTAAGGAAAATATTTTGGAATTTGGAAACGCACTTGAAGCCACCGCCTTACATCAGCTTAGTCCTGCATTTATTAATCCTACTTTGCTCGTGCAAGCGCTAGATGTTATTCGGAATAACTTACCAACCGGGTTGTCCTTACTAACGTCAGATTTCGAAAGGAATACGCATTTATTCTATGAGGTAGCTACAGTTCATGCAGTCTACTTTGACGATACTCTGCGTATTTTCGCGGAAATTCCATTAAAAGCCGCTGGCAGATTTTTTAATGTATACCGCGCATTATCATTGCCCTACAAATCTGGAAATGAAGGCACTAAATTGTACACGGTCGCGGAATTTTCCTATTTAGCCATTTCAGACGATGGTCAATACTACGTTGAGCTAAACACGGAAGATTTGCAGTTGTGCAGAAGTAAATTTATAAAAATATGTCCACCTTCAATGCCAGTTCGGAGAATAACTGACGTATCTTGTCTCACAGCCTTGTATACCGGAAATACAAATAAGGCGGCGACGTTGTGTACGCACAAAATCACCAGAGACAACCGCTCCGTACTATATCATGCAAAAAAATCTAATGCATGGATATATAGCGTCGATAACGATCTCCTAACCATAAATTGCCCAAGCTCAAAACATCCGCAACACTTTAACTCAAGCACAATTGTTATTTCAGGAACAGGAATATTAAATATTCCCGCTTCCTGTATTGCATACAATAAAAATTACGTTTTGCTTCCCTATTCTATAACCACTTCCAAAGTTAGTTCGGAAATGGAAAATCTTATAATACCTCCGCTTAACGAAAATATTACTCATTTAACGAACTTTAAAGAAAAATCCGGTACCGACGTCGAAATACGCGAAATTCTTAAATCTATCGACCAGGAGACTTTGAAGCAAGGAATTGATATCAACGAATGGGAGAAGCACGTACATAATATTAGAGACAAACAGGAATGGAAAAGAACAAAATTAATTAGTATTTCAAGCAGCGTTGTATTCCTGACAGTGTTTATCTTGGCTATCGGTGCCTATAAGGCAAAAGATAAAATTTTGAAAAAACTTAAACGAAAAAATTCTCAATTCATGGTTAAAATGTCCGAACCAGAAACAGTAAAAATTACTCTAGTGGAACCTTCTTGTTCTACAAGTGCGGACGGAATAAATAATTCCAAATTGAAAGTTGCGTTCTAATTAAATCAAGTAACAATCGTTCGTTACTCCAGCTTGGTAGTGTCACGTTCGGATAACAGAATCATGATAATTGAAACTGATTAAAGGAAATTAGCACCCCTTTTCCGTATGTAGCTAACCAATGGTTTTAGTAAAAACTTAAGTACAACTGTTCTGTTGATCTGCCTTGTTGTTTAGAAGATTACTAAAACCATAGGGTATAATATAAGTAATATAGGTCACCTAGAATAAGATAGCTATAGTTGCACTTGTCCTGTGCCATATAATTTAGGGTTGTTAAGTTGTCATATGATTCTGCCGCAGTCGTTTTGTTGTTACAGTAAAAAAAAAAATAATAAGCACTACAACATATCCAACCTGGACTCCTGAGGATCCACCAACATAAGAAGTACGACTTCGCCACTGCCAACGAACTTCTGCGCACACCAGGTGTAACGGCGATTCGGTATATTATTAACGTTCCGAAGAGCCGCTGCATGGGAGGCCAGATCTAACGAAGTTACGAGAGCGGTGAAGTCGACTTCATGCAAACAGCGACGATAGGATGCCTCGCAAGTTTTATATTTGTATTTCGCGAAAAGAAAGTAAAATATATAACTTAGTCTAAGAGGGTAAGAGTTGTGATAGTGCTAATTCTAAGAAGCTGTACTTCCAAGAACAGTGTGAGTAGTGCGTGGGAAAATGTTTAAAAATTATACATGTGTGGACATTAGAGGGTTGATTTGTAGTGATTAACGGTGTCAAGAAATCGTGGGATCTTTCTCTTACGGGTCGTCTCAGCGGGATATATTTAGGCGAAGTCGCAGTTCGCCACTATCTAAATAGTATCCAGATGAGGGAAGGTATACTATCCAACGTGGGAACAAAGTTAACTGCATTCCCTCATGTATCGGAACGACGACACATTTATCAAAGATCTAAACAAACAACCTAGAACACCCAAGCGACACCAGGAAATATGATGCTTAACAACCGGGCAAGTGCATTCGTAATTTAAGTATATTCGTAATTTCAATACATTTGTAGTTAAGGACATCAGTGATTACGAATAATAGGAATTTAAGTATCTTTTTTTTGTAATTAGTATTAAGTTGGCTTTCGACTTTGACCGCTCACGTAAGTTAAATTCAAGTTAATTAGTAATATTCCAATTGTTGTTAAATTCATTATTAATCGTAAAGTTATTTCCGTTTTACAAAAGTTGTTATAAGAGCGTTCAGTCTACGCCCCGTTCTAACTTAAGTGTCACCCCGCTAAGACTGAGGGTCTCCACCAATAGGGTCGTCAGATGCGAAGGCCAGAGTCATAGTTAAGGATTGATTTGTATGTAAGAATCTGGGGTAGGGATAAGTAGCCTCTGAGTAAAAAGATGGGTTCTTAGGGGTGAAACAGACAGTGAGTTTTGAGACTTAGAGCCGACGAGTTGAACAATATTGTGTATTAATCGTAAGAGTTTAAAAGTGTTAGTGGTCGAATTAATTGTTCCACACTAAGAGGATAATTACAAGAAACATGTTATGTAAGTTATAATTTCTATGTCTCGCTAGCTATAATTTTGTTTAGCCGTACAACTGGTACTAGCCGTTTATACTTTTATCATTTTGTGCTTTTGTGTAATTTGTATTTCACCATTTCGTTTTGCATCATTTTATTTGTGTTTGTATTAACCTATATATCTACGTGTATCTGGTTGAGTGACCCTATCCCAGACTTGTAATAAACAATATTTAATTAAGTGAGTCTTTTTAAACAACCCCTTCGGTCCTTGTCGTCCGAGCTCGTTACTCCCGTGAATGGGACAGAAAATTGTAGCCCCATCTTTGGTACAAAATTGGTTGACAGCGGTGAGATCGATAATTATTCCAGTAGCTTTCATATAAAAACTTTTTTTTTGGGTTGTTTAATAATATTAAAGTATTAATTATTTTATTTGGGTTCTAAAAATAAATAAATAAAAATATATATATAATCAGATAAAATGGCGCTAGACCAGGCTACCTTACAACAATTTACACTAGCAATGTCGCAATTAGGCATATCATCGGTGATTCCTATATTTAGTGGCACACCAGACGTAACAGTAAAGTTTTTCTTGGATAGAATAGATTTTGTTGGTATGAGCGCAGGATGGTTGGATGCAGATAAAGTTCATAATGCTAGAATGAGATTAGCCGGTGAAGCACTATTTTATATGCAAACGCAACCACCTCTTAGCACTACTGTAGATTGGTCCGAATTTAAAAAGGGATTATTAGATAGATTCGCCCCTAAACCAAATAGAGCATTAATAGAAAAACAATTCAGCACGTGTGTACAATTAAAAGGTGAATCAATAATTGCATACGCGACAAGATTGAGAGCAATTGGCAAACAATTAACTCAAACCGGAAATAACGCATCTGAACAAGCCGGTATGAATAAAATGCTGGACGAGAGGTTGTTAAATCAATTTAATAATGGGGTATTGCGAGTATACCAGAAGGATCTTCTGCTAAGTCTGCCAAAAACATTAACAGAAGCTACTGACACTGCTTCGCGTATCGAAGGCATTGTTAATTATCAGATGTGTAGTTTAAACGACGAGAATGAATCTGTGAATCATGTGAATAATGCAACAACTAATTTAATTCAAATGATTAATAAACTAGAAAGTAAGTTCGATTCTTTCACTAGTAATAAAAATAATAGCGAACAAAGTCAGAACTCTCGTAGGGATATGTCGTATAACACAAATCAAAATAGCCAAAATAACTATCGCTTTACTCCCAATCGGTTTCAAAATTATTCAAATCAGAATAACTATTATAATCCAAATTCGAGTCATAACAGATACAATAACGATAGGCGTAACAACCCGACAACTAGATACACTGACCGCACTAATAATGGACGAGCACAACGGGATCTGTCTAGTATAATGTGCTTTAAATGCGAAACTATGGGACATTTACAGCGAGATTGTCATAGGTTCCAACAGAAAGCAACAACCCGTAACGATAGTACAACTTGTACTCGTTGTAAAAAGAATGGACACTTAAGAGTACACTGTACCGAGAAACTTTCTGGCGTAGAAACCCGAAATTCCGAACATTTAAACTTAGAGTAGCCAGCGATAACCCCGAATCAGTTGGCTTGCGTCAACACATGTCTTTGAATAAAATTATAGTTCCATCCATAAAAGAAATAAACAACGAAATTTTTGTAACAATAAAAGATAATAAGTTTAAATTTCTAATTGACACAGGAGCAAGTGTGAGTATTATTAAAAGACATGCGTTGCAGGGACAGTTTAAGATGGACAAAATGGTTGAAAATAGAATTATTGCCGGAATATCAGGTAAAGCCTTGCCAGTTGTGGGTATAGCCTCGGTAGTGTTTTGCCTGAAGAACAAGCCTATAAATCATGAATTTATTGTGTGCGAAAATAGTTTGGCTTTGTTAGCGGATGGTTTATTAGGAACAGATTTTTTAGTGAAACATCAAACCGAAATTAACTATGCTCGAAACGAAATAAAGATAGGTCCGGAAATTATTCAGATATCACCCATAAACGTCCAATCCGAAGAAAATAACGATAAAAAGTATAAATTAACGAAATGGGAAAAAGGCAGAAATAATGTTATAGGCAAGTCATTAGAATCGCGCGTAGACGGAAATGAGGCTAAAGCTGCAGCTGCAGAAAGCGAACTTAAATCGAGTATTGCGACTGGTTTAAAAATTACTAAAGAATTGGCGGATAATAAAGTACAAATAAGAAAAGTGTTAAAATGTAACAAGTTGTATCATGAATCCCAACAGAGTAATGTTAGTAGAAATTTTGTTAGTGCAGATGTTTCAACCAATTCATTTAGCGCGAAACAAGCAGAAACAGTAGAACCTAGTATGATCGTTTCAAACAATCCGATCCGTACTAAGGACACTTTTGTAATTCCGGCCAGACACGAACTTATTTGTGTTGGTATTCGTGAAACTACTATACAAAGTGGTATTGAAACCGTAATTGAGCCAGTAGATATACGTACGCATGGTATTTTAGCTGCGCGGGTGGTGATTAAAGTGCAGGGTGATGAAGTTCCCATTAAACTCATGAACGTCACAAACGCTTCAATCACTGTTCCAAAATCTACCCGAATTGGACTTGAAGAGTCAGTTATAATTAAGAATTCGCGAGAAAACACTAGAAAACTATCAGAAGTTAGTCACGTTAGACAAAGCGATTTTACCGAATTATTTCAGCTTGTCCATTTGAAACCGACAGATAGAATTAGATTAATGAATTTATTAAATGAATATCAGGATATTTTTATGCATAATGACGTACACTTAGGTTGTACCTCTAAAATTAAACATAGGATATTCACCGAGAATGAGCATCCAATAGCCAAAGCTCCGTACAGGGTACCGTACGCCCAAAAAGACGTTTTACAAGCACAAATGACGGAGCTATTAAACGGCGATATTATTAGAGAATCCGATTCCCCGTGGTCTGCTCCGGTTGTCTTAGTAAACAGAACTATGCCTGATGGCAGTACAAAAGTGAGACTTTGCGTAGATTTCCGGGAACTAAATAAAATAACAAAAAAAGATCGGTTACCCTTGCCAAACTTACGTGATACGTTGGAACAATTAAACGGAGCCGCACTCTTTACAACGCTAGATCTTTGCGCGGGATACCATCAGGTAGAGGTAGCGGAACAAGACAGAGAGAAGACTGGTTTTAGTACCCCCTGGGGGCACTATGAATGGAACCGTATGCCTTTCGGTCTCTGTAATGCACCCAGCACCTTTCAACGCCTAATGTATTGTGCATTGAGTGGACTAATCGGTGATAGGTGTTATGTCTACCTCGATGATATTATTATTTTCAGTAGAAATGATGTTCAAGAGCACATACAACGATTGCGTAGTGTTTTTGAGCGTTTAAGATCAAACAATTTAAAATTAAAACCCGAAAAATGTAGATTCATAACTAATGAAACTGCTTACTTAGGCCACATCATTTCTAGCGAAGGCATAAAAACTGATCCAGCAAAAACACACGCTATAGATAACTACCCAATTCCTAAAAAAGTCAAGGAGATTAGAGCTTTTATCGGGTTAATCGGCTTTTATAGACGATTTATAGAAAGGTTTTCCGAAATAGCAAAACCACTTACCAATCTCACAAAGAAAAATACACCTTTCGTATGGGACGAAACGACACAAGCCGCTTTTGATAAATTAAAATCTGCCATGGTACATAGCCCCGTTCTTATGTATCCCGATTTTAATAAACCATTTATATTAGCAACCGACGCTTCAGATTATGCTCTCGGAGCCGTTCTCAGCCAAGTTCAGAATGGCAACGAGCATCCAGTTGCGTATAATAGTAGAACTCTATCGCGCACTGAAGAGAAATATAGCACAACAGAAAAAGAGTGTTTAGCGGTGATTTGGGCAGTTAAAGCGTTCCGATGCTACCTGTACGGAAGGAAGTTCACAGTAGTGACAGACCATCGACCGTTGCGCTGGTTAATGAATGTTAAGGATTCGAGCAGCAAACTGTCACGGTGGGCGTTAGCTCTCGAAGAATACGAGTACGAGATAATTCATAAACCCGGAAAGTTGCATACTAATGCGGATGCATTATCTCGGATTATGATTGGTTCTGTTAATTACAAGAATGTACTCGAACCCTTATGGGATAGAAGTCGTATCAAAAGCGAACAAAACCTAGATACAGAAGTAATGTCAATATTAAACAGCCTACATCCCGAGGACACAATTAAAGAATTTTTCCTTGATGAAGACGGTCTTCTTTATAAAACACGAATTGAAGACGAATGGGAAGACCGATTAGTAGTTCCGAAATTAATGAAAGAAAAGGTCCTTAAATATTACCATGATTTACCACAAGCTGGACACCAAGGTTATGATAAAACCTTGGCAATTATACGAAAGGGATTTTATTGGAAGGGTATGGCCAAGGACATAAAAGTTTACTGCATGCAATGTCTGTCGTGTAGCCAAAGAAAAACGTCACCACATTTAAAACCAGCCCCGTTGCAGAAATTTAACGAAGTCTTAAGACCATTTCAAAGAACTTCAATGGACGTGGTGGGCCCAATAAGAACCAGCAAAAAGGGAAATAAGTTCATTTTAACTTTTCAAGATGCCTTCAGCAGATACCCGGAAGCCATTGCACTCCCCGATCAAAAAACTGACACTATCGCTCGCGCGTTTATTGAGCATATAATAGTTAGGCATGGCGTACCTGAGCAGCTATTAACGGATAAAGGAACGAATTTTGTCTCTGAGTTATTTAAAAATATTTGTAAAAATTTAGGTGTTACAAAACTGCAAACGACCGCATACCACCCGATGTGCAATGGACGGATAGAGAGATTTCACAAAACTCTAGCCGACACACTGTCACACTACGTGCGTAAAGACCAAACGGACTGGGACAGCTGGATACCTTGTGCTTTGATGGCACTAAGAAACTCCGTCCATAGTGCCACTGGTCAGACCCCGCACTTTCTATTGTATGGGCGTGAACTAAGTACACCCTTCGACGACAAGTTAACACCACAACGAACCGGAAACGAAGATGATTTTACGACCAAAATGAAGGCTCGGTTACACGATGCGTATGCTATTGTGAGAGAGAAAATGCAGAATGCGAGTGACCGCAACGAAAGACAATACAATAAAAGAGCCGCTCCAGTAACGTTGTCGATTGGAGACTTAGTTTTATTGCATGATACGACTGTGCCAGCGGGATTATCCCGAAAACTCGTTAAGCCATGGAAAGGACCATACAAAATCATAAAGCAGACTGGGCCAGTAAACTTTATTGTAAAAAACTTAGAAACCAATAAAGAAAACATAGTGCACGCTAATCGATTAAAATTTTACCACGGCGAAGTAATTATATCAAAGGAAATTGATAAGCTGACACCTGACCGAATACCACCACCAAACATCAGAGATTACCCTGAGATTATGCCTGACGCTAACCAACAACAGGATATAGTTGAAGACGATCATTTAGGGTCCGGTAGTGAATCCGCTTCAGGTAGCGAGTCGGTTGTTGAACCCGAATCCAACGAGGACTTTGACCCCGTCGGTTCTAACAACGACTCAGATACTAGCAGTGATTCAGCACTACCCCGGTTGACGCGAAGTAAAGGTAAAGCGCCCGAGCAACCTTGGGTTTCAAAGCGGCGGACATAATGTTCTTGTTGTCGACATTGGGTCACCTAATTATAATAAATTTTGAATATGTTTATTTTTTTTTTATTTTTTTTTGCTAGGATTGGATGAGATAAGGTAATTAAAGTAAGATGTGTAAGATTTTAATATTATTTATGTTTTAGTTTTGGCAAGCTGTGTCCTTACCGCACTTACGTGCATTCTTAGTGAGCCGTTGCCCTCTATGGACAAGGGGCTCATTTTTATAAAAGAGGACGAGATACTACTGACCGGCGACAGTTGGATTTTGACGACTGATGTAGATATGACCCATTGCCGAGAGAACCTAGAAGCATTTGATGGCATACTCGACAACATTGTTAAATTAGATATAGCGCTTCTAAGTGAGGAACTAACTTCAAGACATCGTGTGACACTGGTTAATTTGGTAAGTAGCGAAATAAAAACCATGAAAAACGACGTTAGTAAGCTCAAAATTAAATTAGCGCATTTAATAAAAACGGTTGCACCTTACGAAAACGAACGAATAAAGCGAGGGTTGATTAATGCAGGTGGAAGTGTACTAAAATTCTTATTTGGTACGGTGGACTCTAATGATCTAAGCGCGGTCAATGAAAAAATCAATGAGTTAAATTCTAGATCGGACAAAATTATAAATGTAATGGACGAACAGGTGACGATACTTAAAAATATGCAGAACAACAATTCTAAACTTAATGATAATTTCGAAAAATTGAAAACAGTCGTAGCCCTGTTAAACGCTAAAATCAAACAAATTATAATTGATCATCGCCCGATTGATACAAAAATAATGCAGGCAATACATTTAAATTCGGCTTTTCGTAATGCCGAAAACATATTAAATAATATTAAGGAAAATATTTTGGAATTTGGAAACGCACTTGAAGCCACCGCCTTACATCAGCTTAGTCCTGCATTTATTAATCCTACTTTGCTCGTGCAAGCGCTAGATGTTATTCGGAATAACTTACCAACCGGGTTGTCCTTACTAACGTCAGATTTCGAAAGGAATACGCATTTATTCTATGAGGTAGCTACAGTTCATGCAGTCTACTTTGACGATACTCTGCGTATTTTCGCGGAAATTCCATTAAAAGCCGCTGGCAGATTTTTTAATGTATACCGCGCATTATCATTGCCCTACAAATCTGGAAATGAAGGCACTAAATTGTACACGGTCGCGGAATTTTCCTATTTAGCCATTTCAGACGATGGTCAATACTACGTTGAGCTAAACACGGAAGATTTGCAGTTGTGCAGAAGTAAATTTATAAAAATATGTCCACCTTCAATGCCAGTTCGGAGAATAACTGACGTATCTTGTCTCACAGCCTTGTATACCGGAAATACAAATAAGGCGGCGACGTTGTGTACGCACAAAATCACCAGAGACAACCGCTCCGTACTATATCATGCAAAAAAATCTAATGCATGGATATATAGCGTCGATAACGATCTCCTAACCATAAATTGCCCAAGCTCAAAACATCCGCAACACTTTAACTCAAGCACAATTGTTATTTCAGGAACAGGAATATTAAATATTCCCGCTTCCTGTATTGCATACAATAAAAATTACGTTTTGCTTCCCTATTCTATAACCACTTCCAAAGTTAGTTCGGAAATGGAAAATCTTATAATACCTCCGCTTAACGAAAATATTACTCATTTAACGAACTTTAAAGAAAAATCCGGTACCGACGTCGAAATACGCGAAATTCTTAAATCTATCGACCAGGAGACTTTGAAGCAAGGAATTGATATCAACGAATGGGAGAAGCACGTACATAATATTAGAGACAAACAGGAATGGAAAAGAACAAAATTAATTAGTATTTCAAGCAGCGTTGTATTCCTGACAGTGTTTATCTTGGCTATCGGTGCCTATAAGGCAAAAGATAAAATTTTGAAAAAACTTAAACGAAAAAATTCTCAATTCATGGTTAAAATGTCCGAACCAGAAACAGTAAAAATTACTCTAGTGGAACCTTCTTGTTCTACAAGTGCGGACGGAATAAATAATTCCAAATTGAAAGTTGCGTTCTAATTAAATCAAGTAACAATCGTTCGTTACTCCAGCTTGGTAGTGTCACGTTCGGATAACAGAATCATGATAATTGAAACTGATTAAAGGAAATTAGCACCCCTTTTCCGTATGTAGCTAACCAATGGTTTTAGTAAAAACTTAAGTACAACTGTTCTGTTGATCTGCCTTGTTGTTTAGAAGATTACTAAAACCATAGGGTATAATATAAGTAATATAGGTCACCTAGAATAAGATAGCTATAGTTGCACTTGTCCTGTGCCATATAATTTAGGGTTGTTAAGTTGTCATATGATTCTGCCGCAGTCGTTTTGTTGTTACAGTAAAAAAAAAAAAAATAAGCACTACAACATATCCAACCTGGACTCCTGAGGATCCACCAACATAAGAAGTACGACTTCGCCACTGCCAACGAACTTCTGCGCACACCAGGTGTAACGGCGATTCGGTATATTATTAACGTTCCGAAGAGCCGCTGCATGGGAGGCCAGATCTAACGAAGTTACGAGAGCGGTGAAGTCGACTTCATGCAAACAGCGACGATAGGATGCCTCGCAAGTTTTATATTTGTATTTCGCGAAAAGAAAGTAAAATATATAACTTAGTCTAAGAGGGTAAGAGTTGTGATAGTGCTAATTCTAAGAAGCTGTACTTCCAAGAACAGTGTGAGTAGTGCGTGGGAAAATGTTTAAAAATTATACATGTGTGGACATTAGAGGGTTGATTTGTAGTGATTAACGGTGTCAAGAAATCGTGGGATCTTTCTCTTACGGGTCGTCTCAGCGGGATATATTTAGGCGAAGTCGCAGTTCGCCACTATCTAAATAGTATCCAGATGAGGGAAGGTATACTATCCAACGTGGGAACAAAGTTAACTGCATTCCCTCATGTATCGGAACGACGACACATTTATCAAAGATCTAAACAAACAACCTAGAACACCCAAGCGACACCAGGAAATATGATGCTTAACAACCGGGCAAGTGCATTCGTAATTTAAGTATATTCGTAATTTCAATACATTTGTAGTTAAGGACATCAGTGATTACGAATAATAGGAATTTAAGTATCTTTTTTTTGTAATTAGTATTAAGTTGGCTTTCGACTTTGACCGCTCACGTAAGTTAAATTCAAGTTAATTAGTAATATTCCAATTGTTGTTAAATTCATTATTAATCGTAAAGTTATTTCCGTTTTACAAAAGTTGTTATAAGAGCGTTCAGTCTACGCCCCGTTCTAACTTAAGTGTCACCCCGCTAAGACTGAGGGTCTCCACCAATAGGGTCGTCAGATGCGAAGGCCAGAGTCATAGTTAAGGATTGATTTGTATGTAAGAATCTGGGGTAGGGATAAGTAGCCTCTGAGTAAAAAGATGGGTTCTTAGGGGTGAAACAGACAGTGAGTTTTGAGACTTAGAGCCGACGAGTTGAACAATATTGTGTATTAATCGTAAGAGTTTAAAAGTGTTAGTGGTCGAATTAATTGTTCCACACTAAGAGGATAATTACAAGAAACATGTTATGTAAGTTATAATTTCTATGTCTCGCTAGCTATAATTTTGTTTAGCCGTACAACTGGTACTAGCCGTTTATACTTTTATCATTTTGTGCTTTTGTGTAATTTGTATTTCACCATTTCGTTTTGCATCATTTTATTTGTGTTTGTATTAACCTATATATCTACGTGTATCTGGTTGAGTGACCCTATCCCAGACTTGTAATAAACAATATTTAATTAAGTGAGTCTTTTTAAACAACCCCTTCGGTCCTTGTCGTCCGAGCTCGTTACTCCCGTGAATGGGACAGAAAATTGTAGCCCCATCTTTGGTACAAAATTGGTTGACAGCGGTGAGATCGATAATTATTCCAGTAGCTTTCATATAAAAACTTTTTTTTTGGGTTGTTTAATAATATTAAAGTATTAATTATTTTATTTGGGTTCTAAAAATAAATAAATAAAAATATATATATAATCAGATAAAATGGCGCTAGACCAGGCTACCTTACAACAATTTACACTAGCAATGTCGCAATTAGGCATATCATCGGTGATTCCTATATTTAGTGGCACACCAGACGTAACAGTAAAGTTTTTCTTGGATAGAATAGATTTTGTTGGTATGAGCGCAGGATGGTTGGATGCAGATAAAGTTCATAATGCTAGAATGAGATTAGCCGGTGAAGCACTATTTTATATGCAAACGCAACCACCTCTTAGCACTACTGTAGATTGGTCCGAATTTAAAAAGGGATTATTAGATAGATTCGCCCCTAAACCAAATAGAGCATTAATAGAAAAACAATTCAGCACGTGTGTACAATTAAAAGGTGAATCAATAATTGCATACGCGACAAGATTGAGAGCAATTGGCAAACAATTAACTCAAACCGGAAATAACGCATCTGAACAAGCCGGTATGAATAAAATGCTGGACGAGAGGTTGTTAAATCAATTTAATAATGGGGTATTGCGAGTATACCAGAAGGATCTTCTGCTAAGTCTGCCAAAAACATTAACAGAAGCTACTGACACTGCTTCGCGTATCGAAGGCATTGTTAATTATCAGATGTGTAGTTTAAACGACGAGAATGAATCTGTGAATCATGTGAATAATGCAACAACTAATTTAATTCAAATGATTAATAAACTAGAAAGTAAGTTCGATTCTTTCACTAGTAATAAAAATAATAGCGAACAAAGTCAGAACTCTCGTAGGGATATGTCGTATAACACAAATCAAAATAGCCAAAATAACTATCGCTTTACTCCCAATCGGTTTCAAAATTATTCAAATCAGAATAACTATTATAATCCAAATTCGAGTCATAACAGATACAATAACGATAGGCGTAACAACCCGACAACTAGATACACTGACCGCACTAATAATGGACGAGCACAACGGGATCTGTCTAGTATAATGTGCTTTAAATGCGAAACTATGGGACATATACAGCGAGATTGTCATAGGTTCCAACAGAAAGCAACAACCCGTAACGATAGTACAACTTGTACTCGTTGTAAAAAGAATGGACACTTAAGAGTACACTGTACCGAGAAACTTTCTGGCGTAGAAACCCGAAATTCCGAACATTTAAACTTAGAGTAGCCAGCGATAACCCCGAATCAGTTGGCTTGCGTCAACACATGTCTTTGAATAAAATTATAGTTCCATCCATAAAAGAAATAAACAACGAAATTTTTGTAACAATAAAAGATAATAAGTTTAAATTTCTAATTGACACAGGAGCAAGTGTGAGTATTATTAAAAGACATGCGTTGCAGGGACAGTTTAAGATGGACAAAATGGTTGAAAATAGAATTATTGCCGGAATATCAGGTAAAGCCTTGCCAGTTGTGGGTATAGCCTCGGTAGTGTTTTGCCTGAAGAACAAGCCTATAAATCATGAATTTATTGTGTGCGAAAATAGTTTGGCTTTGTTAGCGGATGGTTTATTAGGAACAGATTTTTTAGTGAAACATCAAACCGAAATTAACTATGCTCGAAACGAAATAAAGATAGGTCCGGAAATTATTCAGATATCACCCATAAACGTCCAATCCGAAGAAAATAACGATAAAAAGTATAAATTAACGAAATGGGAAAAAGGCAGAAATAATGTTATAGGCAAGTCATTAGAATCGCGCGTAGACGGAAATGAGGCTAAAGCTGCAGCTGCAGAAAGCGAACTTAAATCGAGTATTGCGACTGGTTTAAAAATTACTAAAGAATTGGCGGATAATAAAGTACAAATAAGAAAAGTGTTAAAATGTAACAAGTTGTATCATGAATCCCAACAGAGTAATGTTAGTAGAAATTTTGTTAGTGCAGATGTTTCAACCAATTCATTTAGCGCGAAACAAGCAGAAACAGTAGAACCTAGTATGATCGTTTCAAACAATCCGATCCGTACTAAGGACACTTTTGTAATTCCGGCCAGACACGAACTTATTTGTGTTGGTATTCGTGAAACTACTATACAAAGTGGTATTGAAACCGTAATTGAGCCAGTAGATATACGTACGCATGGTATTTTAGCTGCGCGGGTGGTGATTAAAGTGCAGGGTGATGAAGTTCCCATTAAACTCATGAACGTCACAAACGCTTCAATCACTGTTCCAAAATCTACCCGAATTGGACTTGAAGAGTCAGTTATAATTAAGAATTCGCGAGAAAACACTAGAAAACTATCAGAAGTTAGTCACGTTAGACAAAGCGATTTTACCGAATTATTTCAGCTTGTCCATTTGAAACCGACAGATAGAATTAGATTAATGAATTTATTAAATGAATATCAGGATATTTTTATGCATAATGACGTACACTTAGGTTGTACCTCTAAAATTAAACATAGGATATTCACCGAGAATGAGCATCCAATAGCCAAAGCTCCGTACAGGGTACCGTACGCCCAAAAAGACGTTTTACAAGCACAAATGACGGAGCTATTAAACGGCGATATTATTAGAGAATCCGATTCCCCGTGGTCTGCTCCGGTTGTCTTAGTAAACAGAACTATGCCTGATGGCAGTACAAAAGTGAGACTTTGCGTAGATTTCCGGGAACTAAATAAAATAACAAAAAAAGATCGGTTACCCTTGCCAAACTTACGTGATACGTTGGAACAATTAAACGGAGCCGCACTCTTTACAACGCTAGATCTTTGCGCGGGATACCATCAGGTAGAGGTAGCGGAACAAGACAGAGAGAAGACTGGTTTTAGTACCCCCTGGGGGCACTATGAATGGAACCGTATGCCTTTCGGTCTCTGTAATGCACCCAGCACCTTTCAACGCCTAATGTATTGTGCATTGAGTGGACTAATCGGTGATAGGTGTTATGTCTACCTCGATGATATTATTATTTTCAGTAGAAATGATGTTCAAGAGCACATACAACGATTGCGTAGTGTTTTTGAGCGTTTAAGATCAAACAATTTAAAATTAAAACCCGAAAAATGTAGATTCATAACTAATGAAACTGCTTACTTAGGCCACATCATTTCTAGCGAAGGCATAAAAACTGATCCAGCAAAAACACACGCTATAGATAACTACCCAATTCCTAAAAAAGTCAAGGAGATTAGAGCTTTTATCGGGTTAATCGGCTTTTATAGACGATTTATAGAAAGGTTTTCCGAAATAGCAAAACCACTTACCAATCTCACAAAGAAAAATACACCTTTCGTATGGGACGAAACGACACAAGCCGCTTTTGATAAATTAAAATCTGCCATGGTACATAGCCCCGTTCTTATGTATCCCGATTTTAATAAACCATTTATATTAGCAACCGACGCTTCAGATTATGCTCTCGGAGCCGTTCTCAGCCAAGTTCAGAATGGCAACGAGCATCCAGTTGCGTATAATAGTAGAACTCTATCGCGCACTGAAGAGAAATATAGCACAACAGAAAAAGAGTGTTTAGCGGTGATTTGGGCAGTTAAAGCGTTCCGATGCTACCTGTACGGAAGGAAGTTCACAGTAGTGACAGACCATCGACCGTTGCGCTGGTTAATGAATGTTAAGGATTCGAGCAGCAAACTGTCACGGTGGGCGTTAGCTCTCGAAGAATACGAGTACGAGATAATTCATAAACCCGGAAAGTTGCATACTAATGCGGATGCATTATCTCGGATTATGATTGGTTCTGTTAATTACAAGAATGTACTCGAACCCTTATGGGATAGAAGTCGTATCAAAAGCGAACAAAACCTAGATACAGAAGTAATGTCAATATTAAACAGCCTACATCCCGAGGACACAATTAAAGAATTTTTCCTTGATGAAGACGGTCTTCTTTATAAAACACGAATTGAAGACGAATGGGAAGACCGATTAGTAGTTCCGAAATTAATGAAAGAAAAGGTCCTTAAATATTACCATGATTTACCACAAGCTGGACACCAAGGTTATGATAAAACCTTGGCAATTATACGAAAGGGATTTTATTGGAAGGGTATGGCCAAGGACATAAAAGTTTACTGCATGCAATGTCTGTCGTGTAGCCAAAGAAAAACGTCACCACATTTAAAACCAGCCCCGTTGCAGAAATTTAACGAAGTCTTAAGACCATTTCAAAGAACTTCAATGGACGTGGTGGGCCCAATAAGAACCAGCAAAAAGGGAAATAAGTTCATTTTAACTTTTCAAGATGCCTTCAGCAGATACCCGGAAGCCATTGCACTCCCCGATCAAAAAACTGACACTATCGCTCGCGCGTTTATTGAGCATATAATAGTTAGGCATGGCGTACCTGAGCAGCTATTAACGGATAAAGGAACGAATTTTGTCTCTGAGTTATTTAAAAATATTTGTAAAAATTTAGGTGTTACAAAACTGCAAACGACCGCATACCACCCGATGTGCAATGGACGGATAGAGAGATTTCACAAAACTCTAGCCGACACACTGTCACACTACGTGCGTAAAGACCAAACGGACTGGGACAGCTGGATACCTTGTGCTTTGATGGCACTAAGAAACTCCGTCCATAGTGCCACTGGTCAGACCCCGCACTTTCTATTGTATGGGCGTGAACTAAGTACACCCTTCGACGACAAGTTAACACCACAACGAACCGGAAACGAAGATGATTTTACGACCAAAATGAAGGCTCGGTTACACGATGCGTATGCTATTGTGAGAGAGAAAATGCAGAATGCGAGTGACCGCAACGAAAGACAATACAATAAAAGAGCCGCTCCAATAACGTTGTCGATTGGAGACTTAGTTTTATTGCATGATACGACTGTGCCAGCGGGATTATCCCGAAAACTCGTTAAGCCATGGAAAGGACCATACAAAATCATAAAGCAGACTGGGCCAGTAAACTTTATTGTAAAAAACTTAGAAACCAATAAAGAAAACATAGTGCACGCTAATCGATTAAAATTTTACCACGGCGAAGTAATTATATCAAAGGAAATTGATAAGCTGACACCTGACCGAATACCACCACCAAACATCAGAGATTACCCTGAGATTATGCCTGACGCTAACCAACAACAGGATATAGTTGAAGACGATCATTTAGGGTCCGGTAGTGAATCCGCTTCAGGTAGCGAGTCGGTTGTTGAACCCGAATCCAACGAGGACTTTGACCCCGTCGGTTCTAACAACGACTCAGATACTAGCAGTGATTCAGCACTACCCCGGTTGACGCGAAGTAAAGGTAAAGCGCCCGAGCAACCTTGGGTTTCAAAGCGGCGGACATAATGTTCTTGTTGTCGACATTGGGTCACCTAATTATAATAAATTTTGAATATGTTTATTTTTTTTTTATTTTTTTTTGCTAGGATTGGATGAGATAAGGTAATTAAAGTAAGATGTGTAAGATTTTAATATTATTTATGTTTTAGTTTTGGCAAGCTGTGTCCTTACCGCACTTACGTGCATTCTTAGTGAGCCGTTGCCCTCTATGGACAAGGGGCTCATTTTTATAAAAGAGGACGAGATACTACTGACCGGCGACAGTTGGATTTTGACGACTGATGTAGATATGACCCATTGCCGAGAGAACCTAGAAGCATTTGATGGCATACTCGACAACATTGTTAAATTAGATATAGCGCTTCTAAGTGAGGAACTAACTTCAAGACATCGTGTGACACTGGTTAATTTGGTAAGTAGCGAAATAAAAACCATGAAAAACGACGTTAGTAAGCTCAAAATTAAATTAGCGCATTTAATAAAAACGGTTGCACCTTACGAAAACGAACGAATAAAGCGAGGGTTGATTAATGCAGGTGGAAGTGTACTAAAATTCTTATTTGGTACGGTGGACTCTAATGATCTAAGCGCGGTCAATGAAAAAATCAATGAGTTAAATTCTAGATCGGACAAAATTATAAATGTAATGGACGAACAGGTGACGATACTTAAAAATATGCAGAACAACAATTCTAAACTTAATGATAATTTCGAAAAATTGAAAACAGTCGTAGCCCTGTTAAACGCTAAAATCAAACAAATTATAATTGATCATCGCCCGATTGATACAAAAATAATGCAGGCAATACATTTAAATTCGGCTTTTCGTAATGCCGAAAACATATTAAATAATATTAAGGAAAATATTTTGGAATTTGGAAACGCACTTGAAGCCACCGCCTTACATCAGCTTAGTCCTGCATTTATTAATCCTACTTTGCTCGTGCAAGCGCTAGATGTTATTCGGAATAACTTACCAACCGGGTTGTCCTTACTAACGTCAGATTTCGAAAGGAATACGCATTTATTCTATGAGGTAGCTACAGTTCATGCAGTCTACTTTGACGATACTCTGCGTATTTTCGCGGAAATTCCATTAAAAGCCGCTGGCAGATTTTTTAATGTATACCGCGCATTATCATTGCCCTACAAATCTGGAAATGAAGGCACTAAATTGTACACGGTCGCGGAATTTTCCTATTTAGCCATTTCAGACGATGGTCAATACTACGTTGAGCTAAACACGGAAGATTTGCAGTTGTGCAGAAGTAAATTTATAAAAATATGTCCACCTTCAATGCCAGTTCGGAGAATAACTGACGTATTTTGTCTCACAGCCTTGTATACCGGAAATACAAATAAGGCGGCGACGTTGTGTACGCACAAAATCACCAGAGACAACCGCTCCGTACTATATCATGCAAAAAAATCTAATGCATGGATATATAGCGTCGATAACGATCTCCTAACCATAAATTGCCCAAGCTCAAAACATCCGCAACACTTTAACTCAAGCACAATTGTTATTTCAGGAACAGGAATATTAAATATTCCCGCTTCCTGTATTGCATACAATAAAAATTACGTTTTGCTTCCCTATTCTATAACCACTTCCAAAGTTAGTTCGGAAATGGAAAATCTTATAATACCTCCGCTTAACGAAAATATTACTCATTTAACGAACTTTAAAGAAAAATCCGGTACCGACGTCGAAATACGCGAAATTCTTAAATCTATCGACCAGGAGACTTTGAAGCAAGGAATTGATATCAACGAATGGGAGAAGCACGTACATAATATTAGAGACAAACAGGAATGGAAAAGAACAAAATTAATTAGTATTTCAAGCAGCGTTGTATTCCTGACAGTGTTTATCTTGGCTATCGGTGCCTATAAGGCAAAAGATAAAATTTTGAAAAAACTTAAACGAAAAAATTCTCAATTCATGGTTAAAATGTCCGAACCAGAAACAGTAAAAATTACTCTAGTGGAACCTTCTTGTTCTACAAGTGCGGACGGAATAAATAATTCCAAATTGAAAGTTGCGTTCTAATTAAATCAAGTAACAATCGTTCGTTACTCCAGCTTGGTAGTGTCACGTTCGGATAACAGAATCATGATAATTGAAACTGATTAAAGGAAATTAGCACCCCTTTTCCGTATGTAGCTAACCAATGGTTTTAGTAAAAACTTAAGTACAACTGTTCTGTTGATCTGCCTTGTTGTTTAGAAGATTACTAAAACCATAGGGTATAATATAAGTAATATAGGTCACCTAGAATAAGATAGCTATAGTTGCACTTGTCCTGTGCCATATAATTTAGGGTTGTTAAGTTGTCATATGATTCTGCCGCAGTCGTTTTGTTGTTACAGTAAAAAAAAAAAAAATAAGCACTACAACATATCCAACCTGGACTCCTGAGGATCCACCAACATAAGAAGTACGACTTCGCCACTGCCAACGAACTTCTGCGCACACCAGGTGTAACGGCGATTCGGTATATTATTAACGTTCCGAAGAGCCGCTGCATGGGAGGCCAGATCTAACGAAGTTACGAGAGCGGTGAAGTCGACTTCATGCAAACAGCGACGATAGGATGCCTCGCAAGTTTTATATTTGTATTTCGCGAAAAGAAAGTAAAATATATAACTTAGTCTAAGAGGGTAAGAGTTGTGATAGTGCTAATTCTAAGAAGCTGTACTTCCAAGAACAGTGTGAGTAGTGCGTGGGAAAATGTTTAAAAATTATACATGTGTGGACATTAGAGGGTTGATTTGTAGTGATTAACGGTGTCAAGAAATCGTGGGATCTTTCTCTTACGGGTCGTCTCAGCGGGATATATTTAGGCGAAGTCGCAGTTCGCCACTATCTAAATAGTATCCAGATGAGGGAAGGTATACTATCCAACGTGGGAACAAAGTTAACTGCATTCCCTCATGTATCGGAACGACGACACATTTATCAAAGATCTAAACAAACAACCTAGAACACCCAAGCGACACCAGGAAATATGATGCTTAACAACCGGGCAAGTGCATTCGTAATTTAAGTATATTCGTAATTTCAATACATTTGTAGTTAAGGACATCAGTGATTACGAATAATAGGAATTTAAGTATCTTTTTTTTGTAATTAGTATTAAGTTGGCTTTCGACTTTGACCGCTCACGTAAGTTAAATTCAAGTTAATTAGTAATATTCCAATTGTTGTTAAATTCATTATTAATCGTAAAGTTATTTCCGTTTTACAAAAGTTGTTATAAGAGCGTTCAGTCTACGCCCCGTTCTAACTTAAGTGTCACCCCGCTAAGACTGAGGGTCTCCACCAATAGGGTCGTCAGATGCGAAGGCCAGAGTCATAGTTAAGGATTGATTTGTATGTAAGAATCTGGGGTAGGGATAAGTAGCCTCTGAGTAAAAAGATGGGTTCTTAGGGGTGAAACAGACAGTGAGTTTTGAGACTTAGAGCCGACGAGTTGAACAATATTGTGTATTAATCGTAAGAGTTTAAAAGTGTTAGTGGTCGAATTAATTGTTCCACACTAAGAGGATAATTACAAGAAACATGTTATGTAAGTTATAATTTCTATGTCTCGCTAGCTATAATTTTGTTTAGCCGTACAACTGGTACTAGCCGTTTATACTTTTATCATTTTGTGCTTTTGTGTAATTTGTATTTCACCATTTCGTTTTGCATCATTTTATTTGTGTTTGTATTAACCTATATATCTACGTGTATCTGGTTGAGTGACCCTATCCCAGACTTGTAATAAACAATATTTAATTAAGTGAGTCTTTTTAAACAACCCCTTCGGTCCTTGTCGTCCGAGCTCGTTACTCCCGTGAATGGGACAGAAAATTGTAGCCCCATCTTTGGTACAAAATTGGTTGACAGCGGTGAGATCGATAATTATTCCAGTAGCTTTCATATAAAAACTTTTTTTTTGGGTTGTTTAATAATATTAAAGTATTAATTATTTTATTTGGGTTCTAAAAATAAATAAATAAAAATATATATATAATCAGATAAAATGGCGCTAGACCAGGCTACCTTACAACAATTTACACTAGCAATGTCGCAATTAGGCATATCATCGGTGATTCCTATATTTAGTGGCACACCAGACGTAACAGTAAAGTTTTTCTTGGATAGAATAGATTTTGTTGGTATGAGCGCAGGATGGTTGGATGCAGATAAAGTTCATAATGCTAGAATGAGATTAGCCGGTGAAGCACTATTTTATATGCAAACGCAACCACCTCTTAGCACTACTGTAGATTGGTCCGAATTTAAAAAGGGATTATTAGATAGATTCGCCCCTAAACCAAATAGAGCATTAATAGAAAAACAATTCAGCACGTGTGTACAATTAAAAGGTGAATCAATAATTGCATACGCGACAAGATTGAGAGCAATTGGCAAACAATTAACTCAAACCGGAAATAACGCATCTGAACAAGCCGGTATGAATAAAATGCTGGACGAGAGGTTGTTAAATCAATTTAATAATGGGGTATTGCGAGTATACCAGAAGGATCTTCTGCTAAGTCTGCCAAAAACATTAACAGAAGCTACTGACACTGCTTCGCGTATCGAAGGCATTGTTAATTATCAGATGTGTAGTTTAAACGACGAGAATGAATCTGTGAATCATGTGAATAATGCAACAACTAATTTAATTCAAATGATTAATAAACTAGAAAGTAAGTTCGATTCTTTCACTAGTAATAAAAATAATAGCGAACAAAGTCAGAACTCTCGTAGGGATATGTCGTATAACACAAATCAAAATAGCCAAAATAACTATCGCTTTACTCCCAATCGGTTTCAAAATTATTCAAATCAGAATAACTATTATAATCCAAATTCGAGTCATAACAGATACAATAACGATAGGCGTAACAACCCGACAACTAGATACACTGACCGCACTAATAATGGACGAGCACAACGGGATCTGTCTAGTATAATGTGCTTTAAATGCGAAACTATGGGACATTTACAGCGAGATTGTCATAGGTTCCAACAGAAAGCAACAACCCGTAACGATAGTACAACTTGTACTCGTTGTAAAAAGAATGGACACTTAAGAGTACACTGTACCGAGAAACTTTCTGGCGTAGAAACCCGAAATTCCGAACATTTAAACTTAGAGTAGCCAGCGATAACCCCGAATCAGTTGGCTTGCGTCAACACATGTCTTTGAATAAAATTATAGTTCCATCCATAAAAGAAATAAACAACGAAATTTTTGTAACAATAAAAGATAATAAGTTTAAATTTCTAATTGACACAGGAGCAAGTGTGAGTATTATTAAAAGACATGCGTTGCAGGGACAGTTTAAGATGGACAAAATGGTTGAAAATAGAATTATTGCCGGAATATCAGGTAAAGCCTTGCCAGTTGTGGGTATAGCCTCGGTAGTGTTTTGCCTGAAGAACAAGCCTATAAATCATGAATTTATTGTGTGCGAAAATAGTTTGGCTTTGTTAGCGGATGGTTTATTAGGAACAGATTTTTTAGTGAAACATCAAACCGAAATTAACTATGCTCGAAACGAAATAAAGATAGGTCCGGAAATTATTCAGATATCACCCTTAACGTCCAATCCGAAGAAAATAACGATAAAAAGTATAAATTAACGAAATGGGAAAAAGGCAGAAATAATGTTATAGGCAAGTCATTAGAATCGCGCGTAGACGGAAATGAGGCTAAAGCTGCAGCTGCAGAAAGCGAACTTAAATCGAGTATTGCGACTGGTTTAAAAATTACTAAAGAATTGGCGGATAATAAAGTACAAATAAGAAAAGTGTTAAAATGTAACAAGTTGTATCATGAATCCCAACAGAGTAATGTTAGTAGAAATTTTGTTAGTGCAGATGTTTCAACCAATTCATTTAGCGCGAAACAAGCAGAAACAGTAGAACCTAGTATGATCGTTTCAAACAATCCGATCCGTACTAAGGACACTTTTGTAATTCCGGCCAGACACGAACTTATTTGTGTTGGTATTCGTGAAACTACTATACAAAGTGGTATTGAAACCGTAATTGAGCCAGTAGATATACGTACGCATGGTATTTTAGCTGCGCGGGTGGTGATTAAAGTGCAGGGTGATGAAGTTCCCATTAAACTCATGAACGTCACAAACGCTTCAATCACTGTTCCAAAATCTACCCGAATTGGACTTGAAGAGTCAGTTATAATTAAGAATTCGCGAGAAAACACTAGAAAACTATCAGAAGTTAGTCACGTTAGACAAAGCGATTTTACCGAATTATTTCAGCTTGTCCATTTGAAACCGACAGATAGAATTAGATTAATGAATTTATTAAATGAATATCAGGATATTTTTATGCATAATGACGTACACTTAGGTTGTACCTCTAAAATTAAACATAGGATATTCACCGAGAATGAGCATCCAATAGCCAAAGCTCCGTACAGGGTACCGTACGCCCAAAAAGACGTTTTACAAGCACAAATGACGGAGCTATTAAACGGCGATATTATTAGAGAATCCGATTCCCCGTGGTCTGCTCCGGTTGTCTTAGTAAACAGAACTATGCCTGATGGCAGTACAAAAGTGAGACTTTGCGTAGATTTCCGGGAACTAAATAAAATAACAAAAAAAGATCGGTTACCCTTGCCAAACTTACGTGATACGTTGGAACAATTAAACGGAGCCGCACTCTTTACAACGCTAGATCTTTGCGCGGGATACCATCAGGTAGAGGTAGCGGAACAAGACAGAGAGAAGACTGGTTTTAGTACCCCCTGGGGGCACTATGAATGGAACCGTATGCCTTTCGGTCTCTGTAATGCACCCAGCACCTTTCAACGCCTAATGTATTGTGCATTGAGTGGACTAATCGGTGATAGGTGTTATGTCTACCTCGATGATATTATTATTTTCAGTAGAAATGATGTTCAAGAGCACATACAACGATTGCGTAGTGTTTTTGAGCGTTTAAGATCAAACAATTTAAAATTAAAACCCGAAAAATGTAGATTCATAACTAATGAAACTGCTTACTTAGGCCACATCATTTCTAGCGAAGGCATAAAAACTGATCCAGCAAAAACACACGCTATAGATAACTACCCAATTCCTAAAAAAGTCAAGGAGATTAGAGCTTTTATCGGGTTAATCGGCTTTTATAGACGATTTATAGAAAGGTTTTCCGAAATAGCAAAACCACTTACCAATCTCACAAAGAAAAATACACCTTTCGTATGGGACGAAACGACACAAGCCGCTTTTGATAAATTAAAATCTGCCATGGTACATAGCCCCGTTCTTATGTATCCCGATTTTAATAAACCATTTATATTAGCAACCGACGCTTCAGATTATGCTCTCGGAGCCGTTCTCAGCCAAGTTCAGAATGGCAACGAGCATCCAGTTGCGTATAATAGTAGAACTCTATCGCGCACTGAAGAGAAATATAGCACAACAGAAAAAGAGTGTTTAGCGGTGATTTGGGCAGTTAAAGCGTTCCGATGCTACCTGTACGGAAGGAAGTTCACAGTAGTGACAGACCATCGACCGTTGCGCTGGTTAATGAATGTTAAGGATTCGAGCAGCAAACTGTCACGGTGGGCGTTAGCTCTCGAAGAATACGAGTACGAGATAATTCATAAACCCGGAAAGTTGCATACTAATGCGGATGCATTATCTCGGATTATGATTGGTTCTGTTAATTACAAGAATGTACTCGAACCCTTATGGGATAGAAGTCGTATCAAAAGCGAACAAAACCTAGATACAGAAGTAATGTCAATATTAAACAGCCTACATCCCGAGGACACAATTAAAGAATTTTTCCTTGATGAAGACGGTCTTCTTTATAAAACACGAATTGAAGACGAATGGGAAGACCGATTAGTAGTTCCGAAATTAATGAAAGAAAAGGTCCTTAAATATTACCATGATTTACCACAAGCTGGACACCAAGGTTATGATAAAACCTTGGCAATTATACGAAAGGGATTTTATTGGAAGGGTATGGCCAAGGACATAAAAGTTTACTGCATGCAATGTCTGTCGTGTAGCCAAAGAAAAACGTCACCACATTTAAAACCAGCCCCGTTGCAGAAATTTAACGAAGTCTTAAGACCATTTCAAAGAACTTCAATGGACGTGGTGGGCCCAATAAGAACCAGCAAAAAGGGAAATAAGTTCATTTTAACTTTTCAAGATGCCTTCAGCAGATACCCGGAAGCCATTGCACTCCCCGATCAAAAAACTGACACTATCGCTCGCGCGTTTATTGAGCATATAATAGTTAGGCATGGCGTACCTGAGCAGCTATTAACGGATAAAGGAACGAATTTTGTCTCTGAGTTATTTAAAAATATTTGTAAAAATTTAGGTGTTACAAAACTGCAAACGACCGCATACCACCCGATGTGCAATGGACGGATAGAGAGATTTCACAAAACTCTAGCCGACACACTGTCACACTACGTGCGTAAAGACCAAACGGACTGGGACAGCTGGATACCTTGTGCTTTGATGGCACTAAGAAACTCCGTCCATAGTGCCACTGGTCAGACCCCGCACTTTCTATTGTATGGGCGTGAACTAAGTACACCCTTCGACGACAAGTTAACACCACAACGAACCGGAAACGAAGATGATTTTACGACCAAAATGAAGGCTCGGTTACACGATGCGTATGCTATTGTGAGAGAGAAAATGCAGAATGCGAGTGACCGCAACGAAAGACAATACAATAAAAGAGCCGCTCCAATAACGTTGTCGATTGGAGACTTAGTTTTATTGCATGATACGACTGTGCCAGCGGGATTATCCCGAAAACTCGTTAAGCCATGGAAAGGACCATACAAAATCATAAAGCAGACTGGGCCAGTAAACTTTATTGTAAAAAACTTAGAAACCAATAAAGAAAACATAGTGCACGCTAATCGATTAAAATTTTACCACGGCGAAGTAATTATATCAAAGGAAATTGATAAGCTGACACCTGACCGAATACCACCACCAAACATCAGAGATTACCCTGAGATTATGCCTGACGCTAACCAACAACAGGATATAGTTGAAGACGATCATTTAGGGTCCGGTAGTGAATCCGCTTCAGGTAGCGAGTCGGTTGTTGAACCCGAATCCAACGAGGACTTTGACCCCGTCGGTTCTAACAACGACTCAGATACTAGCAGTGATTCAGCACTACCCCGGTTGACGCGAAGTAAAGGTAAAGCGCCCGAGCAACCTTGGGTTTCAAAGCGGCGGACATAATGTTCTTGTTGTCGACATTGGGTCACCTAATTATAATAAATTTTGAATATGTTTATTTTTTTTTTATTTTTTTTTGCTAGGATTGGATGAGATAAGGTAATTAAAGTAAGATGTGTAAGATTTTAATATTATTTATGTTTTAGTTTTGGCAAGCTGTGTCCTTACCGCACTTACGTGCATTCTTAGTGAGCCGTTGCCCTCTATGGACAAGGGGCTCATTTTTATAAAAGAGGACGAGATACTACTGACCGGCGACAGTTGGATTTTGACGACTGATGTAGATATGACCCATTGCCGAGAGAACCTAGAAGCATTTGATGGCATACTCGACAACATTGTTAAATTAGATATAGCGCTTCTAAGTGAGGAACTAACTTCAAGACATCGTGTGACACTGGTTAATTTGGTAAGTAGCGAAATAAAAACCATGAAAAACGACGTTAGTAAGCTCAAAATTAAATTAGCGCATTTAATAAAAACGGTTGCACCTTACGAAAACGAACGAATAAAGCGAGGGTTGATTAATGCAGGTGGAAGTGTACTAAAATTCTTATTTGGTACGGTGGACTCTAATGATCTAAGCGCGGTCAATGAAAAAATCAATGAGTTAAATTCTAGATCGGACAAAATTATAAATGTAATGGACGAACAGGTGACGATACTTAAAAATATGCAGAACAACAATTCTAAACTTAATGATAATTTCGAAAAATTGAAAACAGTCGTAGCCCTGTTAAACGCTAAAATCAAACAAATTATAATTGATCATCGCCCGATTGATACAAAAATAATGCAGGCAATACATTTAAATTCGGCTTTTCGTAATGCCGAAAACATATTAAATAATATTAAGGAAAATATTTTGGAATTTGGAAACGCACTTGAAGCCACCGCCTTACATCAGCTTAGTCCTGCATTTATTAATCCTACTTTGCTCGTGCAAGCGCTAGATGTTATTCGGAATAACTTACCAACCGGGTTGTCCTTACTAACGTCAGATTTCGAAAGGAATACGCATTTATTCTATGAGGTAGCTACAGTTCATGCAGTCTACTTTGACGATACTCTGCGTATTTTCGCGGAAATTCCATTAAAAGCCGCTGGCAGATTTTTTAATGTATACCGCGCATTATCATTGCCCTACAAATCTGGAAATGAAGGCACTAAATTGTACACGGTCGCGGAATTTTCCTATTTAGCCATTTCAGACGATGGTCAATACTACGTTGAGCTAAACACGGAAGATTTGCAGTTGTGCAGAAGTAAATTTATAAAAATATGTCCACCTTCAATGCCAGTTCGGAGAATAACTGACGTATCTTGTCTCACAGCCTTGTATACCGGAAATACAAATAAGGCGGCGACGTTGTGTACGCACAAAATCACCAGAGACAACCGCTCCGTACTATATCATGCAAAAAAATCTAATGCATGGATATATAGCGTCGATAACGATCTCCTAACCATAAATTGCCCAAGCTCAAAACATCCGCAACACTTTAACTCAAGCACAATTGTTATTTCAGGAACAGGAATATTAAATATTCCCGCTTCCTGTATTGCATACAATAAAAATTACGTTTTGCTTCCCTATTCTATAACCACTTCCAAAGTTAGTTCGGAAATGGAAAATCTTATAATACCTCCGCTTAACGAAAATATTACTCATTTAACGAACTTTAAAGAAAAATCCGGTACCGACGTCGAAATACGCGAAATTCTTAAATCTATCGACCAGGAGACTTTGAAGCAAGGAATTGATATCAACGAATGGGAGAAGCACGTACATAATATTAGAGACAAACAGGAATGGAAAAGAACAAAATTAATTAGTATTTCAAGCAGCGTTGTATTCCTGACAGTGTTTATCTTGGCTATCGGTGCCTATAAGGCAAAAGATAAAATTTTGAAAAAACTTAAACGAAAAAATTCTCAATTCATGGTTAAAATGTCCGAACCAGAAACAGTAAAAATTACTCTAGTGGAACCTTCTTGTTCTACAAGTGCGGACGGAATAAATAATTCCAAATTGAAAGTTGCGTTCTAATTAAATCAAGTAACAATCGTTCGTTACTCCAGCTTGGTAGTGTCACGTTCGGATAACAGAATCATGATAATTGAAACTGATTAAAGGAAATTAGCACCCCTTTTCCGTATGTAGCTAACCAATGGTTTTAGTAAAAACTTAAGTACAACTGTTCTGTTGATCTGCCTTGTTGTTTAGAAGATTACTAAAACCATAGGGTATAATATAAGTAATATAGGTCACCTAGAATAAGATAGCTATAGTTGCACTTGTCCTGTGCCATATAATTTAGGGTTGTTAAGTTGTCATATGATTCTGCCGCAGTCGTTTTGTTGTTACAGTAAAAAAAAAAAAAATAAGCACTACAACATATCCAACCTGGACTCCTGAGGATCCACCAACATAAGAAGTACGACTTCGCCACTGCCAACGAACTTCTGCGCACACCAGGTGTAACGGCGATTCGGTATATTATTAACGTTCCGAAGAGCCGCTGCATGGGAGGCCAGATCTAACGAAGTTACGAGAGCGGTGAAGTCGACTTCATGCAAACAGCGACGATAGGATGCCTCGCAAGTTTTATATTTGTATTTCGCGAAAAGAAAGTAAAATATATAACTTAGTCTAAGAGGGTAAGAGTTGTGATAGTGCTAATTCTAAGAAGCTGTACTTCCAAGAACAGTGTGAGTAGTGCGTGGGAAAATGTTTAAAAATTATACATGTGTGGACATTAGAGGGTTGATTTGTAGTGATTAACGGTGTCAAGAAATCGTGGGATCTTTCTCTTACGGGTCGTCTCAGCGGGATATATTTAGGCGAAGTCGCAGTTCGCCACTATCTAAATAGTATCCAGATGAGGGAAGGTATACTATCCAACGTGGGAACAAAGTTAACTGCATTCCCTCATGTATCGGAACGACGACACATTTATCAAAGATCTAAACAAACAACCTAGAACACCCAAGCGACACCAGGAAATATGATGCTTAACAACCGGGCAAGTGCATTCGTAATTTAAGTATATTCGTAATTTCAATACATTTGTAGTTAAGGACATCAGTGATTACGAATAATAGGAATTTAAGTATCTTTTTTTTGTAATTAGTATTAAGTTGGCTTTCGACTTTGACCGCTCACGTAAGTTAAATTCAAGTTAATTAGTAATATTCCAATTGTTGTTAAATTCATTATTAATCGTAAAGTTATTTCCGTTTTACAAAAGTTGTTATAAGAGCGTTCAGTCTACGCCCCGTTCTAACTTAAGTGTCACCCCGCTAAGACTGAGGGTCTCCACCAATAGGGTCGTCAGATGCGAAGGCCAGAGTCATAGTTAAGGATTGATTTGTATGTAAGAATCTGGGGTAGGGATAAGTAGCCTCTGAGTAAAAAGATGGGTTCTTAGGGGTGAAACAGACAGTGAGTTTTGAGACTTAGAGCCGACGAGTTGAACAATATTGTGTATTAATCGTAAGAGTTTAAAAGTGTTAGTGGTCGTATTAATTGTTCCACACTAAGAGGATAATTACAAGAAACATGTTATGTAAGTTATAATTTCTATGTCTCGCTAGCTATAATTTTGTTTAGCCGTACAACTGGTACTAGCCGTTTATACTTTTATCATTTTGTGCTTTTGTGTAATTTGTATTTCACCATTTCGTTTTGCATCATTTTATTTGTGTTTGTATTAACCTATATATCTACGTGTATCTGGTTGAGTGACCCTATGCCAGACTTGTAATAAACAATATTTAATTAAGTGAGTCTTTTTAAACAACCCCTTCGGTCCTTGTCGTCCGAGCTCGTTACTCCCGTGAACTGGTAACCGTGAATGGGACAGAAAATTGTAGCCCCATCTTTGGTACACAACTTTTATTTGAATTTTTTTTCAAACACGCTACTGGAAACAAAAAGTTCGCTCTCGACATTTCTTATTATTATTTTTTTTTTTTACAAAAATCGTATCATCTGCGCCTGTCAATTATTTATCAAAAAAAAAACCGAATTTGGACTTAAATAATTTGAAGTTTGACATTTTATATTTATTCTAAGAAATATATTTAGTGTAAAAGGGTTACAACAAAGGTTACAACAAATATTATAAGTTAGAAATATTGTTGTAAATTGCTAAAGAATACGCTAGAGATACTTGATAACTTTTTATATTGAAATAACTGATACAATTAAATAAATATGACAACTGAACAGATTTGTTGTATATATGTCTTCTGTTGTTATTCTTTGTAGTTATGGTAATTTACTTCATTGATATTACAACACTTCCCCTCAATGAATGGATATTTTTTTGATGTAATTCCAAGTTCTGTACAAAATTGTTTTTGTTTATTTGGTCCTAGTGCTTTTGTTAGTATATCTGCTGTCATATTTTCTGTTGGTAAATAATCCACGATTATTTTATTCCTTTGAATAATTTCGCGAATATAATGATACTTTATATCAATATGTTTTGTTCTAGCATGAAAATTTGCGTTATGTACTAATTTATTTGCACTTTGGTTGTCATTAAATATTTTTATAGGTTCCTCAATATTTTTGTATAGTTGTAGTTCCTTTAATAGTTGATGAAAATGTACTGCCTGTTTTGCACCTTCAGTGAGAGCGATATATTCAGCTTCCGTACTTGAAAGAGCAACTGTACTTTGTTTTTTTGATTCCCAACTTATCGCTCCACCTGCATATATAAACGTAGTACCGGAGTACGATTTTCGATCGTCTATATTTCCAGCCCAATCAGCATCTACATATCCAAGGATTGGTTGATTATTTCTTTTATATACAAGTTTATAATTCTTTGTACCTTTTATATATCGAAGGATACGTTTTGCTGCATTCATGTGTTGTTTTTTAGGTTCTTCATTAAACTGACTTAGTAAACTGATTGCGTAAGCTAGATCAGGTCTAGTTGAAACCATCAAGTACATAAGTGATCCAATTAGTGCTTGATAATCTTCACGTTTTACGTGTACATTTTCACCGTCAACTTTTGGAACTTTTGAGAGTTTTGTACTGGGATCCAAAGGTGTTGAAGCTGGTTTAATATCCTTTGCATTAAATTTTATTAGTAATTCTTCAATATATTTACTTTGCTGCATAGATATGGTTCCATTTTCCTTGTCTCTTTGTACTTCTATTCCCAATATATAATGAAGTTCTCCAAGGTCCTTCATTTTGAATATATTGCTTAATTTTAGTTTCAAATTGTTAAGTTTAATCAAGCTGTCACTAAGAATTAAGATGTCATCAACATAAACAGCTAAAATAATGATATTTTCTGCATCATTTTGTATAAAAACACATTGATCGCTAATCAATTGTTTCATTTTCAATATCTTTAAACTTTCTGTAAGTTTTTTATACCATTGTAAACCTGCTTGTTTTAAACCATACAAAGATTTCTTTAATCTACATACTTTATATTCTTGATTTTCCTTGGTGAATCCTTCTGGCTGCTTCATAAATATTTCTTCATCTAAATCTCCATTCAGATAAGCTGTATTTACGTCCATTTGATGAATATGTAAATTATATTCAACTGCAAGTGCAAGTAGAAGTCGAAGAGTGCTATGTCGTACTACTGGAGAAAATGTTTCCAAATAATCAATTCCTTTGATTTGTGAACAACCTTTCGCTACTAATCTTGCTTTATATTTATCAATCGAACCATCTGCACGCCTTTTTGTTTTATATATCCATCTACAGTTGATGGATTTCCTACCTTTTGGCAAATTTACTAATTCCCATGTTTCATTATTAATCAATGATTTATATTCTTCACACATTGCGTTCCTCCATTCTGAAGATTGTTTTGAATTCAATGCTTCTTTTACAGTTTCTGGATCTTTTATTATACTAATCTCTTCCACTTTTTGGCAATATTCTTTCCGTGGTCTTCCTTTTCGACCGTTTCTTAGTATTCGTGGTCTTCCCTTACCTCGGTTTTTTGAAGGTTTCATTTGGTTATCTACTTCTGTTTGAGGATCTAGTTCTTTAGTTTGAGTATCTAGATCTTCAGTTTGATTTTCTAGTTCATCTTGGACATCATTGTTTCCGTTTGAACATTCCTCATAATTTTCTTCAATTTGCGTCAAGTCAAATAGTTCTTGTTTTGGCATTTCAAGGACTTTTAAGTCAGGTTCTAAAATCTTGACATTTCGACTTTTTATTATGGAACGAGGTTTTTCTTTTGACCACAATTTATAAGCTTTACTTTCTTCAGAATATCCAACTAATGTATATATTTTACTTTTTGGAGAAAATTTAGATTTGTTTCGATTATATTGCAGGGCATAAACTTTACTTCCAATTATTCTAAAATGTCCTACGTTTGGCTTAAATCCACTCCAAATTTCCATTGGTGTTTTTTCTTCCAAAGTTTTTATAGGACAGCGATTCCTGATATATGCTGCTGTGTTTACCATTTCAGCCCAAAGAGACGGTGGTAAATTAGCTTGTAAAAGCATACATCGTGCCATTTCGGTGAGTGTTCGGTTGGCTCTCTCTGCAACTCCATTTTGTTGTGGCGTATACTCTACAGTGAGTTGTCTTGTGATGCCGTTATCTTCCAAGTATTTCTTAAAATTGATACTCAAATATTCTGGTCCATTATCTGTTCGCAAGATTTGTATTTTTTGTCCTGTTTGATTTTCAGATAAATTCTTGAATTTTTTAAAAGCATCCAAAACATCACTTTTGGCTTTTAGAAAATATACAGATAGCTTCCTTGATTTATCATCAATAAAGGTTACGAAGTATTTCGCTCCGCCAATTGATTCGGTCTTAATGGGTCCGCATATGTCGCTATGTATAAGTTGTAATATATTAGTACTTCGTGTTGAAGCTTCTTTTGGAAATTTTTGTTGAGTTTGTTTTCCCTTCAAGCATATATCACAAGTAATAGCGTTTGCATTTTGAAATGTTAACCCTTGTACCATATTTTTACTTTGTAGGAAATTCATTTGCCCCATATTTAAGTGCCCAAATCTATTATGCCATAAAAAGGCAATTTGCCTTTTTCTTATATCCTTCTTATCTGTAATGAGATTTGCGTAATCTTTTACTAATCGCACTTGATATAGATGATCTAGTTTATCAGCAATAAGTAAATCATTTTTACCATCACTTATTGTAGCAGTATTTTCAATGAATTTTACTGTATATGATCGATCTGTAACTTTACTTAATGAAATTAGGTTACCTTGTAGTTTTGAAACTAGTAATGTATTTTCAAGTGTGATGTTCTTCAGCATGTTACCTACTTTTGCTTTTATAAGTACAGTTCCAATTCCACTTACCGATATGGATTGATTATTAGCAAGTTGTACATTTTTATTTTCTAGAGCTTCTAATTTGATGAACCATTTTCTGTTGGAACACATGTGAGACGTTGCACCACTATCTATGTACCATTCATCTCGCTGAAGGATCTTCGATCTCAATTTGGATTTCATGCCTAAGGCAGCATCCGTTTTTAATTCAGTGACAATAGAAGTTTTAGCATTAATGTCCCTTTTTTTAAACCAACAATCTGCAATTTTGTGTCCCTTTTTCTTACAATAATTGCATTTGAACATAAAGTTTTTTGATTTATCTTTCTTGACATTATTGACATATTTTGTATATAATGCGTTTTCATCCAGTACCTCCGATGATTTTTCCTGTCTTTTAGTACCTTCTTCAATTATCTTTATTTTCAATGTTTGAAGATCTGGTAAGTTGTCTCGTGATTCAATTGCAGTTCGAAAAATGTCATATTCATCTGGCAGACTACATAGCAACAGAATGCATAGAAATTCATCAGGTATACTAAAATCAATTTCTGTTAGTTTATCTATTATTTCGAAAAAATTAGTAACATGTTCCTGAATGTTCTGATCATTTTTCATTTTGATATGTAACAATTGTTTAACAATAGAGACTTTTCTTGCTGGTCCTTTAGGACGAAAAACGTCATCCAAAATATCCCATGCAGATTTTGAAGTTTTGCAACTTTTTACGTGAATCAGCAATGATGTGGATACTCCTAATATTATTGTAGCAAGAGCTTTACTATCTTTTTTATCCCAAGATACAATTTCAAATGGCTCGGACGGTCTCACTAAAGTACCTGCTGCATACTCCCACAAATCAGAGTGGATCAATATCATTTTCATTTGTAACTTCCATGACTCAAAATTTTTGGCGTCGAGTTTTTCAATTTGATAAATGTTTGATGCCATCCCTGGGCCCATAACCTGTTGTAAATTGCTAAAGAATACGCTAGAGATACTTGATAACTTTTTATATTGAAATAACTGATACAATTAAATAAATATGACAACTGAACAGATTTGTTGTATATATGTCTTCTGTTGTTATTCTTTGTAGTTATGGTAATTTACTTCATTGATATTACAACAAATATAATGAAAATAGGATGTGATTTAACCCAAAAGCGTGTAAGAAAGTTAGATTAAGAATTTTTTCTATTTGATTTGATAACAGATTTATTATTTAAAGTTTCAGATATATCTTTAGATTTTTGTATACAATCTGGTAAATAATTTTATGACTTTTTTGGTAATATTGAATTTATATCATTAGATTTAAAAATTTTATTTATATTAGAAATATCAGAATGAGTAGTTTCATTTTCAAATTTCTGTTACTAACGCAATTCACTTTCTGCATGCAATAATTCGTTGTACATCTAAATGATGTTCATTCAAAGTACTAATTTCACATTGATTAGTTAAAATATTAGCTAAATACTCATTGTCAAGCCTTTATACTCTTGTATCAAAAGAGTTATTTGTCGTATCTTTTATGTCAGTGGTTAAACTGTTGTATTCTGGTGAACCTGATATTAAATTATCAATTTTTTGCGGCCCCCTGTGGGTGGGGATTAGAATTCACCCGCAGCACCTCTGCTGGTCGTAAGAGACGGCCAATGGGCGAGGAAGGTACCTCGTAAGAAACACACTGTTCCATCTGAACTTTTACCAGAAGATTAGTGGGCCAATCTTCTGCGGACTTTTCTTTCTTCTTATCATGCTCAACCACGTGTTTGCCGTGCGTGGAGACCCGTATGGAAGTGGAAGATGATCCTGGTGGTTGAGCTAACGCAAAACACCTCTTAAGATTCGGATTCTTGCGAAACGGGCGGTCAGATACTAACCCGATCTAACCAATCGGCTTGCCGTTACGTTCTCAGTACCAGTAAGGTGAGTTCCACGACCCTGGAGGTAAGTCTTCAGACCTTGGAGATAGTGGCTCGCTGCGTTCTGAAGCTGATTGCCAGGTAAGGGGACTATATCTCCTGGTTAGCCCTGGCGTTCACACCAGCTTGTGGTGTGACGTCACAAATTGTGGCTCCGTGGTGGGTGGGGAGACCAGGTGATGAATCTTTCTATTTGTTTATGGCAACAAAAACAAAAACCCCGGGAGCCCCTCCCCCAAAAAGATCTCGTCCGTTATCGGACGCGGGAGAAAATTTCTTGAAGGGCGAAAATAAATTTTCGCCCAAATTTTTAATTGTTAAAAGGACGGAAGATGGTAAAATCATACCTGAAGTCTCTTGCTTTGGTTTGGCGAGGAGCCTGAACGAACTGGCTGGTGGAGAACCTAAATCCACCAAACGGTTACGCGACGGTACTCTTTTGGTTGAAACAGCTAATTCATTGCAGACCAAGTCTTTATTAAAAGCGACAGTTTTATTGAACATGCCTAATGTAGTGGAGACGCACAAGTACCTCAACTCATGTCAGGGCGTAATTACATGTTACGACCTTCTATTTGTTGAGATGGACTAGTGCAAACGGGAACTTGAAGAATCTGACTTGCAAGTTAGTAGTGTATAATTGGCGGTTCTAACCCAAAAAAACCTGAACGTACCCCGTTTTTCGCTAGAAAACCCGTGAAAATGCCCATAAAAGAGTACTTTTTCCGCGAAAACCCATGAAAATACCCATAGAAGAGTACTTTTGCCCTATTTTTAGTAAAATGTACAAAAAGTGTAAATTGACAAACCTGAACGTATTAACAAATTTTTTCCCTAATAAATGGAGAATAAAAACGAATTAGCGAGTATGCTAAATAGTAGTAATTCACAATTTAGAAAATTGTCAGAGTTGGAGAATAAAACGTATAAAATCGAATATTTTGAGGTAATTGAAGGAAAGTATGGTGAGCAAATAATAGTTGGTATAGAGAATTTTAAAGTATCATTACCTGAACGGTATAATAGATTTATACCAAGTATTGCCAAGTATTTGCCAGCAGGACCAATAATAAAAGGATCATGTATAAAATTAGGCGGTGCGTTATCTGATATTGCTGAAAAAAATGGCGGCTTTCTTCCATTCGCAATTCCAGCTGTAATGACATTAATTAAAGGTGCATTAGCCGCTCTAGGAACAGGTGCAATGTTGCAAGCAGGTAAAAAGGTAGGCGAGAAGGTTTTTGGTAATGGGATGTATATAGGCGATCCTGCATACAATAATCAGAAACGTGGAGGAAAAATTAAAAAAAAATGATACCAGAGAGACCATTGTCATAGAAATACTGGAATATGCTAAAAAGTTAAGACTTCCATATTTTAGAGGTGTATTTATGGATGACACTTTGCCTAAACTAATTAACAAGAATGAATCAGGTATAGTTAATTTAGATTCTAATTCTGGACCAGGTACTCACTGGGTAGCTTGTATAAAAATTGATAATAAAGTTTACTATTTCGATAGTTATGGAAACGTAAACCCTGAAATAAAATTAGTAAAGTATTTTAATAAGGCTGAAATATATTATAATTATGACAGACAACAGTCATATAGTGAAACAAATTGTGGAAAGTTATGTATAGAATTTATATATAATTTCTTTCATAATAAATGGGTACACTCACATTAGATAATCATAAAAATTTGAATCAATCTATTTTAATTAGTAATTATTTCCCTCCACTAGATTTATCAGATGGTAGATATGAATTGTGTCTGACAAGTTTAAAAACATCATTTACTATTCAAAATGTATCAGAAAAATAAAAAAATAATACTTTTACTTATATTAAAGAGGGTGTTAGTAAAACAATTAAAATTGATGATGGTACATATAGATATAAAGACTTGAAAGACATACTAGAAGAAATTATCGGTATAGGATTTACATTAAAACCAAATAACAATACTATGAAAAATATGATTAAAAGTATTTATACCATCGACTTTACAACATATAGCTCAATAGGACCATTGCTGGGATTTAATAAAAGGGTACTAGAGCCAAACATACTGCACATGTCTGATAACACTTTGGATATATTTCCTGTTAAGACTATCAAAGTATGTTCAAATATTAGAAAAGGATGGTATATCGGCTCGACAGAAACTAGTACAATATATGATTTTTTTCTAAAAGTAAGACCTGGTTATGATATAATTGAGCAACCTATTAACTTGGCATATTATCCACTAATATTAAATAAAATAGATAAATTGGAATTAAAACTAATAGATCAAGATGATAATTTAATAGACTTTAGAACTGAACCTTTGTTAATAACTTTACATATAAGAAAAACGTAATATTTTTTTCTATATAAATGGATACAGCAATATTTGATTATTCTATTAATGAGCAAGTACATAAACCACCTATCCAGCGTTACCAATATATAAAATATTTACCTATGACAGTAGGTAGAATAAATACGCCAAATACATTTACAGAGTTTAAAGTACCCAATCAGGAAGTTATTTATGACACTGCAAACAGTAATCTTGTAATAGCCGGTCAGATTATAGGCAAAGGTACCCCACTGACATCTGCTAATTATAAGATGATTCTATTTGTTCAAAATGGTATAATGCATCTCTATTCACAAATAAAATATTTAATATCCAGTAAGGAAGTAGAAGTAGTCATTGCTCCAGGTTATACAACAACAATTAAAGGTTTAACTACTTTTAATAAACAAGACATGTTTGATGGCTGGGGCACTGAGAATGTTTTAGATGAAAAGGGATATTTTTCCATTACTGTACCACTAAAAAATATTTTCGGTATATTTGAAACATATAATAAAGCTATTTTACGTGTCAGTCAGGAACTACAACTACTTAGAGCAACCGATGATTCAAATTGTTTACAAGCACCTGTGGCATTAAAAGACAATTTGCAAATAAATATTTCAGAAGTATATTGGAGTATGCCACTAGTAATTCTCACATTGGAAAAACAAATAGAAATTAGTAATCTTATAGCTTCAAACAAACAGCAAATAATAAATTATAATTCATGGACTTATGAATGTAATCCTACAATTCCTAAAGATGTGATGAAATATACATGGCGAGTAGCAACCCTAGCAAAACGTCCAAAATATTTTATCATAGCGTTTTCTAAAAATCGTGATACAGATATAACTGTAGATAATTCAAAATTTGATTTTATTTACCTGCATGATATAAAAGCATTATTAAACAACGATGGCTATCCACAGGAAAACTTAATGTTAGATACTGACCACAATGACTATAGTAGTGTATACACAATGTTTAAAAACTTTCAAAAGACATATTTTCTTGATAACAAACAAGCTATCCAATATTTGTTATAGATTGTTTATATCAAAACGAGACCATAAAGGAATCAATTACAGATGTAAAGATTGACTTTCAGTTTAAGGTTCCAGAAAATACTATTGTACACTGTCTGATAGTTAGTGATGCAAATATAAAATATAGTAGTTTGACAAACACGGTAGTAGAAGACTTTTAATCGCTAATAAATGGAGTTTAAAATGAAAAAAGTAGGAAAAGGTTTAGAGAATATAACTATAGAAGAAGAGCAACAAAATAGATATAAATATTTCCCCAACACTATAAGATGTATAATATGTGGACCATCAAATTGTGGTAAAACAAACATTATATTACAAATGTTAACAGATACGCATAACGGTTTAATATATCAAAATATATATGTTTATTCAAAATCATTACATCAACTAAAATACAAATATCTTGAAGAGTTTGTAAATGAAATGAATAGTCATTTGAAAAATCGTGTAGGCTTTTACAAATTTGAAAATGCTGAAGACGTTACACCTGTAGAAAATGTAAAACCTAATTCAGTAGCAATATTTGATGATATTGATACACATTAAGCTGCATACCAAAACAGATGGTCAGAGATAATGCAAACTATATTATACTTTGTCACTTTACTGATAGTACTAATTTAAAACATGCATATAATGATTTCGCTGGCACGGATATGAGTATAGAAAAGTTTAGAGATCTTTGTAATTTTTGTTGGAAAAAGAAATATGATTTTCTAGCCATAAATATGGAGAAAGATATGGCAAATGGTAAATATAGCCGTCGCTTTAATGAGAACATTTTATCTTAACTACATTAATTTTATTTAAATATTTTAATTTAAATATCTAAAATTATTTTTTATATTTATTATTTAAATGTTTTAATTCGAATATCTACAATTATATTTTATATCTATTATTTAAATATTTTAATTTAAATATCTACAATTATATTTTATATCTATTATTAAGAAATTTTAATTTAAATATTTACAATTATTTTATATATCTATTATTTAAAATATTTTAATTTAAATATCTACAAATATTTTTTATATTTATTATTTAAATATTAATATATCTACCGTTAATTTTTATTAATAGAATAGTGACCCCATGGCAATGTGTCAAACCCATTTTCTAGTATATATCTTTTATTATCTTCAGGATTCAGAGCGATTTTATTTTGATTGATGGAATAAATGTCATGCTTTACACTTCTAATAGTATTCATTGTTCTGGACATCTTCTAGCTATTAAATAAACTGTTTTTATAATCGTCAATAGTAATATTATTCTTAACTACACTTTTCTTGGTACCTTTTGCCTTCTTTGAACTGTTTTACCTAATACATCAAACGCATACATGTTTGCCTTTAAGCCAACAAATTCTGTCATTGGAGAGCCCATATTTACATCTTTCATTTTTCCAAGTACCTTTTTGTTCACTATGGGTATGTTATATTTATTATCAACAGGATAGTCGGATGTATCAAAGTGATCTATCATATGTTTCATGTCTTCATAAAAGTCATCCGTGATAATATTATAAATATAGGAATCCGTATCTTGATAGAGTAACTCTATATTATGCTTATATTTTTGTTTCATAACATTATAATGGAAATCATACATTAACTCTTTTGATATGTCTAATATAGACAAACCAATGTAAATTGGTTTGTTGAATGTTATTTTAGTTTTATTCATATGTATGGCCACAAGATTTTCAGTAAAGATGTTTCTATATTTAAAGTTTGGTTTGCTTATAAGCTTTTCACTTTTTTTAGCATTTGGACATAGTATTATGTTTACATATTTTCTAATGTTTTCCATAGACTTTCCAAATATGCTGTTATTCATTAATTTATAAAAGTCCTTTTCGAATTCAGTACTTGCTTTCTTCCTCATTTCCGTATTCAAGTCTATATAATTCTTTAACCGATAAGATTGTTCAAAACGTATCACTCTGTGTACCTGTTTTAATACCATTCCCTTTGATAGACATTGTTTCAAGCTTCTATAATGTAAAACATATCTATTTTTGTTATCCAATGTAGTTAGTAATTTACATTGATTAGATCCTGGTGGATTTTTTGATTCGGGTGCCAGTGGTAAATCTTTATGTAAATCATGTAACTCCATGGGATAACGACAGGTGAACTGTTCTGTGAATCACAACTTTAGGAAATAATCAGTATATAATTATTTTTGAAAGTTAAAATTGTGTTGCTTCGCCGGGAATCGAACCCAGGTCTCCCGCTTGCCGGGCGGTTGCCTTGACCACTAGGCTACGAAGCCACTATGCGAAGCCACTCAATTTTAACTTACAAATTCATTATTATTTTTGTATTCAATTCTCAATGTTATTACTCTTGTCATCAAGTCAGGCGGTGAAGCCATAGACTTAATAACGCGAGACGGTTAGGCCATACATGAGTAATGACGTCATTACTCATGTATGGCCTAACCGTCTCGCGTTATTAAGTCTATGGCTTCACCGCCTGGCTTGATGACAAGAGGGAGACCTGGGTTCGATTCCCGGCGAAGCAACACAATTTTAACTTTCAAAAATAATTATCTACTGATTATTTCCATGGGATATTCTAAATCAACTTCAGCAATATACCTTCATTTGCATCATCCGCTAGATTTAAGATAATATTTTTACTGGCCCATTAAAAACCTGCATATGGCATCTTCTGCGACATTGCCCAACCATATAAATTATTGGCATCTAAGTACATTAAATAATTAGATGATTTTGCGGGGTCATAACCTTCCATGTATTTATTATTTGCCTTTACATACCGCTTACAACACTGTGCTATTCCTCCTTTAATACCTTTTTCAATCATTAAAATCATATCATAGTCAGATATTAAGTCTAATGCCTGTTTTGTATATTTTAACATTGCATCCCATGTTAGTCCAGGTGTTGTAAAGTACCATGCTGGGTCTAATTTGTATAAATTGTAGCATATTAATCTGAAATTCTCAAATATATCCGCCAACAATAATACATCTGTTTTTACATACAAGTCATGAAGGTCTCCTAGATTTTGCATATTAAATTTATTCCATACATTTAATACATGTTCATAGTCTGTATCACTTATGTTTGAATCGTTTAGTTCGCTATAAAATTCCGATTTAGGTGGAACACTTGTCTCTGTAAATCCTTACCATGAATCCATGTAATCATAGCAATATGCTAGTTTCTTAGTTTAATAGTCAACCTCATCTTCTTTAAAGTATTTAGTCAATGATGATTTTTGTTCTTTTTTTAAATTCTTTGCAAGATTTTCCTAGCCACTCGACATAAATTTAAATGAATCCACAAATCTAATTTGTAGGTCATCTGTATGCTTAGTATAACTTATATACCGTTCTTCATTACATGGGATTAAATCTATTTCTTGGTCATCATAAGCAAGTTCTTTGATAAATAAATGCGAATCGTAACCGGACAAGTTATGGAAAAATACAGGCACAAATTTAGGAGTTTGGCATTTTAAATTACAAGTATTACAAAGAGGTGCTATATATTTTCCAGTCAAATGATCATGATGGCGTTCTTTTTTATTTTCTTCTGTATACCTACACCCACATAAAGTACAATTATTATTAGTATTATATTGTTCTATTTCTGTATTGGTAAAAGGTAACATTTCCTCAATTTCATCATAATAGTTACCAATTTCTTCTACTTCTTGTCTAATTCTATCCATAAATACTTTTGCGGCATTAGGACCTCTATATACAACAGGTGGCTTATATTCTTTATGTATGTATTTTATATAATAACAAAAACCTGAAGGTTCATGTTTTTGGTATCTATGTGTGTATGATTTGTGATTTGATGGTGCACATGTTTGAATTTTTTTTGTAAGACATTCAAAGTCTGCATATATAACAAATGGAACTTTCATTGTATTTCTATAATTTTTAAACTGGATTTTCTCAGTTTCACTTGGCATTATTACTTTTACTGAATCTTTGGTTTTACAATCAACTTTGTGAATGTTTAACTTATACTCTGAATTAAAAAATAATAAACATCGATCACAGAGATACTTTGAACCTTCATACTTAGATAATTGAGATCCCACTAATCGTGACATACTTTTTATCCAGCAATAGTGACTATTCTTATCGTCCTTTATATACAATAAATTTATATGTTGATCTTTCTTGTCTTTTGTTACATATACTGGAAATATTATTTCTTTCTCATCAAAAGAATATACATTTACAGAGATATTACTCTGCCTTTCAAATTTACTAATATCTTTCAGTGCCATAGTAAATCGAATACCATTAAACATTGTTTCAACTTGATCTATATATTTATTATAGTTTGTTGATCTACAAGTATGTTTATCTACTGGATGTAAGAATGATAATAATGACCACATAAAACACTGGTCGTCATTATTTTCCACATTTATAACTGCTTTCTTGTCTTGTATCCATTTTGGTAGTGCCACATAAGAAGATCCACGTAATGGAACCTAGGTATTAATTCGCAGCTCTATAGAATTTACACTATATAAAACCCAACCGGATCCCTTTCTTTCAAATTCCTCCACTTCAGCAAGTAATTTTTCTTCTGCTTCAGCATAGTATTCTTCTAGGTCTGTACTATCAAAAATGGCTACATTGCGTGTTTTAAAATTTTGTTCTTCAATAATTTCAGATTCAATGTCAAGCTGCTTATAATTACAAATTAATTTCAAGTTTACCTTAAGATTATTATCAACTAACTTTTCTTGTATTTTATTTAATAAAGTATATTTAATAGAAGCAAGAAATATTGAAGGGTCTCTTATGCTAGTATTATTATTTATATGATATGTGGCCAACCTACTTTGAAATGCAGTTTCAACCTCTACAATTCTACAATTTTGTTTAAATAAATGTTTATTACTTCTAAAATGTTCTGCACGTTTTTCTGGATCATAATATGTACTACAACCTTCACATTTTACTTTTGCAATTTTGATAGGCTTAGGTGCTTTAAATAAATCATCTTCAAACGGGAATCTATTTAAATGAAAAATTAATTCAGGTTTATTCATTCTATAATAACCTTTAATACCATTTTATTTACACATCTGTCGTAATTCTTTAATTGTGTTGATCTCCATTTATAACAAAAAAATATTGTTAATAATTTCGTAAATGTATAATTTTAGACTTGTGACTACGAAGATATGATTTTACAACAAATCTTCCACATTCGCATTCCACTTTTTCTCTAAGTTTATTTTTATTTGTGAAATAATAATTACTCATACATGTTTTGCATCTTGCATTATATTCCTCTTTATTTTTATGAAAATAATTAACGTCTTTACTATTATTGCAAACACTACAAATTTTTGTCATTTATTAATAAAAAAAATCCGTATTAGTTAAAGTCTTTAATTTTACTTTTCTTAGATCTTCTTTAACAATATTTATTGCTTCCTTTATTTCTCTATTAGCGTAATAATCTAGAAAGTCTTTCCATAAAACGTCATATTCAAGTTTTCTATGTTGTGTGAGCGGTTCGTCCAATAATTTATAAATATAATATTTATGATTTATAGATCTATCTGGAACTGGCTTATACATATAAGAAAGGAAATATGTATATTTTCAACTAACATTTGTTGATCATTTGCATTAAAACCATATACATTGTGATTTGGATTAATCGTCTCTTTATGTTCACGTAGTAATTTTATGAAATCTTTTATATTATTACATGGCTTTGTAAAATATTTTTTATTTGATTTAGTTATTATATAGAACCCACAATTGTCACAAGAAGGTATTTTATCACTTCTTCTAAATGCACACTCTAAACATTCTCTACATATAAAATAATCTGGACCATCCATTTATAACAAAATTAATTTGTTAATTTATTACAGGATCTTTCTCTATCCATGTATTTTGAGTGTTATCAAAACCTAACCATTTAACAAACACTTTATTACCTTTACGTCTTATTACTTTCTCTACTAGGAAAACATTCGGGTATTTTGTTTTACTCATTACTTGTTCATAGAAACAACCTTCTATTAATTTATTTTTATAGTCCTTAATATGATATGTAATAGGGGCAGAATATATTATTTTACAAACGGTAAATATTTCATTCGACCAATTTGGTGTATAACCTTTCGCAAAAATAGTTTTATACCTTGATATGCTTACTTTGTCATTTATTTTAAACTTGGGAGGTTTAGTAGGTAATGTTTGAGCAAAATTTGTTTTTAAAGATTTCTCATTTTCTTTCATTGAACCTTGTACAGGTGTCATTTTAATTGTGCTATGTATAGTATTGTTATATTCTTCTACTAATTGAGGTAGCAAATCGAACCATTTGTAATTACCGTTTACAGTGAATCGCTTCCACATTTTTTCTTTAAGTGTCCTGTTAAATCGTTCTGCAACAGATGCTTTTACTTCAGAGTATGTTGAATAATGATTAATTTTATTGTCATACATTAATTGCTGAAAGATTTTATTATAAAATTCAAGTCCACGGTCAGTTTGTAGATGTGTTGGACTGCGGTTAGTTATAATCGATTTAAACGCTGTAGATATACTTTCTCCAGTTTTATTTTTAATTGGAATAGCCCATGCAAATTTAAAAAATACATCAATAACCGTCAAAATATGTTTATATCCTTTATTCTGATTTGTAATCATTTCAACTAAATCATCCTGCCATAAATCATCAATTGCTATTGTTAAAACTTTACGTCTCTGAAAATTACGTCTTAATGGTTTATGTATTTCATCCGCGATATCTTCTTCAATACCATCACCTATTTTTTTTTTTTATAAATGAACATTTATTTGTATTACAAACTACACATTCCCCTTTTAACATTGGCTGACCGTTTTTAGATGTTGTTCTAGTCACATTTTTAGTACCTGTCTTTGTCTTACATTTAACACAATGCTCACTCATATATTACATAAGAAATCTACTGATGCGTAATAATTAATTCAACACTTATATTGGCCCATGAAACATTATCAGTACTTATAAATCGTTTAAATCTAAGTTTTGCACGTTTTTTCAACTCGAAGCCATCCGGTAATGTTTTAAATACTCTATCATTAACATGTATTTCACTGCATGCACCTTCTGGGAATATTGTTAACTTTTCAATTTTTATGTTAAATGGTAGACGATAAATAGTATCATTAGATATACTATATTCACGTATATAGAAACCGTCTTCATCAAATTTGTTATATCGTAATTGAATTGGTATTGACAGCCGTTTAAATTGATTTTTCATAGGATTATCCAATTCTCTAAATATAGTGGTAAGTCTCTGATTTATCAAAGACTTCGTATTTTCATTAATTAATTTACCCATATCATTTGTTTTAATTTTTATGTCAGTTTCAATTTTTATCATACTATCTAATACTAATTGGTCAACATAATATTTTTTACATGCATCATTCACATTTTCAGACATTCCCACATTAAATAATTTCTTGTTTTGTATATCATAATGACCATCATCTGTTAACTTAAACCCTATTCCAGGAACATCTTTAACATTCTTATTTTCTAGATATTCATCAGTATCTCCAAATTTATTTAATACCATTTAGAGTAAAAAAATGAATACCGCTACCATACCTCTCATGTAATTCCTCCTCTATATTTATTATTTCATTTTGAACGTTATCGTTACCAGCTAGTTTTTCCGCTTTAAGATAATCTAAGTGATCTTGTAATTCTTTAGGATCATCCCAATACACATATTCTTTTTCTTTTGTATTATATTTTTTAAATAAACCTTTCCCAGATGACGTTGATGGTATAGGTCTATTTTTATCAAATTCAGCTTGTTGCTTGATCTTTGGTGACGATGTATATATAGGTGCACCTCTAAAGTTATTATAATCTTGCCACATAGGTGATATTAGTTGTTTATATTTATCTGAACTCGACCTTATCTGACGTGTAGGTTGATCATACATATGCAATGCCCTTGTCAGAAATAAAATTTCTCTATAATTTGTATAGTCAGCTACATATAAACGTATGTCTACACGAGAGCTTCAGGGTCATGACATTAGTTATATGAACCATTCATGGCCATCCTTTGTCCCTAAAACTGCTCAGCTAAGTATTTATTTATCAGTAATAAACAGGAAACCCATATCTTATTATTGTTATGACTCTTCCTTCTGAATAAAATGATAAATTAGAGTTAGAATACTGCTAACCTTCATAGCTGTAACTTGTAACTTTTAAATAAACGATTTTAAAACATAACCACGAAAAACAACATTATAACTAGCGCAGTCGGTAGGATTGTCAAAACAGTTTTACGTAGATGAAGTTGATGGTATAGGTCTATTTTTATCAAATTCAGCTTGTTGCTTGATCTTTGGTGACGATGTATATATAGGTGCACCTCTAAAGTTATTATAATCTTGCCACATAGGTGATATTAGTTGTTTATATTTATCTGAACTAGACCTTATCTGACGTGTAGGTTGATCATACATATGCAATGCCCTTGTCATAAATAAAATATCTCTATAATTTTTATAGTCGGCTACATGTGCATTTTTAAATTTATTCCAATCTTCGTAAGATGGTTGTTTCAATGTTAAGAAAGTCAATATATTCTCATTTTTTGGATATTTCTTATTTTGTTGTTCAGTGTTGTTGTATAATATAATATGATCTTCATCGAAATCTATTTTATAACCATTAAATAAGAAATCTCTCGTTTTATTCATCTTTTGCCCCATTCTATAACCATGTTCAGTTTTATGACTAATTCCGTAAGTTGTGTCTCTCTCATCTTGTTGTCGATTTAAATATGTATCTTCTATGGAATTAACAACAGCCATTTCACCTGGTAGAACTACTCTTTGTTTTGGCATTGGTACTATTGTTTCTTCATCGCCTTCATATGAATCATTTAAAGTTGATGATGCTACAGGATTTCGCCAGTGTACCATTGCATTTCTTGATATACTTGCATCAGTAATAGCATTTGTTGTTTCTTTTATGGCTTTTTCTTGTTTATTCAAAACTTTAATTATAGGTTTATATTGTTTATCTAAAGCTTCAAATTTATCAAACTCACTTTGATTATATAATTTTAAAGCATCTATTGTTTTTTTCTTAGAGATATTAAATTGTTTTACTAACTTCTCATAGCTCTTATCATACATTTATTTAAGACAAAATTATATTAATTTATGATTCATGTTTTATGTTTATGTTTTATGTACTTTATTTATGTCCAGTTTATGTTTTATGTACTTTATTTATGTCTAGTTTATGTTTTATGTACTTTATTTATGTCTAGTTTATGTTTTATGTACTTTATTTATGTTTTATGCACTTTATTTATGTCTAGTGTATATTTTATGTACTTTATTTATGTCTAGTTTATGTTTTATGTACTTTATTTATGTCTAGTTTATGTTTTATGTACTTTATTCATGTTTTAAATACTTTATTTATGTTTTATGTACTTTATTTATTCAATATTTATTTTTTTATTTTTTACTTATTTTTTTTTATTTTTTTTATATTTTTAACTATTCGTTTAAACAAATTCTATATCATGCATCTCTCTAGTACCTATTTTCTTCTTACCGATATATTTTAAACTAGGAGGATTACGGTTCAACTCTTCAATACTTGGTATAAATCTATTATACCGTTCAGGTAATGATACCTTAAAATTCTCTATACCAACTATTATTTGCCCACCATACTTTCCTTCAATTACCTCAAAATATTCGATTTTATTCGTTTTATTCTCCAACTCTGACAATTTTCTAAATTGTGAATTACTACTATTTAGCATACTCGCTAATTCGTTTTTATTCTCCATTTATTAGGGAAAAAATTTGTTAATACGTTCATGTTTGTCAATTTACACTTTTTGTACATTTTACTAAAAATAGGGCAAAAGTACTCTTTTATGGGCATTTTCATGGTATTTCGCGGCAAAAGTACTCTTTTATGAGCATTTTCACGGGTTTTCTAGCGAAAAACGGGGTACGTTCAGGTTTTTTTGGGTTAGAACCGCCAATTATACACTACTCACTTGCAAGTCAGATTCTGCAAATTCCCGTTTGCACTCGTCCATCTCAACAAATAGCAGATCGTAACATGTAATTACGCCCTGACATGAGTTGAGGGACTTGTGCGCCTCCACTACAATAGGCATGCCCAATAAAACTGTCGCTTTTAATAAAGACTTGGTCTGCAATGAATTAGCTGTTTCAACCAAAAGAGTACCGTCGCGTAACCGTTTGGTTCTCCACCAGCCAGTTCGTTCAGGCTCCTCGCCAAACCAAAGCAAGAGACTTCAGGTATGGTTTTACCATCTTCCGTCTTTTTAACAATTAAAAATTTGGGCGAAAATTTATTTTCGCCCTTCAAGAAATTTTCTCCCGCGTCCGATAACGGACGAGATCTTTTTGGGGGAGGGGCTCCCGGGGTTTTTGTTTTTGTTGCCATAAACAAATAGAAAGATTCATCACCTGGTCTCCCCACCCACCACGGAGCCACAATTTGTGACGTCACACCACAAGCTGGTGTGAACGCCAGGGCTAACCAGGAGATATAGTCCCCTTACCTGGCAATCAGCTTCAGAACGCAGCGAGCCACTATCTCCAACGTCTGAAGACTTACCTCCAGGGTCGTGGAACTCACCTTACTGGTACTGAGAACGTAACGGCAAGCCGATTGGTCAGATCGGGTTAGTATCTGACCGCCCGTTTCGCAAGAATCCGAATCTTAAGAGGTGTTTTGCGTTAGCTCAACCACCAGGATCATCTTCCACTTCCATACGGGTCTCCACGCACGGCAAACACGTGGTTGAGCATGATAAGAAGAAAGAAAAGTCCGCAGAAGATTGGCCCACTAATCTTCTGGTAAAAGTTCAGATGGAACAGTGTGTTTTTTACGAGGTACCTTCCTCGCCCATTGGCCGTCTCTTACGACCAGCAGAGGTGCTGCGGGTGAATTCTAATCCCCACCCGCAGGGGGCCGCAAAAAATTGATAATTTAATAGGGGCTCCCGGGGTTTTTGTTTTTGTTGCCATAAACAAATAGAAAGATTCATCACCTGGTCTCCCCACCACCAGCTGGTGTGAACGCCAGGGCTAACCAGGAGATATAGTCCTCTTACCTGGCAATCAGCTTCAGAACGCAGCGAGCCACTATCTCCAACGTCTGAAGACTTACCTCCAGGGTCGTGGGACTCACCTTATCGGTACTGAAAACGTAACGGCAAGCCGATTGGTCAGATCGGGTTAGTATCTGACCGCCCGTTTCGCAAGAATCCGAAGCTAAAGAGGTGTGTTGCGTCAGCTCAACCACCAGGATCATCTTCTCCTTCCTGACGGGTCTCCACGCACGGCAAATGCGCGGGTGAGCAAAAGAAAAGGAAAGAAAGGTCCGCAGAAGATTGGCCCACTAATCTTCCGGTATGTATACAGGGTTTTTTTTTTTTGGGAGAGGATATCTTCCTAGAGACCCACAGCACGTGCGTGGATACTGTGAGATTTCTACTCACTAAAACCTCTCTCCCCTCAAACTGGTACCCTGGGACCGCTGGCAGCATTACTTCCGGGTACCAGTTGTTTAGGGCGCGTTTCCCCTACCCTGTCTCCACTTCCGCCTGCTCGTCATGCGCCTTCTGAGCCATGACCGCCGCAGCAAACCTCGACACTGCTTCCCACTTCTGTCTGTCCTCCAGCATCCCACAGACCAGTCGTTCTGGCGACATCCTCTCCTCAAACTCCTCCACCACCGCTTCTCTTTCACCTTTCCATCGTTCACACTCGAAGATGGTGTGTTCAGGGGAGTCCTCTTCCTCGAAACAGTATGGGCAGCTACTGCACCTCCTCTTGCCTATTTTGCAGAGGGAGGTACCAAAGCTACCATGCCCCGTCAGCATCTGGGTCAAGAAGTATCCCACTTCTCCGTGCTGCCTTTCCAGCCATGGTCTGATCTCTGGGATCAGCCGTCTTGTCCAGAGCCCCTTCAGCAATCCTTCCCATATACTCTGCCACTTTCTGTGCAGAGTCATTCTGGCCTCCTTTTTTATCCTCTCCTTACTGAGCCCTCTATTCTGCCGCATTACCATAGTTCTCACTTCAGCAAGAAGCTGGATGGGCGGGATACCTGCCAGTATTAAGACCGCCTCTGCCGAAACCGTCGTGTATGCGCTGCATACCCTCAGCGCCACCTTCCGCTGGACTGATGCCCAGTGCTGCCTTGTTCTGGCAATAGCTAGCGCCCGCTGCCATACTGGGACAGCATACTGCATTATCGAATTTGCTACACTTCCCAGTATCCTCCTGCGACTACTGCTTGGCCCGCCGATGTTTGGCATCAGTCTGCTGAGGGCTGTAGCCACCAACGTTGCCCGTGCTGCGACTTCTTGTACGTGGGAGGTGAATGACAGACTCTTGTCAATTGTCACCCCCAGATATTTGACTAGTGCTTTCGGCACGATTTCCACGCCGCTGATATCAAAAACGGTGGGTGGATCCTTCCGTCTTCCTGCCAGTATGACAGCCTCCGTTTTCTCCGGAGCAATCTGCAGACCCATCCCTTCTATCCACCTGCAGATCCTCCCTGCTGCTCTTTCCACCGTTCTCCTTGCTACCACCAAGCCCAGATCGTTCGCGAATCCTATAAGGATGGCTTCTTCTGGTAGTTCGAGTCGCAGCACGCCATCATATAGGACGTTCCACAGGTCCGGTCCTAGCACAGATCCCTCTGGGACTCCGCAAGTCACCTGGATCCGTTCTTCTCCCTCTTCGCTTTCAGCTAGGATGAACCGCTCGCTGAAATAGCTCGTCATCATCTTGACCAGGTAAGGGGCTATTCCCTCTCTCTGAGCACACCCACGATCAGCCTCCATTGTGCTGGGTTGAACGCATTTCTTATGTCCAGGGTTATGAGGGCGCACAGCTTCCTCGTCCTGTGCGTTCCTCCCCTGGCCTCGTCAGCTATGCGCACAACCCGCTGGTCCGCGTCTATCGTGCTCCGTCCCTCCCTGAATCCGAACTAGTTCAGTGATAACCCTCCCGTCCTGTCTATTTCAGCTCGCAGTCTTCCCCTAATTAGGTATTCCAGTAGCTTGCCCATGCAGTCCAGGAGACACAGTGGTCTGTATCCCTTGGGGTCTCCAACTGGCTTATTGCCCTTTCTGATGAGGGCCAGCTTGGCAATCTTCCAACCCCTCGGGAAATCTCCTTCTCCCAGCGCTTGGTTCAGTGCCTCCAGGACTGCTTTAGGTTGCTCACTCACTGCCAGTCTGACAACTTCTGGTGGAACACCATCTGGACCAGGTGCTCGCCCTATCTTTATTCTTCCTGCCACCCTATGCAGCTCCTCCTCCGTAGATGGGGGCACCTCCATCTTCCCCTGTGCTGGGATCCAGTTTGTTACTGGCTGTCGTGGGGAGAGGGTACTCACCACCTCTATTATCTGGGCCAGCTTTACTGGTGCTGTTCTGCCTTTTAATCTTCTCGTGGCTATCTTGTAGCCCTCTCCCCACACGTTTGCGTCTACATCGTCGCACAGCCTTTTCCAGCATTCTCTCTGCAAGCGGCCAATTGCGAGCCGAAGTTGCTTCTTAGCATCTCTTTCGTATACCGCTCCAGCCCACAATCTTATGTTCTTGCCCTAGCTCTCAGGAACCGTCTTCTGGCCCTCACCGATGCCCTCCGGAGCTCGGCTATCTCCTTGTTCCACCAGTATGTAGGCTTTCTGCTGCCCGGTTTTCCTCTTTTGGGCATCGCTGTCTCACAGGCCTTTCTTATTGCCCTTTGGATCCCAGCCGGGTTTGCGACCCACGTCTCGGCATTCAGTTGCCCCGCTAAGCTCGTCCTGAACTTCTCGGGGTCCAACTTCCTGCTGTCCCACCTGCGGGTGGGCTGCTGTACTACCATGATTTTCTGTCGCTCAAGAGTGTTCATGATGTATCGATGGAGACTGAGCGTCTCCTCCTCGTCCTCTAGCCACCCTCTCACCTGAGCCACCATACCTCTAGAGGCCCACGTCAGATCTATGATTGATGCCGAGATCCCTCGTCTGAACGTGGGCTCCGTGCCCCTGTTCATGACAGTGAGGTCGTGGCTCGCAGCCCACTCCGTGAGTCGGTCCCCTCGCCCGTCCATCTTTGGTGCCTTCCAGTCCGGAGCTTTGGCGTTGAAGTCGCCAGACACCAGGACAGCTGTATTCTGCCGCTGGATGCTCGTCCCCAGCTGCTCCAGGAACTCATCATAATCGCTCAAGGGCCTGTTTGGGGAGAAATAGCAGCTATATACAGTCCACTGACTATATCTTGCCCAAACAAACCCATCCCCTTCCAGTTTCCAGGATAGCTAGTGCACCACCCATCGTCCGGATTGCAGCGTCTCCTCTGGTGTCCATCTGCCATCCATACCTGCAAACTGCTTTATTGGGCTCCAAAACCAAAAGAAGCTCCACTCCTCTGGCTGCCGCTGTGGTAAAGAGGAGGTCGTGTGCCGCTCTACTCCTTCCTACGTTGATTTGTATTGCCCGAGACATGTTTTAGAGTCTCCTTCTCGCTGCCTCTAGTGCTGCCCTGTGTCTGGGGCAGGATGCCGTGCCACTTCTATGACCTTTGTCATTGCACACCAGGCAATTGGGGCTTCTGTCGCAATCTTTTGCCTTGTGCCCCTCCTGGCCGCAACTATGGCACTTGTTCCCTACCTTGGCCCCCCAGGTGCAAACATTGGGCAACAACAATGGTTACTGCCGCAAAGGGCGCTCACAAAAGAAAAACAACTATTACGTTGGGAAATGGCCCCATTCTTTGTTTGAACCTGACATATTTATTTGGGTACATGTCATTAATCAAAAAGGGTCTGGCACAGGTGCAAACATCACATTTCTCAGAAAAAAAGCGCAGGTGCAAACATGACAGGTCATTAATCAAAAAAGGTCTGGTGAGGATCCCGCTTGCTACTCAACTCACGCATATAGTTAGTGCAACTACAAATATGATTTATTATATTATGGACATCTCTTGATAGATATATAATTTATTTATAGTATATTTATTTGTTATAAGATGTAATTTTTATATGAAACACTTTTCTTACTAAGCCAATTACATATTTCTATAATCATTTATTTGTTACAGTATTATTTTTACTTTCTTATACGCAGTATAAGTAAGTATTGTAACGGAAATATACGTTTTGACCTTCCCTGAATCGATTCCGACTATTTTTGGAATGACGTCCGTCTGTGTGTGCGTGTGTGTGTGTGTGTGTGTGTGTGTATGTTCTCTACAGCCTAAACGGTTGAAGCTAAAATTATGAAACTTTAAACTTAAGATTGGAATATTCCTGAGGTGTGCACCTCCTATTTTTGAAAAAAATATTAAAACCGGAAGTGCCTGTTTACTCATGTCACTTTTTGCAGTTTCTGCAATTACTCAAAAATAGTTACAGTTACAGAAAAATTTTATAAACAAAAATGAAAGGTATTAATATTTAGCACATCTTTTGTTTGAATTTTGTTTCCAAAAGAAGTACTGGTTTCTAAATAAATTTCTGCTAAATATATATATTTTTACATAAATCATATCATCTGCAATTGTCACTTGTTTAACAAAATAGACTTAAATAATTTGAAGTTTGACGTTTTATATTTATTCTAAGAAATTTATTTACTGTAAAAGTGATCTAAAGGTTAGAACAAATATTATAAATTAGAAAAATAATGTAACTACGATATGGTTTAACCCATATGTGTATAAGAAAGTTCGGTGCATGACACCGCAGGTGTTTATATTATAATATAATTAATTGTTGTAAGATGAAATTGTTATAAAAAATAAGAAAATAAAATTTCTTATATTATTGTCCTCTTTGATTTCTTATATTAAATATATAATTTATTTATAATATAATTAATTGTTATAAGTTGTTATTGTTAAAAGAAATAAATTTATTACAAACTTAATTGTATATTCGTTTTATAATTAATTATTTGCAGTTATTAATTACTTGTATAATGAATATAAGTGTTTTATCACATATTTAATAGTTGGAAGTGTCAACTGTTATAAATAATATGGTATTGATATATATTTGAACTAAATATATAAATATTTGTGCTTGTGTAAATGTTTTATGTCATACATATAGTAATTTACTGTACCTTAAAATCCTGAAACTAATCCTAAAAAATGCTCTTCAGAGCACTATTTTATTTTAGAAGCCGGTAATGTAAAAAGTAATTAATTAAAATTTTGAGGTTAGAATTAACCTAAAAATTTTAATTAAAATTTACCACTTCTTTTGAAATTTATTTGACCTTCTGGTCGTAAAAAGACTAATCAAAATTTTTAGGCGAATTCTATCCTCAAAATATTAATTAAAAATTAATGGAATTTAAATTTAACCTACAAATTTTAATTAGCATTGATAAGCCCAAATAGTCTAATAAATTTTAAAAAAGTAGTAAAATTTTATTTACAATATTTGGGTTAATTCTATCTTCAAAATTTTAATTAAAATATATTTAATTGATCGCCTGAAAAGAAAAAGATAAATAAAGAATGTATGTATATTTCTAAAATGCATTTAATTAATACTATTATATAAATACAAAAAGTATTGTTACAAGTACAATTATTTATAAATTTAAATATAATAAGTAAATAATATATCATAAGTCATTTTTGCTATTATTTTGGTTTGAGGATGATATTTGAACTGCTGATGGACTGCAAGGCAGTGTAGTTTCTTCCAGAACTTGATAAAGATGATGGAATGGGGGAATAGAGGGCTGATATTTAACTGTTGCAGTACTGCAATGATCTGCAATAAGATCCATTTTCTGAAATTGCCCCACGTTGGGCGCCAATTTTATGACGAGATTGCGCTCCCCACAATGGTCGCTAGGGGGTAAGGTTGGCAACGCGGTTAGCTCAGCGTAGGTGGTCGTGGGTAGGAAGGCGGGGTAAGGGAGATCCGTTTCAATAATGCCAACAACTTGCTTCACGCATGTATAGAAATTATAATTTTAGACCACAATAACTTAGGCACACCCGCCAGTACAATACAATAGATTTATATCCAGATATTAATCAAAACAAACAAATAGTGACTGCCGTGTCCTTTAGCGGGTGAAGCCCTAAGCGGGTGAAGCCCGATGATTAACCTGAGGTATGATGCGGTGTTCGTTCCTCCTTCAACAGCCTCGGGAGCCTGGTAAGTGGTCCTGGATCGTGCTCTCGTCGAAATCTGCCACAACTTTATCCCGGTGTAGGTGGGAATCGCTAGTCGGGGTGCGCAAACAACCCGAAGTTGCCGCAGACTGAACCAACTCCAAAAGCCTATAAACAGGGAAGAGACGGTGCTACATAAATAGTTTCCTCCGTGAGGGACCGGGAACGGTTTCCCATCCACCAAGGTGGGTGGAACTCTCAGGTTAGTGAGGTTAAGTTCATACCACGTGGGGACAAATACCTAGTCTACTAAGAAATACGACTAATCGGCGAGAAAGTCTTCCCGCTTATGAGGGAAGTAGTGAATATTACCGGGTGAAAAATAGTGAAGTGAACTCAAGTGTAGGGTTAAGAAATTCCCGTTATACGTGGGGTTAGGACCAGTTGCCTACCCAGTCGGGTGAAACAACGAACCACGATTCACAGACTAACTCCAGGCAATAAATAAACATATAAATTAAATAACCATAAATAGATTAAATAAATAAATAAATAAGATTAATAAATAAATTAGATAAATAAATAAATACATAAATTAGATAAATAAATAAATTAGATAAATAAATTAGATAACTAACTGAATAAATTAAATAAATAAATAAGATAAATAAACCCAATAAATACTACACATAGATAAAACGAATAAAGGCTCTAAGGCCTAAAAGCGAACGCAAAAGGAACCAACTCTGAAAGCCGGGCGAAAACCAGAAACGGTAACGTGCAGGCCAAAAATGCCCTACGCGCTCCGGGCCGACCGTAGTTAAGCAATCCGTGCTAAGAAAATGAAAGAAAAGGTACTTATCTTGCACGGCAGCACCAGGGAAAACTCCAAACGGACTCTCGACCATCAAAAGAACACCAAAAAATGAACCTTCCACGTGGAAATCAAAAAGGTCCGCAGAACTTAAGTCGGTTTTGTACTTGTCTCTTAGCCGGAGGCCTTAAACGCACGAGAGCGACCTCGGGCCCGACGCCGGCCTCGAGCCAGAAAAGAATCCTCCACTTAGAGTGGTACCCAAAATACCACCTAGATGGACCTAGGTGTAGGTATTCGTCACAAATTAGTTTAAATTGGATTTACTTAAATTGTAAATTAAGGGGACATAGCACCTTCGAATTAAAAACAAATTTTTGTTTTAAAGGTCAATTTTTTATTTAATATGAAGAAATAAATACATTGAACATATGTTTTATTGGTCTCATAGTATACAAAAATAATGTTTTGGCCCCACGTCGCGACGATATTTCTTTCAATACAAAATAATGTTTTCGTATAAACAATCAAGAGATCAGTGCAACTTAATATCTAATAACTCAATGAACTCAAATATTACAGCATAAACATAATTTTAAAATACACAGTTTGTATTAATAAATGTGATAAGCATAATAAACAGTGTTTATTTTAAGAGCTTTGCGAAATGTATAACACTAATATACTTGCAAGTATAAAGCACAAATAGTTATATTAACCCGCGAAATGTTTGGAATTTAGTATAAATGTTTCTACAATAGATAGACCTATGTTGTTGCAGGTAAATTACGCAGAATTTATTCAGGAATAACATAAAAAATACGAGGTGCGATTATCTTATCTGGTCCTTTAGATTTAAAGAGCATAAGAAAATATGAGCCGCGCGCTCCATATAACGCAATGCATTCCGTTTGAACATTTAGACAAACTATGGCGGCGCCAATCACAGGCTGGGAAGCTGTCGTCCACACTCTTGTATATCTAGTCACTCTCTTACTGCCTATTTATATTTTTTTCTTACTATTTTTGGAGGGTGTAAATATTTAATGCAATTGGTTACAATGTAAGTAATTAAGAAATAATTAGGCATTCTTGCATAATAATTAGAAATATTATTAGCAAGTATACCTACAATTCATCAGAAAAGTTAATTTACAGATCCCAAAATATATAAGAATAAAGCCGCCTGCAACAAAATTGCCGTATTAGGGATTAAGATTATTTTATATTTAGAAAATGCCGATAACATAAACGAAAATTTTAATTATGGTTTAATTTAACTAATTTTAGGGCAGGTTTTACTTTTAATCTTACCGTCGCATAGGTGTATTATATTTTCGTCTGCAAAATCCAGCCCACTTTATTTATTTATATTATTTCAATAGATTAAAAGATTAATAAAATCCATAAGCTTCTTAATATTCACAGGTACTGGTAACAGAATTATATCTAAGATACCGATTTTTGTTAAATTATGTATATAAATTATATTATAGATTTGTAACTATGTTATAGAACTATAAGTTATATAAATACCCCACCTTGCATTTCCTTTGTTTCGTTATCACACTACGTAGAATTATGCTTTATCTAAAACCAGCTATGTATTAATATTACAGAGACATGGCACTCTGCTTTGTAACGTCTTTCATGTAACATCTTTTTCCAATATTAATAAATAAATAAATCCTTTTTAAAACGTAATTACGAAACGCAATTACTTAAGTTATAAAGTAGAAATCCTCGCAGCGTAGTACATATTGGTTTGCTGGTCGGCCGCCACTTAAATAATAATTAACTTAAATTTTTTTAATATTTTTGTATACTATGAGACGTATAAAACATATGTTCAAAGTTTCATTAATATTTGTCTTCGTATTCAATAAAAAATTAACGTTCGAAAACATAAAAAAATTCAATAAATTATTAATTTTAAGGTGCTATGTCCCCTTAAATAAAAACGAGTCAAAAACGTAATACATACAATACTTACGATTTTATTGTCTTCATTCAGTCCTTAAAGACTTCTAGTGTAGATACCTCCAGAAGTTGAAGATTGGGGGTTGGAGCACTGGTCTTTGAACTGCCATTGCAATGTAGATTCCTCCAGAAGTTGATGACATATCTTCTGATTGTGGAATGGGTCGCTGATATTTAAACATTTAAATAAACTTAATTAGCTTAAATATTGTTCATGTTTAATGGAGGAGACACAGATAAAAAAGTGCTCATTTGCAAGAGGCGTGCGAACATATTGCATCCTTGTCGCTTATTTGCCGAAGGCTATTTAGGCATAATTTTGTTAGTCGAGCCATCTAGCGTTTCCAGTGCTAAGCGCTACTTTTCTTACCTTTCGGCCGCTTGCCGATCGGCGTAGTACTCGCGCGATATGTGCGTACTACGAATAACACTAATTAAACGAGCTATTGCGGAAAAAACTTGGTAGATTCTGCAGAAAATCAAAAAGAACTCTATCGTCGCCAGACCAGCAAGCTAGACGGCCGTCTTGCAATTTCAATGTCGATCAATATAAGTTTTTTTGTTGATTTAACGTTAATTTCATTCTCCGTGGCTGGGTTTCCGACAAGCAGCAATCTCGAATTAAGTATTCCTATTATTTAACTATTAAATACGTTTATCTAATCTGGTTATGGGTTAACCGGGACCCAACTTACCACGTGGTACCGGGGTTGTAATTTTCTTATGCTTACGTGCACATCACATATTATATTTATCAATAATAATAATAATAATAATAATAAATGCCTGTTTACGCGATTCGAAACATATGGTGCGCTGATCCACGTGCTGGTGTACGTGGCCGACATGCTTATTGTTGGCAAGGATGCTGAAGTAACCGCGCAAGTAGGAAAGCAGTTGAACAGCTACTTTGAGATGACCGATTTTGGCGAAGTCAAGGAATTCATGTTGAACGCGAGCATGATGGATTTATCGCATAGCACCAAACGCACAAGATTCAACAAATGCTAGGAGAACATAGTATGCTAGATGCAAAACCAGTAGCGACACCCATGGAGACCGGCTTTCTAGTGAGAGCGACAAACCGCCGAACAACGAGCTGTACCGGCAGGCGGTTGGGTCGCTGCTTACATCGCCAGAGTTTCAGCAGATATAGGGACGATTGAGCGTGGGAAAATCTCGCGGGCCATGGGAACCGCAAAAAATCTCCCTCACCCCAATCGCCCCCCAGATTCTAATTACAAATGTAAGACACACACACACACACACACATAACATGACCTTGACCCATTTATCTTTAGGTGTTGGTTCAGGTGTTAATAACATGTGTGTAACACACACTTCCTTACCATTATATTTCCCTGTCACCATTGAACTCAGGGATCGTTTTTAAAGCTAAATCAGTTGAAAATGCCATACTGATATCTTCGTCAAGGTTTAAATCAATAAGGTCGCCCAATTCAGTGCCAAATATGGCCGATAAATATGACATAAATAAAACACTCACAAATACTCACATAAAACTATTTTATGTGAAACTTTCACTTTATTTTTCTTTGGACGTAGAAGAGATGACAAAACAGGAACACTGTAATCTGTTGACGATGAAGGCGTTGAAACTCGGCAACGATTGTTTGAGGTGAGAAGTAATCAGGAATCAGACGAGATGTAGAGATGATGTCAATTCAAGTTCCTTTGAAATATTACTTGCACGATAATACGTTTTAATTTTTTGATATTAACCTTTTAAACACTTTTAATAGACTTTGGGGAACGATTTGTATTGAATGACGGAAATGTATTTAAACTCCTTATTTTATTAACTGTTTTAGTTAAACCGATTTAATTGCATTACACATTAACCAACTGTTTGCCACACAAACTAAACCATTACCTCACACACTTGACACCAAATTTTTTGTTGTATTGTCGGATACAACGAAAAGGGTGGTTCGTGTCTAATATTAGTGACGACACTTAATAACTCAATAAGAGGTCAAACGGTTTTTGGTTAATATTGAACAACGTAGTCTGTTGCAACTAACAGATTTATTGATTAAACGAAAAATTGGTACAATTTATTTACATTGATGGAACGACTGTTCTTCTCGGTGATCGCGACACTTCTGCTTCGAACATACGCCAAATGTTGCATCGTTAATTTACAAACAAATCATGATTAGGTAGTTATACACAATATAATACAAAGTAATAGAATTATTAGTCGAACTATTAAATAATATTTATGAGAAATGGATGACTTTACAACAGTAACCTTAATAGTGTAACACTAATTGAGAAGTCTCGTGGAATACCAGTTTGCAGTGATTGGGAAGAAGATAGAGTGCCACCGATTAGAACTCCGAATGAACGGTTACTGAGAAAATTTATAATGAAGAGGGGAAGATGGCTTCGCATTTCCCATCTGTGTAATATGCGTAAGATGCCGTATCTCAAAGTCATATGAAATGCTTTTTCTAGGTCTAAATAGACTGCAACTAGATGGTGACGCTTTAATATAATAGTATGTATTGCATTGGTAAGAAACACGTGCAAGTCAGATGAAAAGTAGTACTTACGTGAATCACATTGATGCTTACATATGGGAATTTTGGATTCTTAAAACCAATTAATTCCTGAATTTATCACACGTTCATGAGATATATGCTTGAACATAGCATAGGCTATATCATCATGTCCCACAGACGTGTGGCGCTTTTGAGTGAGCGCATGATCAAATTCTTCACAAGAAAATGAAGCACAGAGTTGTTGGAGACAAATGCAAGTGGAATTACTTCAATGGCTTTAGTGCGCAAAACGTGCAGAAATTCATTGTCTTAATGACTCACTGCTTCAAATTCGTTTTTCAGAACCTCAGATATTTTACGTATTTCAGTGTTGTAACGTTGTCGTTTTTTGATGAGCCTACTTGGCAATATTTCGGATGATCAAGACTTCTACCGGGCTTACCGAAAAACATTTGGTGCCGCTCGGCACTGCATGTACCTCGAGCCTTGTTAATTAATCCAGCCACTGCGGGAATAACTTGTTGGTTATCCGAAAAATACAAAATATCGCTCTCTCGTCGGTTTACCAGCTAGCAAGACGGACGTCTTGGCTATTCAGTGCCGTTCAAAGCAGTTTTTTACTTTCTTATACGCAGGAAACGACCAACCAGAATCGAACCCTTAACTAATAACATCAGCAAATTACCATTTATAAAATTCGGAAATTACAAAATTTTACTAGACACCGGATCAACCCAAAATTATATTAATCCAAAATTAATGATACCTGATAACACTAAAATCCCAGAATCATTCACAGTGCACACCTGTTATGTACAGCCTTAACGGTTGAAACTAAAACTTTTAAACTTAAGATTGGCATATGCCTGAAACGTGCGCCTCCTATTTTTGAAGAATATTTAAACCGGAATTGTCTGTTTACTCTATACATTTTTTTGCAGTTTCTACATTAACTCAAAAATGGTTACAGTAACAGAAAAATTTTATGAACAAAAATTAAAGGAATTGATATTTAGCACAACTTTTGTTTGAACTTTTTTTCCAAAAAGAGTACTGGTATTAAAATAAATTTCTGCTTAATATATATATTTTTACATAAATCGTATTATCTGCGCCTGTCAATTGTTTAACATAATTGACTTAAATAATTTGAAGATGGACATTAAATAATTATTCTAAGAATTGTATTTAGTGCAAAAACAATCTAAAGGTTAGAACAAATATTATAAATTAGAAAATTTATGAAACTAGGATATGATTTAACCCAAATGCGTAAAAGAAAGTTCGGTGCATGACACTGCAGATGTTTTTTCGTTATATTAGAATCATATTCCGTAGCTGGGTCTCCGACAGAAGCAATACTGCTAGTTAAGCGGCCCGTCTACGATCGGACCAACTCAACCACACGCTGCTTTGATGAGAAGTGTTGTGTTGCGCGGGGGTCATAAGCACTGCCCACTTACAGTGGAACAGTTCATTGCTGGGAAGCTATTGTCCACACTCTTATATATCTACTCACTCTACTGCTACACAGCTATTCTCACTACTGCCCCCACCACAACCGCCCGCTACCCGTACCCTGCCGCATCAAAGCTATGGCATGTCATTTATGAGATTGAAAAATACTGTAAAAGTGTTTTTGTTGCGAGTAAACTGTGAGTTTATTACTGACTTAAAATACATGTTTTTAACATCAGTTTATAGATGAAGGACGATTCTACTGATGTGCCTTTTTAATTTTTTTAAAATAAATTTCTGTCATGTGATATAGCCATCTAAAGTTTGCATAAATTGGGCATTTTTAAGAATTTATTATAATTTAATACAATTTTTTTTTTAAAAAAGAAAAAGGCACAATAGTATATTGATCCTTTAAGTATATAATCCATGTTGGAATAAAATGTTCCCACTCATGTATTGCCTGTAAAATACTCGCAACGTAAGTACATTTTTCACTGAATTTTAATAAGTAGACGAGCCCCTTAAGGCTATATCAATAAGACCTTATACATCAACAACTTCATAACTGAGAAAGGGCTATCCCATCTCACGGCTAAACAGTGCCCATCAAGGACTATTCAAACGTCCCGTCAGACCAGTACAAGCTTCAAGAACTTCACACCTCGTTTAATTCGTTCTACGAGAAGCAGTACGAAAACCCCAAATAGAAGACTCCTTACAATGGAAATCATAGTCATAATCCTATTTTTCTTGTAAGTAAAATTTTATTTAACACATAGCTCTTATTATTAATAAAGAGTACGAGCCCCACACAAGGCAATTACACACATTGTAAATTAAAATTCTAAACTGAAATTTGAAATTCGATGGTGTAACTCGAAATTGAAATTCGTATTTAAAATTGAAATTGGACATTCGAAATTAAATTTCTAAATTGAATTTCGAAATTGAAATCCGAAATTTGATATTGAAAATCCAAATTGAAATTCGAGACTGAAATTTGATATTCGAGATTGAAATTCGTCAGTGAAACTTGAAATTGAAATTCGTATTCGAAATTGGGCATGTTAGAGTTTTTCGGACGAGGAGAACGCGCGGGAGTGCGTAATATTTGAAGACTGTATTCTTGAGGATTGACAGCCAAACACTTGACTTAATTTATTACTGATGCTACCCTTAGAATAACATATGCATCGCATTATGCTACCCAAGCTCTCATGTTAGCGTCATTCTTTGTTTGCAAGTCAAACCAGAAGCAAATTGTTCATTTTATTTTATAATTCAGTATTTGTGTATTTTTGAGTTGTATTAATTCAATTAATATCACGTAAGTTAGCTCTTACTACTTGTATTATAGTCTATAAGTACAGTAAACATTATTACTAATTATACGGATGGACTGATTAACGATATTGACATGGACACTGTGTTGGAGAGGTGTTTTGAGATATTAGGTGTAGTGTACTGATGTTTTATGGCCTGTTGTTTATTATGGGAAGCAATCGTCTCTTTGAGTCGACCCCATATTGTTTAGTTAAATGAGAAGCAATCGTCTCTTGTAGTCGACCTCATAAAATGTGTAGTATCGGTAATAACTGACCACATTTAGTTAATGTTAATTGTGTTATGAGAAGCCATCGTCCGATTCAACTGAGCTCATAATGTGCGTAGTTGCGGCCTGATATTGTTTTGTTATCTAGGAGTATTGTTGTATCGGAGCTGATCACACACGATTTGTTGTTGGTACCCGTTGTACAAGTGCGGCTTGTACGACGCACAGTGGGACGAAACGCTCGAAAAGTGGCCAAAACTATGCCATTCGGTTAATAATAAAGATTTTGAAGATTTTTTTTTTGCTTATTATTTTGCATAAAATTTGCAATTAAACCAAAGTTTAACTTTGAAAAAAATGACTTTTTTTTTGTTTGATAATGCTTAATCTATCAAATCCATAGCTCTTATAGCGTATAAAACTAGTAATTTTATTTTGGCTGGTAATGTGTTATTTATCAAAATGATTGCTCTCATAGCGTATCAAGTACTATTAGGAAATGGAAAAAAAATTATTAGTAGATATCGAAAAATATAATATTCAATTTCATGGCTTATTTTTGATTGATATATAAAATATAACTAAATATTAAATAAATTAAGAGTATCTTCACATAAATAATTTTTTTATGCCTTAGACTCGCTTTGTCAAGTTTTTGTTTAAATTTATTTATAAAACTTTTCCTTATGTATTTTAACACTTCAACAGAATACACTTTATTGTAATCAAATTTTTAGGTGCTTTAAAACCACTGCTGCTGTTTTACGCTTTGAATTAAATAAAGCATTGCAAATATCTTTTCGTTTTACAACAAAATACATTTTGAGCGAAGAATTTATTTAAAAAATTAAAACCACCGTTTACAACAAACACCTTATGGTAATTTTTTGTATTATTATTCTGTAAATTCCGCTAAAACAATCACTTTAAATGTTATTTTATGTAACACGATATAGCTTTATAACTTTTCGAAACTCTTTCAGATTGCTTAATTGAACATGTATATTTATGGTTTAATATAAACACAAGAACTGAAAGTATTTCACTATTACTGCCTATCTATATTGTTTTCTTACTATATTTGGAGGGTGTAAATATTGAATGCAATTGGTTACAATGTAAGTAATTAAGAAATAATTAGGCATGCTTGCATAATAATTAGTCACATTATTAGCAAGTATACCTACAATTCATCAGAAAAGATAATTTACAGATCCCAAAATATATAAGAATAAAGCCGCCTGTAACAAAATTGCCGTATTAGGGATTAAGTTTATCTTATATTTAGAAAATGCCGATAACATAAACGAAAATTTTAGTTATGGATATATGCATTGGCTTAATTTAACAAATTTTAGGGCAGTTTTTTCTTTTAATCTTACCGTCAAATAGGTGTATTATATTTTCGTCTGCATAATCCAGCCCACTTTAGCCCACTTTATTTATTTATATTATTTGCATAGATTAAAAGATTAATAAAATTCATAAGCTTCTTAATATTCACAGGTACTGATAACAGAATTATATCTAAGATACCGATTTTTGTTAATTTATGTATGTAAAGTAGAAAACCTCGCAGCGTTGTACATATTTGTTTGCTGGTCGGCCGCCATTTAATCCGGGGTATAGCGGGTAATTTTTTTGTTTTGATCTTGTTTCTCAAAAGTATTATGTATATAAATATGTAAAAATTAAAGCGGCGGGTAGCGGCACTAAAAAGTTATATTCAAATGAAAATGTCAAACTCAACAAAAAAAACGGACCGCCATGTTGGAAGCTGTAATATGAAATTCGCTTCGTATTTTAAAAAAAAAAAGAAATGTGTTGAAACTAAATGTAATAGCATTTTAAAACATTATGAATTTTGAAATTTGATTAAAAAATAAAAATGATATAGTGACTGGCATTTTACATTTTAAAAAAGTAAATTTTTAAAGATTTGTGTTTAGAGGTCGTTTTAAGTATTTCCGGAATGTTATAATAATAAAAAATTATTAATTTCTACAGTCTAAAGTATTCTTAATAAGATAGTATAAAAAAATATACCAAAATCGTATATTCGAAAATTTCCCTTTTGGCCACTTTTCAAGCGTTTCGTCCCACTGTGCGACGTGAGGAGATTAAAACCGCGAATGACTTATAACTAATTATGACTGACTGATTGATTGATTTAATACTTTTTAAATTGAGCTACTTACTGAGTATTTTTCCATACTCATATATTCTTTTACATTACTAATTACAGAGCGTGCCGTGGTGTTACCGGGACAAAGTCGGGAGTAAGCCCGCCGACATGAATTTTATATTTTTTAATAATTATATATATATATTTCGAATTTGAATCTCGAATCTCGGATTTCCATTTCAAATTTCCTTTTCGAATTCTAATTTCGATTATCAATTTCGAATTTCAATTCCTAATGTCAATTTCGAATTTCAATTACGCATTTCAATTTCGACATTTGGTTTCGAATATGAATTTCGAATTCCGATTTTCATTTTCAAATTTCAATTTCGAATTTTAATGCTGAATATCAATTTTGCATTTCGAATTTCATTTTCGAATATCAATTTCGAATATCACTTTCGAATTTCAATTTCGAATTTCAATTCAGAATTTCAATTTCGAATTTTAAATTCGTATGCAGAATCTCCATTTCGAGTTTCAAATATGGATTTCAATTGCGAATTTCAATTCCGAGTTTCTATTCCGAATATCAATTTCGTATATCAATTTCAATTTTAAATTCGAATGTCGAATTTATATTTCGAATTTCAAACTCTAGTTTCGATTTCGAATAACAATTTCGAATTTGAATTTCGAATTACAATTTAAAATTTCAATTTTGAATTTCAATTTCAAATTTCAATTCCGAATTTCATTTTCCAATTTCGATTTCGAATTTCAATATCGAAATTCAATTCTTAATTACGAATCTGGATTTTAATTTTGAATTTCAAATTTTAATTTCTCATTTCAATTTCGAATTTCAAATCTGAATTTCAATTTCAAATTCCGATTTTCAATTACAATTTTCAATATCGAATTTCAATTTTGCGAATATCGAATTTCAATTACGAATTCAATCACTACTATCGATTACGAAAAGCATTTTCAAATTTCAATTTCAAATATTTATTTCGAATTTCAATTTCGAATTTTAAATTTGACTAACAAATTTCAATTTCGAATATAAAATTCGAATTCAATTCTTAATTTCGAATCTGAATTTCAAATTTTAATTTCGCATATCAATTACGAATTTCAAATCTAAATTTCAATTTCAAATTCCGATTTTCAATATCGAATTTCAATTCTGAATTTCAATTTTGCATAACGAATTTCAATTACGAATTCAATCACTACTTTCGATTACGAAAAGCAGTTTCGAATTTCAATTTCGAATATCTATTTCGAATTTCAATTTCGAATTTTAAATTTGACTAACAAATTTCAATTTCGAATATAAAATTCGAATTTGCATTTCAAATTTCAATTCCGAATTTCTATTTTGACTTTCAATTTCGAATTACAATTTCGAATTTTAATTTCGAATTTCAATATCGAATGTCAGTTTTGAATTTAAAATTTGAATTTCAATTACGAATTCAATCACTACTATCGATTACGAAAAGCAGTTTCAAATTTCAATTTCGAATATCCATTTCGAATTTCAATTTCGAATTTTAAATTTGACTAACAAATTTCAATTTCGAATATAAAATTCGAATTTGCATTTCAAATTTCAATTCCGAATTTCTATTTTGAATTTCAATTTCGAATTTCAATATCGAAATTCAATTTTTAATTTCGAATCTGAATTTCAATTTTGAATTTCAAATTTTAATTTCGCATTTCAATTACGAATTTCAAATCTAAATTTCAAATTCCGATTTTCAATATCGAATTTCAATTCTGAATTTCAATTTTGCATAACGATCTTCAATTACGAATTCAATCACTACTTTCGATTACGAAAAGCAGTTTCGAATTTCAATTTCGAATATCTATTTCGAATTTCAATTTGGAATTTTAAATTTGACTAACAAATTTCAATTTCTAATATAAAATTCGAATTTGCATTTCAAATTTCGATTCCGAATTTCTATTTTGACTTTCAATTTCGAATTACAATTTCGAATTTTAATTTCGAATTTCAATATCGAATGTCAGTTTTGAATTTAAAATTTGAATGTCGACTTTCAATTTCGAATTCCAATTTCGATTTTCAATTCCAAATTTCAATTTCGCAAGTGCAATTTCACTTTCGAATTTAATGTTCAAGTTCGAGTTTCACCATCGAATTTCAATCTCGAATAAAAAATATCAGTTTCGAATTTTAAATTTAATGTTGAATTTCAATTTCGAATTTCAATTTCGCATTTCAATTCCTAATTTCAATTTTGAATTTGGAAAGTCAAATTCGATGTTCAATTTCGTGTATCAAATTCGAATTTTAAATTCCAAATTCGAATGTCGAATTTCAATTAAGAATATCGAATTTTATTTTTGAATTGCAATTTCGTAATTCAAATTCGAATTTCAATTTCAATGTTCAATTTTGAATAGTAGTAGTAGGATTAAAATTTAAAGGCGTATCAGCCTCTTGGGCTATTCACGCCATAAACTATATTATGAAAGAAACTAACTAAATATATGTTATGTAAAAATAAAATTGTAAACTTAATATCTATTAAATGTAAAATATTAATAAATGTATATATAAATAAATAAAATGTACTGGTTTAAAATTGTAAAAATAAATAATATTGTAAAATATTATTGAGTGCTAAAAAAAAAAATACGTGTATAAATAAAATTAATGACAAAGCTAGCACTTTTAAATAAAGGCAAATAGACCTGTATTCCTGAGGAACAGGACGACCCTGTCAATGAGTGTCGAATGGTCACCAAGGGCCACCGACAGGTCAAGTGACAGACCCGCCCTGTTTCGCTGCTCGGTAAACTGGGAGCACTCCAACAAAACGTGCGCCACTGTCAAAGCAGTGTCACACGTTTCGCACATCGGAGCCTCCTCACGGCGCAAAAGATGACCATGCGTCCACCAGGTGTGCCCTATCCGGAGTCTCGCCACAGCGACCTCCTCCTTTCGGGATGCCCTATGGGAAGAATCCCATGACCTCACGTTGTGCTTAACATTTTTAAGCTTGTTAGAAACTATATGACTCCACCTTTCCTGCCACTGATTCATGATCAGATGCTTAAAATGACCTTTGAGGTCATCAGCAAGCACCCGATCATAATCAATGGTGGCCTTGGACAAAGCTCGCTTAGCTGCTGCATCAGCTGCTTCGTTCCCGCGAATACCAACATGACTCGGTACCCAAATAAAGCGCACGATAGACCCTTTTGACGATAATGTCATCAAGGTTTCTTGTATCTGTTGCAAGAGAGGATGTTTGGGGTACAAAGAATCAATCGCTTTCAAAGCGCTCATCGAGTCCGACACAATAACAAAAGAATTACGTGCGAGTCTAGAAATATAGAGAAGTGCTTGGTAGAGTGCATACAACTCTGCCGTGTATACGGACGAGAGTTTGTGAAGTCGAAACTCACATGCACCTCTTGCCGATATAAAAGCACATGCAACCCTGTCGTTACTCTTCGAACCGTCGGTGTAAATGCGAATCCATTGCCGATAGTTGGCAATGATTCGAGCAAACTCACGTTGGAACAGAATGGGTGGAGTAGCGGAACGATCCAGCTTTGAAAGCGCATAGTTGGTATTCGGACGGGAAAATGTCCAAGGTGGAAAGGGGCTGAAAGAAGTGTCTGGTGTTGAAGAAAGTTCAAAATTAACCTCTCCAAAAGTATTGCGAGATCTGATAGAAAAGGAACCCACCGAACGAGCCCTTCTGTCATAAATCTCCGCAAACTGTTGACCAAAGACAGTGTCAAAAACCAGGTGATATGGTTTCGACTTCATGGCTGCCGTGTAGTTCATGGTCAAAAGCCTGCGACGATCATACAGAGAAGGCTCGCCAGCTTCGCACAATAAACTTGGTATTGGGCTGGTACGAAAAGCACCAGTAGCAAGACGAATACCAGTATGGTGTATCGTATCAATGGTTTTGATAACGGATGGCCTGGCAGACGCGTAAGCGATACAGCCATAGTCCAGCTTGGAGCGTATCAAAGCCCGATACAGGCGCAGCATAGAAATTCTATCGGCACCCCACGATTTGGAAGAAAGAACTCGCAATAGATTTAGAGAAAGCCGACATTTTGCCTTCAAAGCCACAAGATGGGCACGCCAGTTAAGCTTCTTGTCAAATAGAAGACCAAGAAAACGGGCAGTTTCCACAAATGGAAGATCAGTACCGTTGAGAGAGAGAACAGGATCTAAGTGAAGGTGACGGCGTTGACAGAAGTGAATGCACTCTGTCTTGGCCGCAGAAAATACGAAACCTTGCTCAGTAGCCCAGGTATGAAGACGATTGATTGTTAACTGCAGCTGACGCTCTATGGAAGCCATATTGCGAGAACTGCAGAAAATTGCCAAGTCGTCCACGTACAAGGAACCCAGCACAGGTGAACGAATACACTGTGCAACACCGTTGATGGCCACAGCAAACAACGTGACACTCAGAATAGACCCTTGCGGTACTCCGTTTTCTTGAGTAAAAATGTTGGAGAGGTCATTTCCCACACGAACTTGAAACTTCCTTAAGGAAAGAAAGCTTTCAAGAAATATGGGAAGATTACCTCTTAAGCCCAAGGAGTGTAAAGTGCGCATAATACCAAAACGCCAAGTGGTATCATAGCCCGGGAAATATCAAAAAACACAGCTACCATATGTTGCTTGTTGAGAAAAGCATCCCGGATGGTTGATTCAAGTCTTATCAGGTGGTCTGCAGTGGAACGGAAACGGCGGAAGCCGCACTGGATGTTATCCAACAGGTTGTTTGATTCCAGGAACCAAACAAGACGCCTGTTGATCATGCGTTCCATGAGCTTGCAGACACAACTGGTAAGCGAGACTGGGCGATAGCTAGATGGCAGTGTTTTGTCTTTTCCAGGCTTTGGGATTGGTACAATAATCGCATCACGCCATGGTGTTGGGTAGATACCGGAAAACCAAATGCGATTATACATTTGTAAAAGAAATGTTTTTCCAGCAGGATTCAAATGGCGAAGCATCTGGTAGTGAATAGAATCAGGTCCAGGAGCGCTGTCGTGAGAATCTGAAATCGCACTTTCAAGTTCATCCACGCTGAAAGAAAGATTGTAGATTTCATCGCCCGGCGAAACAAAATTGAGACATTGACGTTCCAAGATTGATTTTCGAGCGAGGAACTCAGCTGGATAGTGATTGGAACTTGATGTATCCGCGAAAGTGGATGCTATAATATTAGCAACATCAGACCGACAGGTAATGACATTGCCATTGATTTTTAGGCCAGAAACAGTGCTAGATTTTGAGCGGCCAGATATTTTTCTGACCTTCTCCCATACTTTAGAAACTGAAGTGGAGGTTGTAATGGAAGAAATGTATTTCTGCCATGACGCTTTCTTATTCTTCCGAACAATTCTTCTAGCTTTTGCCTTGGCTTGGAAGTAATGGATCATATTCTCGGTGGTTGGAAATCGCCTGAAATGGCGAAAAATACGTCGTTTTTCTCGGATAGCAATCTTGCACTCATCGTTACACCAGGGAACGGGTATTCTATTAGAATGAATAGGTGTTAGAGGAATACTCTCTTGTGCAGCAGACTTGATTGCATCCGTGAAATACCGAACATGGTCGTCCACGTCAACGAAAACACTTTCACCAAATACGGCCAACTCCGAGAACAGATTCCAATCTGCTCGCTTTAAAGCCCATTTCGGACAACGAGCATCAGAATCTGAGTTCTGCAAAACTTTCAGAACGATCGGAAAGTGGTCACTTTGATGCAAGTCTGAGTGCACATGCCACTCAAACAATGGAGCTATTGCTGCAGAACAGATCGTTAGATCAATCGCAGTGAAAGATCTCCACGCGGCAGAAAAATGTGTCATGCTACCATCATTTAAGATGACATGTGTACTTGCGGTGAATAGGTGTTCCAAACGTCTACCGCGTTGATTAATCGTACTTGATCCTCATTCAGGATTATGAGCGTTGAAATCACCTATAAGAATGAATAGAGCAGGCAATTGATCAATTAAATCAACGATATCACGCATATCGACATTGTCGTTTGGAGGAAGATAGATAGAACATAAAGTGACCAGAAAAGGAATAGCAACACGGACAGCTACAGCTTGTAATGCAGAATTCAAAGTAATCTCCTCACAATACACATTTTCGCGAACCAGAATCGCTACTCCACCACGAGCTTGGCCATCAGTAGGCACATCAGTACGAAATACTGAGAAGCCTCGTAATGAAACAGCTCTGGTGTCTCGAAAATGTGTTTCTTGTAAGCATATGCAAGAGGGAGTCTGCTCGGCATTGAGAGCTTTAAATTCCTCAAAATGGCTGTAGAAACCATTACAATTCCATTGTAGTATGGGAGGCATTATTTGGGTGTGGAATATTTATCTCGCTCTGGCCTAGAAAGTTTAAAGCTAGTGACTTCCATAGGAGAAGAGGATCTCGAAGATTGAGATCCCTTACTAGGAGAAAATTTGGAGATGGAAGAACTCGAAACATTAGATGTTTCTCGTACCTCCATGGAATGTTTTTTCGAAATAGATTTCGGCGTAGAACTAGGGCTTGTCTTTATATGAATAATTTTTTGCTTTGGTTTAACGGTCAATTTTAATTTTGGTTGGTCTATGATTTTTACAGCTGCATTCGATCTGGATTTTAAATTTTGATTAACTTTAGATTTTGGAATGTTAGTTTTAACAGAAGGTAAATTTGGAACACTTGTAGAAATATTAGAGAAAGGAAAGTCATCAGTCTGAACGGCAATGGATATTTTTAAAACGGGAGTTGCAGCGATTGTGGCGAAAGAACGGCTAAAGACAGGACTGGTCTGTGTTTTGAACTTCTTGCGGGCGTCGAAATAGGAAATCTTATCCATAATTTTGATTTCAATTATCTTCTTTTCTTCCTGATTGCGTGGACAATCAGCAAAAAAAGAAGGATGATTGCCAGAACAATTAACGCAATGGGCCGGACCTTTACATTCCTCGCCCAAATGCTCCTGTTCACTGCACCGTGGACACACAGCCTGTGCGTCACAACGGGATGCAGTGTGCCCGAATTTCTGGCATTTAAAACATCGCATTGGTCGAGGAAAGTATGGTCTCACAGAGCAACTGTGAAACCCAACCTTAATCCTGTCTGGAAGCTTATCTAGTCCAAAAGTTAAAACTACTGACGTTGTATTTTTAACTTCGCCGTTCCTCTTGGAAGTAAGCCGTCGACAGTCAATAACACCCTGACTTGCAAGTTCCCGCTTGCACTCGTCCATCTCAACAAATAGCAGGTCGTAACATGATATTACGCCCTGACATGAGTTGAGGGACTTGTGCGCCTCCACTACAATAGGCATGCCAAATAAAACTGTCGCTTTTAATAAAGACTTGGTCTGCAAAGAATTAGCTGTTTCAACCAAAAGAGTACCGTCGCGTAACCGTTTGGTGGATTTAGGTTCTCCACCAGCCAGTTCGTTCAGGCTCCTCGCCAAACCAAAGCAAGAGACTTCAGATATGGTTTTACCCTCTTCCGTCCTTTTAACAATTAAAAATTTGGGCGAAAATTTATTTTCGCCCTTCAAGAAATTTTCTCCCTCGTCCGATAACGGACGAGATCTTTTTGGGGGAGGGGCCCCCGGGGTTTTTGTTTTTGTTGCCATAAACAAATAGAAAGATTCATCTCCTGGTCTCCCCACCCACCACGGAGCCACAATTTGGGACGTCACACCACAAACTGGCGTGATCGCCAGGGCTAACCAGGAGATATAGTCCCCCTCACCTGGCAATAAGCTTCAGAACGCTGCGAGCCACTCTCTCCAACGTCTAAAGACTTACCTCCAGGGCCGTGGGACTCACCTTACCGGTACCGAGAACGTAACGGCAAGCCGATTGGCCAGATAGGGTTAGTATCTGACCGCCCGTTTCGCAAGAATCCGAAGCCAAAGAGGTGTGTTGCGTGTAAGCTCAACCACCAGGATCATCTTCTCCTTCCTTACGGGTCTCCACGCACGGCAAACACGCGGGTGAGCAAAAGAATAAGAAAGAAAAGTCCGCAGAAGATTGGCTCACTAACCTTCCGGTCAAAGTCCAGATGGAACACTGTGTTTTTAACGAGGTACCTTCCTCGCCCATTGGTCGCCTCTTACGACCAGCAGAGGTGCTGCGGGTGAATTCTAACCCCCACCCGCAGGGGGCGTTCAATTTTGAATTTCAATTCCTAATGTCAATCTCGAATTTCAATTATGCATTTCAATTTCGAAATTCAATCTCGACATTTGGTTTCGAATATCAATTTCGAATTCCGATTTTCATTTTCGAATTTCAATTTCGAATTTTAATTCCGAATATAAATATATCAATTTCAAATTTCAATTTTAAATTCGAATGTCGAATTTAAATTTCGAATGTCAAACTCTAGTTTCGATTTCGAATAAAAATTTTGAATTTGAATTTCGAATTACAATTTAAAATTTCAATTCCGAATTTCAGCTTCAAATTTCAATTCCTAATTTCATTTTCGAATTTTGATTTCGACTTTCAATTTCAAATTTCAATGTCGAAATTCAATTCTAAATTTCAATTCTGAATTTCAATTTTGAATTTCGAATTTTAATTTCGCATTTCAATTACCAATTCAATCACTACTTTCGATTTTCAATTTCGAATATCTATTTCGAATTTCAATTTTGAATTTCAATTTCGAATTTCAATTTCGAATTTCAATATCGAATGTCAGTTTTGAATTTAAAATTTGAATGTCGACTTTCAATTTCGAATTCCAATTTCGATTTTTAATTCCAAATTCCAATTGCGCCATTGAATTTCAATCTCGAATTAAAAATTTCTGTTTCGAATTTTAAACTCAATGTTGAATTTCAATTTCGAATTTCAATTTCGAATTTCAATTTCGCATTTCAATTCCTAATTTCAATTCCGAATTTGGAAAGTCAAATTCGATGTTCAATTTCGTGTATCAAATTCGAATTTTGAATTTCAAATTCTAATTTTGAATTTCAAATTCGAATGTCGAATATCAATTAAAAATATCGAATTTCATTTTCGAATTGCAAATTCGTAATTCAATTTCGAATTTCAATTTCGATGTTCAATTTCGAATTTTACTTAAATAATTCCATTTAGAATTTTAAAATTCAATAATGATTATTATTTTATTATCGAATTTAAATGTCGAATTTTAAATTCGAATTTCAATATCGAATTTCAATATCGAATTTAAATTTTGAATGTCCAATTTCAATTTCGAATTACAATTTCGAATTTTGATTACGAATTCAATTTCGAATTTAAATTCAGAATTTCAATTTCGAATTTTAAATTCGTATGTAGAATTTCCATTTCGAATTACAAATCCGGATTTCAATATCGAATTGGGATTTTCTATTTCAATTTTCAATATCGAATTTCAATTCTGAATATCAATTTTTAATAACGAGTTTCAATTTCGAATTTTAATTACCAATTCAATCACTACTTTCGATTACGAAAAGCAGTTTCGTATTTCAATTACGAATATCTATTTCGAATTTTAAATTTGAATGACAAATTTTAATTTCGAATATTAAATTCGAATTTCCATTTTGAATTTCAATTCCGAATTTTTATTTTTAATTTCATTTCGAATTTTAATTTCGAATTTCAATTTTGAATGTCCATTTTGAATTTAAAATTTGAATGTCGAATTTCAATCTCGAATTTCAAATTCAAAATTTGAATTTCATTTTCGAATGTCAATGTCAAATTTTAGTTTCGCAAGTCCAATTTCACTTTCGAATTCAAAGCTCAAGTTCAAGTGTCACCATCAAATTTCAATCTCGAATTAAAAATTTCAGTTTCGAATTTTTAATTCGATGTCAAAATTCAATTACAATTTCTGATTGCAATTTCGAATTTCAATATCGAATTTGGAAAGTCAAATTCGATGTCCAATTTCGTGTATCAAATTTTGAATTTCAAATTCGAATGTCGAATTTCAATTAAAAATATCGAATTTCATTTTCGAATTGCAATTTCTTAATTTAATTTCGAATTTCGATATTTACTTACATAATTCAATTTCGAAATTCAATAACTATTATCATTTTGTTATCGAATTTCAATGTCGAATTTTAATTTGCAATTTCGAATTCTAATTTCGACTCTCAATTACGAAAATCATTTCAATTTCGAATCTCGATTTCGAGTTCTAATTTCGAAATTCAAATTCGAATTTTGAATCGATTTTCATTGTATTCCAATTTCCTATTTCAATTTTGAATTTCAAATAACAATTTCGAATTTCTGTGTAGAATTTCAATTTCAAATTTAGAATATCAATCTCGAAACCCTGTGACAAATTTCAACTTCGAATTACATTTTAAAATTTCAATTTCGAATTTAAATATAGAATTTCAATTTGAATATCAATTTCGAAATTAAATCTCCATTAACAAATATAAACTTCGAAATTCAAATTTCGATATCGAATTTTAATCTCAAATTTCAAAATCGAATTTAATTTCGAAATCTAACATCGAATTTCAATGTCATATATCAATTTAGAAATTCAATTTCTGGTTTAAATTCCGAATTTCAATTTCGAATATTAATTTCGAATTTAAATTTTGAATGTCCAATTTCAATTTCGAATTTTGATTACGAATTTCAACTTCGAGTTTCAGCATCGATCTTCATTCTCGAATTTCAAATTTCGGGTTCGAATTTCAGTTTGAAATTCGAATGTTGAACTTCTAATTCGAATATCGAATTTCAAATTCGAATGTCACTTTCGAGGTAGGTAGGTAGGATTAAAATTTAAAGGCGTATCAGCCTCTTGGGCTATTCACGCCATAAACTATATTATGAAAGAACCTAACTAAATATATGTTATGTAAAAATAAAATTGTAAACTTAATATCTATTAAATGTAAAATATTAATAAATGCATATATAAATAAATAAAATGTACAGGTTTAAAATTGTAAAAATAAATGATATTGTAAAATATTATTGAGTGCTAAAAAAAATACGTGTATAAATAAAATTAATGACAAAGCTAGCACTTTTAAATAAAGGCAAATAGACCTGTATTCCTGAGGAACAGGACGACCCTATCAATGAGTGTCGAATGGTCACCAAGGGCCACCGACAGGTCAAGTGACAGACCCGCCCTGTTTCGCTGCTCGGTAAACTGGGAGCACTCCAACAAAACGTGCGCCACTGTCAAAGCAGTGTCACATGTTTCGCACATCGGAGCCTCCTCACGGCGCAGAAGATGACCATGCGTCCACCAGGTGTGTCCTATCCGGAGTCTCGCCACAGCGACCTCCTCCTTTCGGGATGCCCTATGGGAGGAATCCCATGGCCTCACGTTGTGCTTAACATATTTAAGCTTGTTGGAAATTATATGACTCCACCTTTCCTGCCACTGATTCATGATCAGATGCCTAAAATGACCTTTGAGGTCATCAGCAAGCACCCGATCATAATCAATGGTGGCCTTGGACAAAGCTCGTTTAGCTGCTGCATCAGCTGCTTCATTCCCGCGAATACCAACATGACTCGGTACCCAAATAAAGCGCACGATAGACCCTTTTGACGATAATGTCATCAAGGTTGCTTGTATCTGCTGCAAGAGAGGATGTTTAGGGTACAAAAAATCAATCGCTTTCAAAGCGCTCATTGAGTCTGACACAATAACAAAAGAATTACGTGCGAGTCTGCAAATATAGAGAAGTGCTTGGTAGAGTGCATACAGCTCTGCCGTGTATACGGACGAGAGTTTGTGAAGTCGAAACTCACACGCACCTCTTGCCGATATATAAGCACATGCAACCCTGTCGTTGCTCTTTGAACCGTCGGTGTAAATGCGAATCCATTGCCGATAGTTGGCAATGATTCGAGCAAACTCACGTTGGAACAGAATGGGTGGAGTAGCGGATCGATCCAGCTTTGAAAGCGCATAGTTGGTATTCGGACGGGAGAATGTCCAAGGTGGAAAGGGGCTGAAAGAAGTGTCTGGGGTTGAAGGAAGTTCAAAATTAACTTCTCCAAAAGTATTGCGAGATCTGATAGAAAAGGAACCCACCGAACGAGCTCTTCTGTCATAAATCTCCGCAAACTGTTGACCAAAGACAGTGTCAAAAACCAGGTGATATAGTTTCGACTTCATGGCTGCCGTGTAGTTCATGGTCAAAAGCCTGCGACGATCATACAGAGAAGGCTCGCCAGCTTCGCACAATATACTTGGTATTGGGCTGGTACGAAAAGCAGCAGTAGCAAGACGAATACCAGTATGGTGTATCGTATCAATGGTTTTGATAACGGATGGACTGGCAGACACGTAAGCGATACAGCAATAATCCAGCTTGGAGCGTATCAGAGCCCGATACAGGCGCAGCATAGAAATTCTATCGGCACCCCACGATTTGGAAGAAAGAACTCGCAATAGATTTAGAGAAAGCCGACATTTTGCCTTCAAAGCCACAAGATGGGCACGCCAGTTAAGCTTCTTGTCAAATAGAAGACCAAGAAAACGGGCAGTTTCCACAAATGGAAGATCAGTACCGTTGAGAGAGAGAACAGGATCTAAGTGAAGGTGACGGCGTTGACAGAAGTGAATGCACTCTGTCTTGGCCGCAGAAAATACGAAACCTTGCTCAGTAGCCCAGGTATGAAGACGACTGATTGTTAACTGCAGCTGACGCTCTATGGAAGCCATATTGCGAGAACTGCAGAAAATTGCCAAGTTGTCCACGTACAAGGAACCCAGCACAGGTGAACGAATACACTGTGCAACACCGTTGATGGCCACAGCAAACAACGTGACACTCAGAATAGACCCTTGCGGTACTCCGTTTTCTTGAGTAAAAATGTTGGAGAGGTCATTTCCCACACGAACTTGAAACTTCCTTAAGGAAAGAAAGCTTTCAAGAAATATGGGAAGATTACCTCTTAAGCCCCAGGAGTGTAAAGTGCGCAAAATACCAAAACGCCAAGTGGTATCATAAGCCCGGGAAATATCAAAGAACACAGCTACCATATGTTGCTTGTTGAGAAAAGCATCCCGGATGGTTGATTCAAGTCTTACCAGGTGGTCTTCAGTGGAACGGAAACGGCGGAAGCCGCACTGGATGTTATCTAACAGGTTGTTTGATTCCAGGAACCAAACAAGACGCCTGTTGATCATGCGTTCCATGAGCTTGCAGACACAGCTGGTAAGCGAGACTGGGCGATAGCTAGATGGCAGTGTTTTGTCTTTTCTAGGCTTTGGGATTGGTACGATAATAGCATCGCGCCATGGTGTTGGGCAGATACCAGAAAACCAAATGCGATTATACATTTGTAAAAGAAATGTTTTTCCAGCAGGATTCAAATGGCGAAGCATCTGGTAGTGAATCGAATCAGGTCCAGGTGCGCTGTCGTGAGAATCTGAAATCGCACTTTCAAGTTCATCCACGCTGAAAGAAAGATAGAAGATTTCATCGCCCGGCGAAACAAAATTGAGACACTGACGTTCCAAGATTGATTTTCGAGCGAGGAACTCAGCTGGATAGTGATTGGAACTTGAAGTATCCGCAAAAGTGGATGCTATAATATTAGCAACATCAGACCGACAGGTAATGACATTGCGTTGACAGAAGTGAATGCACTCTGTCTTGGCTGCAGAAAATACGAAACCTTGCTTAGTAGCCCAGGTATGCAGACGATTGATTGTTAACTGCAGCTGACGCTCTATGGAAGCCATATTGCGAGACCTGCAGAAAATCGCCAAGTCGTCAACGTACAGGTATCCCAGGACAGGTGAACGAATACACTGAGCAACACCGTTGATGGCCACAGCAAACAACGTGACACTCAAAATAGATCCTTGCGGTACTCCGTTTTCTTGAGTAAAAATGTTGGAAAGATCATTTCCCACACGAACTTGAAATTTCCTTAAGGTAAGAAAGCTTTCAAGAAATATGGGGAGATTACCTCTCAAGCCCCAGGAGTGTAAAGTGCGCATAATACCAAAACGCCAAGTATTATCATAGGCCCGGGCAATATCAAAAAACACCGCTACCATATGTTGCTTGTTGAGAAAAGCATCCCGGATGGTTGATTCAAGTCTTACCAGGTGGTCTGCAGTGGAACGGAAACGGCGGAAGCCGCACTGGATGTTATCCAACAGGTTGTTTGATTCCAGGAACCAAACAAGACGCCTGTTGATCATGCGTTCCATGAGCTTGCAGACACAACTGGTAAGCAAGACTGGGCGATAGCTAGATGGCAGTGTTTCGTCTCTTCCAGGCTTTGGGATTGGTACAATAATCGCATCATGCCATGGTGTTGGGCAAATACCGGAAAACCAAATGCGATTATACATTTGTAAAAGAAACGTTTTTGCAACAGGATTCAAATGGCGAAGCATCTGGTAGTGAATAGAATCAGGTCCAGGAGCGCTGTCGTGCGAATCTGAAATCGCACTTTCAAGTTCATCCACGCTGAAAGAAAGATGGTAGATTTCGTCGCCCGGAGAAACAAAATTGAGACAGTGACGTTCCAAGATTGATTTTCGAGCGAGGAACTCAGCTGGATAGTGATTGGAACTTGAAGTATCCGCGAAAGTGGATACTATAAAATTAGCGACATCAGACCAACAGGTAATGACATTGCCATTGATTTTTAGGCCAGAAACAGTGCTAGATTTTGAGCGGCCAGATATTTTTCTGACCTTCTCCCATACCTTTGAAACTGGAGTGGAGGTTGTAATGGAAGAAATGTATCTCTGCCATCACGCTTTCTTACTCTTCCGAACAATTCTTCTAGCTTTTGCCTTGGCTTGGAAGAATTGGATCATATTCTCGGTATTTGGGAATCGCCTGAAATGGCGAAAAATACGTCGTTTTTCTCGGATAGCAATCTTGCATTCATCGTTCCACCAGGCAACGGGTATTCTATTAGAATGAATAGGTGTTAAAGGAATATTTTCTTGCGCAGCAGACTTGATTGTATCCGTGAAATACCGAACATGGTCGTCCACGTCAACGAAATCATTTTCACCAAATACAGCCAACTCCGAGAATAGATTCCAATCTGCTCGCTTTAAAGCCCATTTCGGACAACGAGCATCAGAATCTGAGCTGTGCAAAACTTTAAGAATGATCGGAAAGTGGTCACTTTGATGCAAGTCCGAGTGCACATGCCTCTCAAACAATGGAGCTATTGCTGCAGAACAGATCGTTAGATCAATCGCAGTGAAAGACCTCCACGCTGCAGAAAAATGTGTCATACTACCATCATTTAAGATGACATGTGTACTTGCGGTGAATAGGTGTTCCAAACGTCTACCACGTTGATCAATAGTTCTTGATCCCCATTCAGGATTATGGGCGTTGAAATCACCCATAAGAATGAATGGAGCAGGCAATTGATCAATTAAATCAACGATATCACGCATATCGACATTGTCGTTTGGCGGAAGATAGATAGAACATAAAGTGACCAGAAAAGGAATAGCGACACGGACAACAACAGCTTGCAATTCAGAATTCAAAGCAATCTCCTCAAAATACACATTTTCACGAACCAGAATCGCTACTCCATCACGAGCTTGCCCATCAGTAGGCACATCAGTACGATATACTGAGAAACCTCGTAATGAAACAGATCTGGTGTCTTGAAAATGTGTTTCCTTTAATCAAATGCAGGAAGGATTCTGTTCGGCATTGAGAACTTTAAATTCTGCGAAATGGCTGTAGAAACCATTACAATTCCACTGTAGTATGGGAGGCATTATTTGGGTGTGGAAAATTTATCTCGCTCAGGCCTACAGAGCTTAACGGTTGTGACTTCCATAGGAGAAGAGGATCTCGAAGATTGAGATCCCTTACTTGGAGAAAATTTGGAGATGGAAGAACTCGAAACCCTGGATGTTTCTCGTACCTCCATTGAATGTTTCTTCGAAATAATTTTCGGCGTAGAAGATGGGCTTGATTTTATATGAGTAATTTTTTGTTTAGGTTTAACGGTCAATTTTGATTTTGGTTCGTTTATGATTTTGACAGCTGTTTTCGAAATTGATTTTAAATTTTGACGAACTTTAGATTTAGGAATGTTAGTTTTAACAGGAGTTAAATTTGGAAGAGTTGTAGCAATATTAGGGGAAGGAACGGTGTCTGTTTGAATTACTTTAGATTTTTTAATGACGGTTGTGGTAGCGATTGAAGCGATTGAACGACTAAAAACTGGACTAGTCTGCAATTTGAATTTCTTGCGGGCGTCGAAATAAGAAAGTTTGTCAATAATTTTGATTTCAAAAATCTTTCTTTCTTTCTGATTAAGTGGACAGTCAGAAAAGAATGCAGGATGATTGCCAGAACAATTAACGCAGTGGGCCGGACCCTTACATTCCTCGCTCAAATGCTCCTGCTCACCGCACCGTGGACACACAGCCTGTGCGTCACAACGAGATGCAGTGTGCCCGAACTTCTGGCATTTAAAACATCGCATTGGTCGAGCAAAGTATGGTCTCACGGAACAACTGTGAAAACCAACCTTAATCTTCTCCGGTAACTTATCTAGCCCGAAAGTTAAAACAAAAACGTCGTATTTTTAACTTAGCCGTTTTTCTTCGTGGTAAGCCGTCGACAGTCTATGACACCCTGACTTGCAAGTTCCCGTTTGCACTCGTCCATCTCAACAAACAGCAGGTCGTAACACGATATTACGCCCTGACATGAGTTGAGGGACTTGTGCGCCTCCACTACGATTGGCATTCCAAATAATATAGTCGCCTTCAAAAGTAATTTTGTTTGCAACGCATTTGCAGTTTCGACCAAAAGAGTACCATCGCGTAAACGTTTGGTGGATTTGGGTTCTCCATGAGCCAGTTCGTTCAAGCTCCTCGCCAAACCAAAACATGACACTTCGGAAATGGATTTACCATCTTCCGTTCGCTTAATAATCAGAAATTTGGGCGAAAACTTATTTTTGCCCTTTAGAAAACTTTCTCCCTCCGATAACGGACGAGATCTTTTTGGGGGAGGGGCCCCCGGGGTTTTTGTTTTTGTTGCCATAAACAAATAGAAAGATTCATCTCCTGGTCTCCCCACCCACCACGGAGCCACAATTTGGGACGTCACACCACAAACTGATGTGAACGCCAGGGTTAACCAGAAGATATAGTCCCCCTCACCTGGCAAAAAGCTCCAGAACGCTGCGAGCCACTCTCTCCAACGTCTGAAGACTTACCTCCAGGATCGTGGGACTCACCTTACCGGTACTGAGAACGTAACGACAAGCCGGTTGATCAGATAGGGTTAGTATCTGACCGCCCGTTTCGAAAGAATCCGAAGCCAAAGTGGTTTGTTGCGTCAGCTCAACCACCAGGATCATCTTCTCCTTCCTGACGGGTCTCCACGCACGGCAAACACGCGGGTGAGCAAAAGAAAAGGAAAGAAAGGTCCGCAGAAGATTGGCCCACTAATCTTCCGGTAAAAGTTCAGATGGAACTGTGTGTTTTTTACGAGGCACCTCCCTCGCCCATTGGTCGCCTCTTACGCCCAGCAGAGGTGCTGCGGGTGAATTCTAACCCCCACCCGCAGGGGGCAATATAAAATTGTCATCTTTCAATTCATCGACTCATAAATATTACTGTGCCTCTTAAAAAATATAATAGAGAACTAAATATCAGCAAAACGATTGCTACTAGCAATAGGTATGACCATAACTTGATATACCAAATGAATAACAAAACACTGCAAAAAGAAATATATAATGGGATAATTAATCATTCTCATGTTTGCGGTAATTTTTTGTACGTCTTATTCAATCCTTTTCGTTAGTTATTTCTTTACCAAATTTAACGTAAACAGCATCACAGATTATTTATTCGTAATCCATCTATAATTTGTTACCTTCTATTCTCTTTCAGTTTAATGCCGGCATTTAAAATGAACAGATCTATTCGTGAATTCTGTGTATTTTATGCTTATTTGAACGGTGAGTAAAGCCTGTCTTTACCCATTACATTTCTGCCTATATAAGTATAAACACCAGTATGATATTATACTGGTCCATGTGTGTGATTTATTTGTGAATCCTATCCTAAACCTTTGTATAAGACGCTAGCCATGTAACCGCTACGTGTGGGAGATAGTCGAGTTGCGTCCAACGAAGTACCACGTACTGGTCTGGTGCCAGCGGTGCCCTGCCTGCCAGCTATAGTGTTATGATCAGGAGGAGCTCAACTTACGCATGCACCTTCAAGTGTGCTGGTGGAGACTGCGTTTTAACTCGGCTATAACTCTTACTCCTGATACCATGCAGATCACTTGTTGAGGGTGTCAAGTCCTCACAGATTCACGCAGCTAGTCTGTGTGGAGCAAACTAACAGGCAGATTTGCAGATTCACGTAGCATGTTTGTGTGGAGCGGAGCCAACGGGCAGATTCGAAGATTTACACAGCTTGTCTGTGTGGAGCGGGGCCAATGGGGCAGATTCGCAGATTCACACAGCATGTCTACGTGGAGCGGAGCCTAGTACTCACAGATCTTTGCTATATTGCTTTGAGTGAGGGTGTTTATTTCACAGTGAAATATTCTACTATTCTTTTGTTATCCTTTTGTGGTATATGACATTATTGTTTGTACGGCTTTCTCACTGAGTGTAACCCACTCATGGTTGTATTTTAATTACAGAATATCTAGGAAGTAGCGCAAGTAGCTCTTTGGACCATCCCGTCGACCGTACTACTCAATCGACAATACTATTATTTTTAATAAAAAATGAGAAAAAAATTAAATAAAAGAAATTTTATTTTCCCTAACCATTCAATACTCAGAACAAAAATTACATGAAATTTAAATACATAGGCAATAAATTTAGATAAGATAATATTGTACCAGGTTTTTACTACAACAGTAACTGAAAGAATTTATAAGTTAACACTATGTTAATTTCGATAGACAAACTAGATTCATCCGGTATATATGAAATTAAATGCAGTAACTGTGATCATTTTATATAGAGCAAACAGATTGAAGTTTTGGCGAAAGAACCATTTAATTGAGAAAAACCATATATGCAAGATAGATAATTTAAAAATATTACACAAAGCAGAGAAGGGTGCTAAATTAACATTTATAGATACTGTAGAAATAAACAAAACCTTAACCAGAAAGAAGCCCATACTAAATGAACAGTTAGACATCTGAAATAATCCCATACCTGAACCAAATATTACCATAATAAGATGTATTCCAAAGTTCGTTACCTTACCTGCCATAATCTGCCTTTATTTTTATATTATAGTTCATCTCCGACAAAGTTTGGCTTTTACCCACCTATCTGGAATTTCCATCATTTACTGCTTAATCCCATAACTTTTTGAGAGAATTTTTGTATTTCATTGTATTATAGATAGTTAAATCATTTGAAGCCTATAAGCTTGTTATCTTGTGTTCTCATATCAGACCTGAAGATGGTGTAATAACCGAAACTAGTCATCACTATTAAATATATTTTTGAAGCTTACACCGAGAATTGTTATTTTATGTAATTAGTATATCTCAGACAGATGAATTCAACGAATAAGTTTACGACCGTATTATATTTAATAAGACATCAATTTCTCAGCGGCCATGTATATACTTTTCACGCTTTTATGACGTTATCACTTTTGTGGTTTGGGAGGTCTATTGTTAAAAGAGAGAAAATGTTTAAAGTGATTGCAAAACTATTTACTATATTGTGCACAACAATAAATTAAGAGAGCCTGTAATGCAAAATAATATTAAACTATGGGACTTTGGACCAACTACACCTTAAACAGTTCTAAAATTCATTTGTGAAACTCAACATTGATTTTCTTATTGTATTTAACATCGTATTTTGCTTTTATTTCATGGAAAGGTATACAAAGTATATTAGTAGATGTGATGTAGTGTTAGAAATCGTTTAATGTATAAATTACATATACATTTGAATAATTTTGCATTTAATATGAACCCTACCCCTAATATAAGCAAGCCAAGTAACATAAGTTTAATTGTCAAACACTGTAGCTTGCACTACATCGTCGGCTGTATTACCATTAATTTAATAACACATACAGGCACGTGTTCACGAATTTAAGATGAGTATTAATAGGTGATAATAAATCAAATGGTTCGAGTAAATGTACTTATTGTTCTAATTTCAAAAAAGCAGCTAATTTGCTTGCATACTATACTCTAGCAACTTAGGGTGGCTTATTGTAACACAGTTTTAAAAATTCTGTTCTTACCCAAACAACTAACCACTCTCCTTACTTGTCAATATTCCATTTTTAGAGCTCCCGCACAAGTCAGTGCTCTCTCCAATATTTATTACTTCAAAAGTGATTACCACTAGTGCCCAGCTACTGGATTAGCATCACACTACAAGGACTATCCCCGCCCGTGAAGTGTTTATTTTCGTTACCAATCTCATTGATAAATGAAATTTAGTTAAGCACTTATTATATAATCCCAGTTTAATACCATAGTGTATTATTGCGTAGCTTTTCATTTATTCAAAAATTTTAGCGTATTGTTTGTATGCCAATATTACAATAAAATGCGTAGTTGTTGTTCTTTTGGATGTAGTGATGGTAAAAAATTCAAAGCATTAATAGTTGTTATTTAACCGTGAAACGTTAGGAATGTTATAGAATTTTTAACTATTAATGATAAATATATATATATATATATATATATATATATATATATATTTATATATATATATATATATATATATATATATATATATATATATATATATACATTTATATATATATATATATATATATATATATATATATATATAAATCATATAATCCGACCACATATAAAAATGCTGAGTCTAGAGTTAGTTGTAAACTTTCCACGAGACATAATCAAGATATGTAACACCTAGATTAGACAGTCTCTCTATGAGAATCAAGCTTGTAACATGGTATTGTAATTAATAAACGTTTTTTTAAAACGATATCCGAAAGTTGAAAAACATCATTGGTGCAGTCGGTAGGATTAGCCAACAATAGTTTGTGCAGTGAAAAACACAAAGTTACTCATCTAATTGACGTATTTCTATACGAAAAATTGGCTATTCACTACAACAAAAAGCAGGTATACTAAACACACTTAAGGCTTTATCAATAAGACCTTATACATCAACAACTTCATAACTGAGAAAGGGCTATCCCATCTCACGGCTAAACAGTGCCCATCAAGGACTATTCAAACGTCCCATCAGACCAGTACAAGCTTCAAGAACTTCACACCTCGTTTAATTCGTTCTACGAGAAGCAGTACGAAAACCCCAAATAGAAGACTCCTTACAATGAAAATCATGGTCATAATCCTATTTTTCTTGTAAGTAAAATTTTATATAACACATAGCTCTTATTATTAATAAAGAGTACGAGCCCCACACAAGGCAATTACACAACATTAATGTCCAGTTCTGAAAGTGACGAATTTGTGTTTGAATTTGAGATGAAAATAACTATCAAGTAAAATCGAAGGTTTTTATTTGTTACAGAATATTGGCTTAAGTATTACAATGCGTTTCGTACTCGTATATATAAAAAGAAGAAGGATGGTTATTTTCAATAATGTGAATATAATATCTTGTTGCGAATTACAGTTCGCATTTTGGTGGCGCTCTCATGGTGTCGTATCGACGAACATAGTTGACAGCGGAGCGCGGGAAATTGAAATGCCCAACACTCTCCCTCAATTTTAGCGTTCCCAGCATTCAAGGTTGACGATACCTAAGGCTGTAGTACATTTTTCATTCTTCGCGGTCGGTAATCCCTTCGACAAAACGTCTGCGATCATTTCTTCAGTCGGAAGATATTCTAGCTTCATTGATTTGTTTTTCAATATCTCTCGAATGAAATGATACCTTATATCTATATGCTTGGATCTCGAGTGATGAATCGGATTCATGGCGAGATTTCCGGCTCCTTGGTTATCATTGTAGATAGTAATTTCCGAAAAATAGTCAAATCCCAGTTCGGCTAGAAAACCAATAAGATGGATGGCTTCTTTTGTGGCCTCAGCGATGGCCATGTACTCGGCTTCTGTTGAGGATAGGGCAACGGTACGTTGTTTTCTTGATTCCCAGGACACGGCTCCCCCGGCGAGTATAAAGGCATATCCTGTATAGGAGCGTCTGTATACGACGCAACTAGCCCAATCGGCGTCAACATAACCAGCTAAGTGTTTTCGTGTCCGTTGGAACTGTAAACCCTTGTCTATGATTCCTTTGAGGTATCTTAAGGCCCTTTTTGCAGCAATCCAGTGTTGTTTCCCGTTACAAGTGTTAAATTGGCTCAGGGAGCTGACGGCATGTGCAATATCTGGACGTGTGCCCATGGCAAGGTACATTAGTGCTCCAATTAACTCACGATAAGGATACTTTGTTTCATTTTCTTCATGTTCCAGTATTTCGTTTAATTTATTTCCGATGGCAATAGGAGTTAATTTTTTTTGCAGTTTGCAGTTCTCCATCCCAAATCTTTTCAAAACTTCGGATATGTACCCACTTTGAGATAGGCAAATTCTCTCCCTGCTTTGGTGAATTTCTATGCCTAAACAGTATTTAGCGAGTCCCAGATCTCGCACGACAAACCGTTTCGACAATTCATCTTTGATATTCTTGGCCTTGTGATCATCCACTGATGTGATGAGTATGTCGTCGACATAAATTAGTACAAACGTCTGTCTGTCGGTATCGGCGTATATACAGGGATCGGCATTCGTCGGTAGCATTCCAATGTTTTTAAGGGCGTCATCTAGCTTAGAATGCCATTGTCTACCGGCTTGACGTAGTCCATATAAGGCCTTCTTTAGTTTACATACCTTATTCTTTCCGCATAGGTTTGCAAACATTATCTTAGCTTTTGTAATGAGTGATTTATTTTCGTCTGTTTGTATTATCCTCTCGAGCATTTCTTTCAATAGTTTCGGTGTCTCCATGTATAGCTCTGTGTCTATATCTCCGTTGAGATATGCTGTTGTAATGTCTAGCTGATGTATTTTCATGTTTGATTCTGCCGAAAGTGCTGTTAGTAGTCTAAGCGAATTGAGTCTAGCCACTGGTGCAAAGGTGTCATGAAAATCGATTCCGGGGCGTTGAACGAATCCTCTTGCTACTACTCGTGCTTTCCTGCGTTCTATGTTTCCATTTGCTGTATATTTGTTTCGGAGTATAGTTCGGCTTCCGATGATCTTGGCGTCCGACGGTTTGTCTACAACGTCCCAAGTATCGTTGGCAATTAAAGACTTGATTTCCGACAGAATGGCCTCTTTCCATTCTTCAACATATGGACCTGACATAGCCTCCGAAAATGGTATCTCCGAAGCGAGCATGGCAATATTTGTTTCTTGCTGATCTTCATCATCTGAGCCATCAGATGAATTTTCTGTTGTTTCACTGTTTGGGCAGGATAAGGGCTTGTCGGATGCCTCGTTTCGATTCTCTTTTATTAAACAGTATTGTTTGGAAGGTCTACCTGGTTTTCCTGTCCGAATAATTCGAGGTCTACCCGGGCCTTTCTTCGTGATTGAAATTGTCTCAATCGTTTCTTCAGCTGGATGTGTATCGATTTCGGAGATTCCGCCTAGTTTTATGGCTAATTCCGTTTCTTGGTCAACATTTGAGTACTTGGTTTCATCAGTAGTGATGTCATCGGATGTCTCATTGGAATAATATTCGTCGAAGAATTTTACATCTCTTGACACTCGGATTTTTCGTTCTTCAGGGATCCAGATGCGGTAGGCTTTAGAGATCTCGGAATATCCGACGAAAATCCCTTCAATTCCTTTGGCATCGAATTTCCCTTTGTTAGGATCTTTGGATAGCATGTATGCTCTGCAACCAAAAGTTTTTAAATGTTTGATGTTAGTTTTTGAGCCTATCCATTTTTCGTAGGGAGTTGCATGGTTCAGGACTTCGGTTGGACATCTGTTTCTTATGTGATTTGCGGTTGCTATTGCTTCTGCCCAAAAAGATGGTGGGAGTCCTGACTGGATCATCATGCAACGAGCCGCTTCAACCAAGGTGCGATTCTTTCTCTCAGCAATCCCGTTTTGCTGAGGGGTATATGGCACGGATAATCTGCGACGAATCCCAGATTTTTTCAGTAACTGGTTCATTTCGTCGTTGCAATATTCCGTCCCGTTGTCAGATTGAAGAGCTTTTATTTTTCGACCAGTTTGAGTTTCGGCAAATTTCTTGTATTCAGAAAACTTTGCAAAAACTTCGCTCTTGTTCCGTATAAAATAGATTTCACACCAACGACTGTTTTCGTCTATAAAGGTGATGAAGTATCGAGAACCGTTCTTGGATTCTGTCCTCATTGGGCCACAAATGTCGGTATGGACCACATTTAGAATTCCTGAAGCGTTCTTAGTATGGGTTGGAAATGGAGTATTGGTCATTTTTCCTAGTATGCAAATTTTACATCTGTTTGGTTTTTCCCCTTTCTTGAATTTCATTCCGTTCACTGTTTGATTGTTTTCCATCATTAATAAATCTTTGTGGTTGATGTGTCCAAGACGCTCGTGCCAGATATCTGCATCACTACGACTGTTGTCTGCGAGGGCACAGGCTTCTTGGGTTCCTCTTCTCAAAAAGAATAAATCGTCTTCACGATCAGCTATCAACTTGATTTTGCCTTGTAAATTTCTGATAATAGCATGATCTTTGGTGAACAATACTTCATGTTCTTTATCTACGATTTTAGAGACGGACATCAAGTTTATATTTTAATCTGGAACAAGCAAGGTTTCTTCGAGTTTTATTGCTTTACTCACGTGACCGTCTGAAGCATTTATTTGTACGCCACCTTTGGACATTACAGGAATTGTAGATCCGCATGCTAGTTTTAGTCCACTTTGTGTGTTTTTTGTATTTATGAACAATTCTTCATTTTTGCATAAATGAGAAGTGCACCCGCTGTCCAGACACCATCTTTCTCTGCTGATGTTATTTGTCTTGAAAGTTGATAATGTATTCGCAATCTCGTTCACATCCTTGTTGACAGGATAGCTTTCTTCAACGTTACCGGCGTAGCTCTCTTCAATGTTGCCAACGTCTTTCTCTTCAACGTAGTTTGTGTTTTGATTTGAGTTTCTCTTCTTTGCACGACAATCGGCTGCTTTATGGCCTGGTTTCTTGCAGTAGTTGCAATTGTATCTTGGACGTTGTACCTGATTCTTGTCACGTTGATTGAAATTTGTGACCTTTCTCTGCATGTTGAATGCTGATTTGCCATGATGATTGACGAACATCGCACCATATGAATGATTAGCATTCGGTTTCTGAGATTTTCTGGCGTTATCTTCTTCCACAATTTTTATTTGTAATGATTCGGCATCGGGAAGGTTGTCTCTCGACTCTATGGCAACTCTAAAGTTTTCGAAGCTATTAGGCAAGCTGTAGAGTAGCATAATAGTCATGAGATCGCCATTAATGTCAATTTCCATCGATTGTAGTTTGTCCACGGTGTCAAAGAACTTTGACAAGTGTTCGCGGACGTCACCGTTTTCCTCCATTTTATGTTGCATTAAACTTTTTAGTAATGTTGCCTTTCGGGCAGGTCCTTTTGACGCATATACGGACTCAAGTTTGTCCCAAACTTCTTTGGATGTGCTGCAACCACGTATTTGTTTTAGTTCGTTTGGGCTTATAGAAAGGATTAAATCTGACTTAGCTTTTCGGTCTCCGGCCACCCATGCGTTGAGTGCGACTTGCGATGTGCTGAGTGCTGCATCTTCTTTGTTGAAATTTGGCTTCGAAATATCGCCGCTGACGTAGCCCCATGCATCGTTTTTTATGAGTACTGCTTCCATCTGTATTTTCCACGTGTCAAGGTTGTTCCGCGTTAACATTTCAATCCTGGTAGAATTCACTATGTTAGTAGATGCCATTCTTTCTGTTATTTGGTGCTTCTCTTGTCTGAGTTCGTGCTTTAATCTGCACTGTTTGCAACATTGAGATGCGGGCGTTTATGATGAAGTGATTAATGCAGTTTCCGTGAAAATGTTGTTTTTGAAGTTAAGAACAAATACGCTTTCGATTTATAGATTACGTTATTCCACGTTTATCACTCGCGAGCCTAGGCCCAGAGAGTATGGGGAGATGGATTTCAACGTTAAATTGGTTGTACAACGTTTGCAAAGATGGCGGGTTCATGGAGGTTTAGTTGTCGCCGCAGCCACCGAGGGCGCGCGTTTTTTTTTTTTTTTTTTTTTTTTTTTTTTTTTTTTTTTTTTTAATGAAAGGATAGATGTACTTCTTTTTTCGTGGTACAGTAGACCACGAAATGCAAAAGTACCAAAGGTACCTCCTAAATAAAAACCATTATTTAATTAATACAAATATTTATTACTAATTCAGGTTTAAATTTTTCTTTATATAACATTCACATATTTATATGTTAAGATAACAATTATATTTTTATTATTAAATATTAATAATATATGGTAAGTATTTGGCTCTTCAGCCGCATAGCGAATATGAATTATATTCGATCAAGTAGTTTTTATAATGGAACAAGTAAATTAAAGAAAATTAATTTTAATAAGTACATATTTAATGAAGCTACAATTGAATTTTATCCAATCATTGCAATCTTTAAACCATTGTTCAACATTTAAATAAGTTTTTCTTCAATAATATGGTTTTGATTTTAATATAATTATTTTTTGTTGTATATTAAACAGCATTCTTTCTTTTACCCATTATTACATTCTTATACGCAGTATTGTTATCACGAAAAATTTCGATCTCGAGATTTTAACGAAAATATACGTTTTGACCTACCCCGAATCGATACTGACTATTTTTGGAGTGTCGTCCGTGTGTGTGTGTGTCTGTGTTCGAAATGTTTTGAACATACTCGATATGTTCTATAAACATGTGCAGGTGGAATAGCGCACAGTCGCGGATTGTTGATTTTTTCCAACCAAATTTGGAAAAGTGCCCTGTCTTTCGGAAAACAGGCGAATCGTTTTCCGTGATCAACGCATCCGGGAACACAACAGAATCGGTGATTTAAACGCATACTACGAACAAATTATTATAGAATTCATATCAAATGTTTACTATTTATTTGTGATTTAATACTTACATGCCACCAAAAATAAGATTGCTCAAAAACTAACACTTGTTTGAAATAAACAATATGAAATACAAAAGGATTTTCCGATAAATGACAGGACAAATCAATAAGGGACAAAAACAAAATTGTATGTATAATGTATTGCACAATAATAATTTACATTATGAAAAGACAATGCAAAATGGATTCCAATAAACGTACTTATAAACAAATAATTTATTTTTCCAAAAAATGCAGTATAAAATCATCCTAAATTTTTATTTGATTAGTAAAATAACAAGTAAATATTTAAAATTTATATACATTTAATTCGTTCAAATTTTTATAATTTTTTCATTATGGCGACGATGGCGACATCTAGAACAGCGGCGAATATGCAATTTTCTAACCTAACAAAACTCTGTCCAATAGTGGCTATGTTTCTTATTACTCCCCCTACTCTCTGCCTAGGCCCATAACCTGTTTGAATTTGAGATGAAAATAACTATCAAGTAAAATCGAAGGTTTTTATTTGTTACAGAATATTGGCTTAAGTATTACAATGCGTTTCGTACTCGTATATATAAAAAGAAGAAGGATGGTTATTTTCAATAATGTGAATATAATATCTTGTTGCGAATTACAGTTCGCATTTTGGTGGCGCTCTCATGGTGTCGTATCGACGAACATAGTTGACAGCGGAGCGCGGGAAATTGAAATGCCCAACAATTTGTAAGAACAACCCAGTGTAATATTGATAGAATTATATTAAGACAAACAAGGTCTAACCTAAATAATGAAAACAATATGACTTCTTTGCAAGATATTAAAAATTACGTTGAAATGATCCCAACATATGAAGGGGACATAACAACACTTAAAAATTTTATTCAAACCGTGGATGACGCATATGTCATCTTAAACACATTACAAATATCAGCAGTTCAAAAAGTATTTGCATTCAATTTAATAAAAAATAGATTAATAAATGATTCAAAAAAGATTGTTTCACAAAATAGATTTGCAAATTGGGAAGAACTAAAATTACACTTAACCACCAACTTTTCAGGCAAAACATCTGCTGAAACATTGCTAGAAGAATTATTTGAAACTAAATATAAGCAAAACACAGAATCTACATTGAAAACAATGTTAGTTAAATTCGAATTATATAAATAAAAAAATCTTGCAAAAAAAATATAATTTAGAACAAAAAAATGCTATTCTCCAAGAAAATCAAAAAGCTATTGTAAATAAATTTCTATCATTACTACCACCCATAATAAAAGGATCTTTTATTGTGAAACAACCTTCTACGTTAGAACAATGCGATTTGTTATTAAAAAACGAATTTAGCTACGCAAACTCATTACATAACAGTCCAATGACACGAAATGATAAACAATACACAAACACATCCAAAGACTTAAACTTTACCTTTAATCCTTCACCCAAGCAAGTTCCCGGACAATACTTCCCTTCAAAACCAGTTAATCTTTATGGACAACCAACTCCTGGACATAATAAATTTAAAAGACAAAACCTAGTAAATAACCATGAAACCCGTAAATTTCAACCTCAACCAATGTCAACACAGACACGAAACGCCCAACCTATGACCACATCAGCAATTAGACAAAAATATAACAACGAAATTCAAAATGAAGACATCGACCCGAACGAACAATATTTCGAAGAACACGAAATAGAGAATGATCACGATAATACCGATCCTTTTTTAGAAGAAAGCCTGGAAGTAGAGAAAAATACGTAATTACCTCAACATTAAAATCTATCCCCTTAATAAAATTTAACGACTATCTCATCTTAATTGATTCAGGCTGCGATATAACTTTAATCTCTCCAGACATTGTTAGACAAAGAAATTTAAAAATCATCCAGAAACCAATCACTTTTAAAACAGCTCAAGGGAAAGTAAAATGCAAAGACTGTGTTGAAATAAAAATTCTAAATAACAGCTTCGAATTTTTTATACACGAATTTCATAAGGAAAGCAACATGTTGTTCGGCGTAAAAATTTTAGAACACTGTAGTGCTTTAATGGATTTTAAAAATAAAACCATAATGCTTGGAAACAAAAAATTTAAATTATTGCCTTCACAAACATTAAACAACTCTTTTACACAATTTAGACACGAACATCTCACCTACAAACAAAAAGAAAAGATACAAAATTTAATTAAGAAATATTCAAATTTATTTCCAAACCAAGACGACGAATTATCCGCCACAAATGTAACCACCCACAAAATCCGTACGACAGACGACACACCGGTTTTTCAAAAAAATTATAGACTCCCACAAGTATACGAAAATGATATCGAGGAACACGTCCAAAATTTATTAAAAACAAAAGTAATTCAAAAATCTAAAAGCCCGTATAACTCACCCATGTGGATAGTGCCCAAAAAAATGAACGCGTCAGGGAAACGCAAAACAAGACTAGTGATAGATTTCGGAAAACTGAATAAGAAAACGATAGAAGATAAATTTCCCTTGCCTAATATCGATAAACTATTAGATCATATCGGAAAACCAAAATTTTTTACGACGCTAGATTTACATTCCGGTTTCCACCAAATACTAATAGACAAAAACGATCGCGAAAAAACAGCCTTCTCTACACAATCCGGACATTACGAATTTGTCCGCATGCCCTTCGGACTAATTAATGCCACAGCATAATTCCAAAGAATAATGAACGAAATACTCTCAGAATACATTAACAAAATCTGCCTTGTCTATATGGACGATATAATCATTTTCGGAAACACGTTAGAACACCATTTACAAAACATAGAAAACATTTTTCTTAAATTACAAAATGCAAATCTAAAAATCCAAATAGATAAGTCAGAGTTTTTGAAGACAGAAACAGAATATTTAGGATTTATAATATCACAAGAAGGACTTAAACCGAACAAAAATAAAATCGAAGCAATCGAGAAAATAATGATTCCAAAAACAGTAAAAGAAATAAAGTCTTTTCTAGGTAAACTCTCATAGTATAGACGTTTTATTCCAAATCTTGCTAAAATCACTAAACCTTTCACAGAATGTTTAAAAAAGGGTAAAGAAATAGACATAACTAACAAAGAATATCAAAATTCTTTCAAAACTGCTATAGAATTAATATGTAACCCTCCAATTCTAGAATTTCCCGATTTCTGACGCATCAGATTTTGCCATGGGATCATTAATCTCTCAGGTCATAACCGGAAAAGAAAAACCCATAGCTTACCCATCAAAAACGTTTAACTCTGCGAAACAAAATTACTGTACGATAGAGAAAGAATTAAAATCTATTATTTGGTCCATCGAAAACTTGAAACCATATTTATTCGGTAGAAAATTTACAATTCGCACTGATCATAAACCCCTCACGTGGTTATTTTCCATGAAAAACGCAAACCAAAAACTTATGCGTTGGAAGATCGAGTTAGGCGAATATAACTTTGACATTGAATATCTACCAGGTAAAACAAATAAAGTAGCAGATTTCTTATCAAGACAAAGAGATGAATTGAAAATAAACAAAAAATTAGGAGATGTAACGAATACCGATATTTTTGCACATTGTATTTCAAAAGATATAAAATTCTCAAAAGGTCTCGCCAGATAAATAGTTTTAAAATTTAACAGTAAAGATTACTGCGAAAGAAACGTAAGCAATAAAAATATTATAATTCAAAACATGCAAAATAAAACGATTTTCTACCTAATCACAAAGGACATCCATTTAGAAAACGTAAACAAAGAACTCCTAAAGAAAACACTAATCGAGTTACGGGATTATCTAATAAAAAATGATATATATGAAATCAACATTCCTTATTTATCATGCGGATTAGACAAATTAGAAAAATCGGAACTAATAAAAATTTTAGAACACATTTTTGACAACACTCAAATACTGATAAATCATACGAATTACCACAAATTTTTTGTTTAGAAACAGATGAACTAGACCAAATCATAAATGATGCACTAACTACAATTTATGGCAACGACAATCACGAACATCAAAGTATATTCGCAAATAACTCAGAAACATGCAAAATAAAACGATTTTCTACCTAATCACAAAGGACATCTATTTAGAAAACGTAAACAAAAAACTCCTAAAGAAAACACTAATAGAGTTACGGGATTATCTAATAAAAAATGATATATATGAAATCAACATTCCTTATTTATCATGCGGATTAGACAAATTAGAAAAATCGGAATTAATAAAAATTTTAGAACACATTTTTGACAACACCCAAATACTGATAAATCTATACGAATTACCACAAAATTTTAGTTTAGAAACAGATGAACTAGACCAAATCATATATGATACACTAACTACAATTTATGGCAACGACAATCACGAACATCAAAGTATAATCGCAAATAACTCAGAATCAGGAAATAAAATTCATAGTTCAAGTGAGAATCCAATTAATGGACTAAAATTTGTCGACAACAGAATAAATATAGCAAAAAAACAAATTATTCTCCACTTCTCAAATAACCCATTAGAAATAAAAATTAAAAAATTATTTAATCATCAAAAACAAAGATTCATAATAATATAATAAATATAGATAAAAAAGAAGAGCAATTTTTGGAATTTTTAAAGGAATATATAGTACCAAAAATTAAATACTTAGTATTATTTCCTAAACAACACGAGCAAACGTTGAACCACATTATCCAATTCGAATTCGATTCAAATACAATAAATCTGATAAAATGTAATAAACTTGTAGAAGATGTTGAAAACGAAGAAAAGCAAACCCAAATAATCTTTGACAACCACAATGGATATTTAAATCATAGAGGAATAATGGCGACTTACAACGAACTTAAAGAAAAGTATTTCTGGCCTAACATGCTAAAAGAAAATAAATATGACCGACACCCAATACAATTAAATGACAATCTGACCCCCACACCAAAATTTCCTTTTGAAATTATAAACATAGATCTTCTCACATTAAATAAAGAATACTTCATCACTATATTCGACGAATTCTCTAAATTTGGCTTCATTCATCCCACTTTTAACAATACAGGAAAAGAAACGATGTTAATAATAGAGGAATTTGTCAAAACTTATAGAAAACCAAACCTGATCATCGCCGATCATGGACTAGAATTTAAAAATGCCCTAGTAAAAAATTATCGTAACACTCATGACATAACACTACACTTAATTAGCATATCAAACCCAAAATCAAACGCGGTAGAAAGATTCCATTCCACACTAATAGAACACCTCCAAATATTAAACTCAACAAGTAAAAACAAAGATCTACAAAGAAACATAAATAAGGCAATAACAGCATACAATAATACCAAACACTCCATAACAAAATTAACACCTTGCGAAATACTTTTCGGACAAAATAAACACAATAAATACTTCCAAACACAAAAACCTGAAGAAGAAGTCATAAACGACTACTTCATTAATAAATCAGAAACAAGCAAAATAATAAGCAAAATGATTGACAAAGAAAAAATAAAAAGAACTAAAGAAAATGAATTACCCCTAAAATTACCGGAAAATGTCTATGTTAAACAAAACAATAGACTAATGTACAAATATAAAAAACCTATATTCAAAAGAGTCACAGTAGAAAATTATAACCCCATATTAGGAACAGTGGAAATAAAAAACAAAAGACATATACGAAAATTCAAACTAGTTAGAATCAAACTTTAATTTTAAGGCCTACACTAACACCCAATTGATGAACATCTCCAACAATACCGGATTCCTTCTATTCGGAATCGGCGATTGTAAACTAAAAGAAGGAGAAATAATACATTATTTCAACTATAATACCACCCCAATCTATAAGGAATATACAAAATTAAAAATTATCACAACCAAAGTCATAAAATAAATTCAGGATAATCCTCATCTTGAAGAACAACATAAATCACTGTCCTATTTTTTTAACGACCTAACACAACAAATTTAAAAACTTTTCAATAAAAGAACTAAACGCGGTTTAATAAACGGATTAGGGAACATAATCAAATCAATCAAAGGTAATTTAGACCAAAATGATGCGGAAAATATGATAATTTAATAAATCAACTAAAAGACAATCAAAAGATTTTCCAAAATCAAAACGGACAAGTAATAAAAATCGAAAAACATTTAACAGATAAATTCAACTCCGAACTAGAACAGGTTAACTTAAATGAAGATAAATTATCTAAAAATCTTGACTTTACGATACGTATTGTAAACGACCAACAAGATTGGGCAACTCTGATCGAAGCAGACGTAAAAATCAACAATTTATTGATAATCATTCAGAACTTAAAGGACTTTTGCAAAAATGTAGAACTAATGATAGTAATTTGCTCACTAAATAAATTAGACACAACCATTTTTAAGAACGATCACCTAATTCAAATCACATGCAAGACAGACATTTGGACACAAGTAAACGAAATAACAACATACTGTAAGCACGAAAACGAACAAATCCACATACTATTAGCAGAACCAGAACTCTCACAAAATTTTATCCCTTACGTCAACTTTACCCAATCCCATTTATCCATCATAACAGATTATACGAGCTAACAGAACCACCTACATATTTCATAAACAGACACAACAAAAATATACTAATAGAAAGATTCAATAGAGAATCCAATAATGTAAATTACTGCCAAACAAAAGGCATAGAACTAAGTAATTGTATTAATAGCATAGTAATTAACGAAAATAATGATGACTGTGAAATAAATGAAAAACGTATTAAAAACAATGTAATACCAAATACCAATAATATAATCATTATTTCTCCAATTAACCAAGAATTAATAATAAATTGCACAAATAAAAATATAAAGAAAACCTTTCAAGGAATTTTTAAACTTATCAAAGACGGAGATTGCAAAATCAACCAATGGACATTTAATGGATTATCAAAAGCTTACAAAGAATTAGAATAAGGTAATATTCAACTTCAAAAATTCGATACAAACATAAATAAAATCCATCTAAAACCATTACAAGAATTAAATATTTCATTTTCTCAATTACAAAAAATAAAGAATCACGAAAGTAACACTCATCATTATTATATAATTTATACCATACTTATTGTAATAAGACTTATAGCAATTATAAAAATTTCAATTAGATATTATAAGAATTATAAACTTAAACGTTCAAAAACAATTATTGAATTAAGAAACTTGGAAAAAATGACAGAAACAATGTAAGTCTTGTGAAAAGTTCAAACTTGTTGGGGAGGAATTAGATTAGACAGTCTCTCTATGAGAATCAAGCTTGTAACATGGTATTGTAATTAATAAACGTTTTTTTAGAACAATATCCGAAAGTTAAAAATCATAATTTATGTATATATATATATATATATATATATATATATATATATATATATATATATATATATATATATATATATATCTTTTTCCTTTCCTTGTCACTGGAAGGGGAGTACTGTAGCAACTTACGATTGTTTAACTTTGCTGGCTAGTAAAATAAACGGCATCTTGAAGTCAGTTCTTTGTATTACATAAAAAATAAAATAATGTAGCATTTATAGATATGCAAGCGGGCTGGCGCTTTATTTTGACAGCTTATGTTTATGTTTTGTTTAAAAATAGTTACGATAATTTGTTCTCCGTGATTAAAATATAGTTTTTTTCGTATGTATAATTTTTGGTAATGAATTCGTTTGTTTACTATTTTTCTCGTATGCGAGCCTTTATTTAAAAGTTAAAGCCGAGAAATTACATGCAATAGGATTGCAAAAAAAAAAACCGACTAACACGTCAGTAAGAAAATTGTTATATTCGTTCGTGCATTATTTTGCGTAATTTTGACCACGCTGCCGCGAAAACGAAGAGGTTTGTCGCTATCCGTACGACGCAGCGTACGTTTACATCCGACAAATTGTGAAGGAGACGTAACTAATAACAAAATGACGACTCCAATCACGATGGCTTCCGAACAATTCCAGGAATTGTTGTCAGGAATTCAAACAGCGTTCATTACACAAGCGAAAGCTGTACGTCCAATCACTCCCATATCATCTATTAGTTTAAGTAATAATGAGAACTTTTCACGGTGCACGTCGCGCTTTTCAGGGAAAAGTACAGAAAATATCGACGCCTTCATAGATGCTATATCTGTATATAAGGAATGCATGGATATAGCAGACGAAAATGCCGTTAAAGGAATGCCTATGTTACTAACCGATATGGCTGCTGAATAGTGGTGCGGAATCAAGTCAACGATATTAAGCTTTAGTGAAGCTATCCAGAATTTACGCAACGCATTCGGCGTAAAGAAACCCGCACATCAGTTATACCAGGATCTATTCGCAATGGTACAAGACGAACAGATGAAAACAGACATTTTTATCATCAAAGCACGTGCGTTGTTTGTTCAAATCCCCGAACCAAGGTCCGTAGAGTGTATGCAACATACGCGAAGAAATAAAATATTATGACGACTAACTACGGCTGGCACGAACCGCCGAATTGACTTTACATGAAAATGATCGTAAAGACTGTCGAAATGAGACAAAATCTGATAAACGACCGCCAATAAAGATTATCATTGCAGAAGAACGCAAAGAACGTCCTTGATGCGATTTTTGCTCAAATATCGGTTACGTGAAATCTGAGTGTCGGAGATTTGCTACGTCACACAAACGACACGACAACATACCAAACACTTCTAGAGAAATGCCAAATACTCGTCCTGCAATCACTTGTTTTGGTTGTGGAGCGCCCGGCGTTATTCGCAGTCAGTGCACGGTGTGCAAGAACACCGCAGGAACATCATCCAGAACACCCGGTTTCTGCGCGTTTGAAATGGAAACGCAGCTTATACAACCATGAGCTTGACCTGTCCTCCAAGTTAATATATGCGGCGTCACACGTACGGGTGACGCTGACACGGCGGCACAAGCAAGTGTCGCGAGATACAGTCTCTACCAAATTCTCTTACAATTTGGCCATGAGTTCACGGAAACTACGATGAATACAACGCACGCTGACGGGGAATCACGAACCGAGAACGTATTGGTAACAACAGACGATTGCTCCAAGGACGACACACGAGTACAAAATTCATTATACTACCACATGCTCATCACAACCGTACGTTGTTTGGCGTCGATTTCATATCTGACTCCCAGATCACGTTGAACGTCTCACAGTGCACATGGTTCTTCGCTGATGAACCGCACGTAAACTACGAGCTACAGATGGAGAGGATATTGGAATTGGATAACACAGTAATCAATTATATTGAAAGTTTAAGACTAGTGGAGGGGACAGCTCTGAATGAAACCGAACGTCGAAGACTCAACGTAAGTATGAATAACAGAATGTTTTTCCAAGCGGGAGAGGCGACGCCTTTTGCAGAGCATAGCATTGACACGGGTGATCATCCACCTATCGCCGTTCCTCCGTATAAGATGTCGGCGCAGAAGAAAGAAATTCTTCATCGTGAATTGGACCAAATGATCGCCAACGACGTAGTGGAGGAATGTGAATGACCATGTGCCGCTCCTGTTGTGCTCGTTCCGAAGAAAGACGGTACTACTCGAGTTTGTATCGACTATCACCGTCTCAACGCAATTACGGTCAGTGATAGTTATCCGATGCCTCGAATTGATGAACTGCTGCACACCACCAGGAAGTCCTGGTACATGACCACAATAGACTTGAAAGCAGGATATTACCAAGTCGCTATGCGTCCTTCCGACCGAGACAAGACCGCGTTCACCACGCCATTTGGTACATTTCGCTTCAAGCGCATGCCAATGGGTCTTAAAAACTCAGGCGCAACATTTCAGAGACTTATGGACTGATTCCGGAGTGGACTACGCGACATAAACGTATTAGTTTATTTGGAAGATCTAATCGTTTTATCGGGCAGTTTCGCCGAACGTCTAATCAACCTTCAAACAGTGTTTGATCGCTTGCAGCAGTTTGGCTTGTGCGAGAATCGTAAAAAATGCGTAATCGTGCATCCAGAAGTGAAATACCTCGGTCACATTATAACACCGCAAGGAAACAGATCCCAATAAAGTTTCTGCCGTTGCTAACATGACACCACCGCGAAATTTGAAACATGTCAAAACATTTTTGCAGACATGTTCTTAGTACCGTAGAATCGTACCAAGTTTTTCACAAATCGCTAAGCCTTTGATCGATCTCACCAAGAAGAGCGCTACATGGAAATGGAAGGAAGAGGAGAAAGACGCTTTCGCAAAGCTGAACGAGGCTCGCACGACTGCTCCAATTCTTCGTCAGGCTGACGAAAAGTTGCCGTTTGTAATACGAACCGACGCCAGTGGTTATGCACTCGTCGCGGTTCTGCTTCAGGGGGAGGGGCCCGAAGAAAGGTCCGTCGAATATGCCAGTCGCATAGGAGATAAGAAGCATCAAGGAAACATATATAAATCAACCAGGAGCGTTACAAATTCAGTTGCCTTGTAACTGCTCACTATACGTGAACGATAAACAGATTATCCCAAGAAAAATTCCATGTGGAGAAGACAGTGTGACATTCGGAATAGTACACGTACTCCCAGCAACCTGTTCGAACCTGAAATCATTCAGAATAAATCCACTATACGCACAAAATATAACAACATACAACAATCTATCTGAATTTTTAAATCAAAATTGGACTAGTCAGATAACACATTAGAATTTACGATCCATTAGTGGAATGTCAGAAATTGAGTGGACAAGTATACAAAACGCACCACTGGACTGGCCATTATTGAGGTACCATAGAGATTTTAATAGACTTTACTTATGGAATGTCATCACAGTAACTGCAATATTGTTAATGCTAAGAAACAACGGATTGAGGCTATTTAGACTCGCCCGCACAGTACGAACACAGAAAACAAACATAACGAATGATATGGTGATAATCGAGTTAGTGACACTACTGATTATTTCGGCTATAACATAACCTAACTTACCTCGCGTGGAAAGTGCAGCAGAAGATAAGAAAAGTTCTTCATGGAATCCTACAAATTACAAATTGATATATTTGTCTTAAATAACATATAAATGTAGTAAATTTTCAATATATATGAATAGAACACCATGTATTCAACATAATTATTTAATATTACCTGGCAATTTTATTGACGGTACTGAGTACATTTTCAGTCTTTTAGTCTCAGAATTTTTACATTCTTCGATAAAATGACCACTACATATACGAAATGATTCATATATGTATAAATCATCAAAGTTTACAAATTTAGGATTTGCAATACGTTCAACTCATGTATTAGAAATCTCCGGCTCGTACACAGGTAATCTGTGGCGGGTGACGAGACACACCAAATCACAACCGGGAACACAACAAAGGATCGGCATGATATACAGCAATAACTTCGATAAAGTCACAAATAAATTAAAACTGGTAACCTGTTGAAGTAAACAACTTTGTCTAGTTCAAAACTGCGACTGACGTTTATGATTGACGCACGCGCAGAAGTAACCTCATCTGCGGCACAGCAACGCTATGTGTACGGGAAAGGGACCTTTTTTAAAAAAAGAAACAGAAGCTTTGTACCACTCGTTCTATTGGAGTCGACATAGCGTGTAAGGGAACATAGCGATGCCCAGCGTGTCACTGCTTTATCACAAGGCAACAAGCTGACAGATAGATGACCTAGCAACAAGTTTTGTTGCGGGTGCGGGAAAACTAGATGTCACCACAGGGGGCCTATTCTGTGCCACTTTGCCATATGGAAAACCTATCAACTGTTGCAAAGTTGAAGCTGCCATCTAGCGTGTGTTTTAAGAACGATGACACATTTACTGATGATCTACCAAGCCAACTTAGAACACTCAAGCGACCTCTCTAAAATATGAACTTTAACAAAGGAGCAAGTGCATACGTAATTTAAGTACATGTATTGTAATGACACTAGTCAATTAAGAATATTAGTAATTTAAGTATTTTTGTAATTAGTATTAAGTTGGCTTTTGACTTCGACCGCTCGCATAAGTTAAATTCAAGTTAGCTTGCAATATTCAAATTGTTGCTAATTTCATTGTTAATTCTAAAGTTATTTCATTTACAAGTGTTGTTATAAGAGCGCTCAGTCTACGCCCCGTTTCTAGCTTAAGTGTCGCCCCGCTAAGACTGAGTGTTTCCACCAATAGGGTCGTTAGATTCGAAGGCCAAAATCATAGTTAAGAATTGTATGTATTTTTATGCTGAAACCTTGTGGTAGGGGTAAGCAGCCCTATGAGCAAAAACATGGGTTCTTGAGGGTGGGGATAATCGTATGTTAAGATAGTTTGTTGAGTGACTGTAAAACAAACGGTTGAAAACATTATTTGTGTAGCTAGTATTAATAATAGTGGATTAAACAGTGTTAAGAAAAATCGAACTGCATTAACACCGAAAGGATTACCAAGAAAATCCTTCTTAAGTTATAAACTAATTGTCTCGCTATATATATTTTTGTTTAGCCATTTCCTTGCCATTTTGCTCCTTCTATCATATTGTTCTTATCCTAAATAATATTTTTCCATGTATCTTGTATCATCTTAGTATTTTACTATTTATTTAGGCTATATGTTTTTATAATTGTAGAGTGACCCTATCCTATTGTTGAAATAAAAGTTATTTATGTAAGTCGGGTCTTTATTTAAATAAAATTCCTTACACCCGTAAACTGGGTAACCGTGAAAGGGACGGGAAATTATAGCCCCATCATTGGTACAATATTAATTTTAAAATTGTTGGGATATATAACAAAAAGATCGTCCGCTGAATATATGTATACAAACGGAAACTGTCGAACAAGTGTTGATTTAGTTTATCGTGGCACAGCGTAGGACATCTACTGGGGATGGAATTATAGAAGCCACCTTTAGTGCGGGGGTAGCTCTACAATATTAACTGCAGCATGCCAGCAGAGGTGAGAACTATTGAATGTTATGTTGAAATTGACTTTTTTCATCTAACCATTACATTTTCTGCAAATAAATTTCGAATAAAAGTTATGCGAATTGTCACATGTAATACCATAAGTAGTCAAAGTTATGTCGATTATTTTTCATGGTGTATTACGAATGTCTCTTGTGCTTTAGTATGAATATTACGAGTGCGCAGCACGAGTGATATTCGAAAGCACAAGAGTCATGAGTAATACACCATCAAAAATAATCTACTTAACTTTTACTACGAATCGTATTCGAGAGACTATTCAATGAACCAAATCTATTTTTATATTTAAAAAATATCTGCAGTGTCATGCACCGAACTTTCTTATCCGCATATGGGTTAAACCATATCGTAGTTACATTATTTTTCTAATTTATAATATTTGTTCTAACCTTCAGATTGCTTTTACAGTAAATTTATTTCTTAGAATAAATATAAAACGTCAAACTATTTAAATCTATTTTGTTAAACAATTGACAGGCGTAGGTGATACGATTTATATAAAAATAGCAGAAATTAATAATTAATTTATAAAATGATAAAAATATGATTTGATTTTGACGAAATGCGTATTCAAGTTCAATATAAAATATTTCAGATATTTTTTTTAAATATGATAGTTATTAGTAGTAAAATATAGCCGTAATTTCATGTCCTACGTGCTGTGCAACAATTTTTTGCCCTCCAGTCAGAGAAATTAATTGAATTAACTTGATGAAGCATAATTTGAATAATATTAGATATAAAACATATGGATAATTTTTAAATTCGATTTATTAAATCTATTACAGTCTTCAGCTGAAAAGAAAAAGAAACAATTAGATTTTCATAAAATATATAAATAAAAGATAACTTACTAAATTTGCCGTGTTGGCGCTCAGGCGCTGGCCCCTACCGCCACGGCCCCTACCGCCGCGGCCCCTACCGCCATGGCCTCTACCTACGCAGCCCCCACGGCCTCTGCGCCACCCATTGTTGCTGTAACCGCCACGGCCACCGCGCCACCAACATGCGGCGCGGCCCCTATGGCCTCCACGGCTCTCCTCAATCCCGCCCGGCACCAACCTCAGCGTCTGATAGCACCGTACCTCCGGCTGGGGCTGCACCTCCTGCTGAGGCTGGGGCTGAATGTCCTGCTGGGTCTGCAGCACCTGCCGGGGCTGCGGCACTGACGCGGGCTGCTGGGGCGGCTTCAATTTTTTTTTATCGAATTTTATAAATATCTTCTTTAAATAATAAAATTATATATTTTTCTTACTTGTTGCGTCAATTTCCGCCTCTATGCGCTCTAATATTTCCATTGCTGAGGATAAACATGTTTAAATAAGTAAAATTAACTTAAAAGAAATTTTATGCAAACTTACCCTCTTCCATTTTTTCTAAATTTATTATTTTGTTTGTTTATTTCTTCGTTTGTTTATTATTTTTTTTAAATATAGCTGGCTGCGCTACTAGCATTAATAAAAATCATCGTTGGCGACGCTAGCAGCATTCATAATAATGTCGGGAATATTCATAATAGTTTTAATAGACGCTATGAGTCCACCAAAGTGTAAATAACTGATTCTAACTGTTCTCTTATCAAAACGGATTCGTTTTATGTTTATTAAAAGTGTATTATGCTCGTCATTGTTATATACAAAGGATTTGTGAGTAAGCCGAAAAAATTACTATGTGAGATATGATCGATATTTTGTTCTAAAGAAATGTATGAAACAAATAAATAGCTGATGGATTATTGTCCGGTGTAATAACTAATTTTTGAAGTGCATTAGATTTTCCGCCTGCTTGGGGAGATAGTATCTTGAGATGTGACGTTATAATAATAATAATAAATTATCCTAACCATAAAATTAGTTCGTATTGGTTAAATATCGCAGAAGGGAAATGTTATGACGTCATGTAGGTTCTCAACCAGTAATGATTTATAAGCTAATGATAATTTTTAGTTAAGGTATATTTTTTGAAAAAGGAAAATAATAATTAAATTTTTTTCGTGGTTTGTCAATATAAATTACTTTGTAAAAGAATAGCGATGGCAATAAATACATACATACATCGAGAACCATTGTTTTTGAATCACTGGTTATTTATTTATCTGTCTTTTGTTTCTATATAATGAATTCATGGTTATGTTTTTCTATTCGCAGTAGGTGCGTTTTTTAACTGAATTCAACAACAATAAACTTCAAAATCCATTGGTATTTAATATATTTGAAATTCGTTTGTATTCGAAATAGTTACTCAGCTTTTTGACAGGAAAACGAAATTCGCGAAAAATATCAAAGTAGCTGACCTCTTGCGGACAAAATTTGTACTGGAGCACGTAGGAAAACAAACCATTTCATCATATGGGTTTGTGTGTTAAAGTTGATCGTTATATTAAATTTTATGCATTTTTGTAAAAAACCTGCCTTATTTATTCGTAAAAGACGATAATAACTTAAAATATATAAAATTAGGAGTAATATACAGTAACATTTAATCGATTTAATATGGAAAAAAGTAAATGCAAACAGTATTGCTCGGTGCCAGTGTTCTTATTATCGTACGAAAGAAACAACCATACATTTTTTTCCAAAAGATCAAAATGCAAAGAAAAATTTTAATGTCGCTTGATAAATGTTTTATGTTTAGTTAAGAAATATAATTGTGTAGTAAAGAGAAAACAAGCGTAATTTTCACATTAATGTAAATGTATAAAAATAATACAAGTATTATGATTTAATCTGTGGTAATATTTTATTAAAATATACATATTTTAGACAATCAAGCATTTTTTTACAAAATTCTGTATCACGTTTTATCTTAATTATATGACAATTTTTATCGTACTCTGCATAAAAAAGTGTGAGCAACTTTGGATGATGATGGTGTGGATCCCAATTTACCCCATACCTGTTCCATATCAATACAACTAAGTTGCTCTAAAGTCTCGTTTCCAAAATCAAATAAATTATTTATTATACATACATGATACTTAATAATTAATTATAAACCGTACCTGTTAGCATAAATTAAAACTGCCACGATATGTTTACATTTGAATCCTAACCCAGCTTTGCATGTGCACGTGCCTTGCCAATTTTTATTTTGATATAAAATAATGTTTATTCGATGAGGTACTGCATTTAAGTTGCTCGTTTGCAAGCACCATCCTACAAGTTCAATGTTCAAAATTAAAAGAAATATTTAATACAAAACCAAAACACATATGAAACCCAAGGAACAGCAGGAAAGGTCACTTAGGGACAAGGAACAGCAGGAAAGGTCACTTAGGGATATTTGTGGGCCAGGGGGTGTTAGTAATATAACTGAAAATAGATACTCCTATTTGGGCTTATGAAATATTGTGTACGGGTTGGGTTTGGAAGTTTAAGAAGACGTATAGAAAGAGATAGACATAGTAGACAGAGATAGATATATGAGAGAGATAGGTATATGCATTAGAAAGAGATAGATGTATAGGTAAAAAATGAAAAGACAATTTTATCCACAGCATTCCGATATACTTCAAGGTATAAATAATTTTACTGATTCGACCGGTAATTTATTGCCGGTCGGTAAAATTATTTTTACCCTGAAATATATTGGAACGCTGTGGAAAAAAATCGTCTTGCTCAATTTCGCCCTATAAATCTACTGCAATCTAATGAACAATGTTAATCATAGAATAAAAAAAACAATATTAGGAAATAAAATCAATATATTTCCATAAGGTCTTTAAAATAAATATGTTCAAGCTTAGACTGAGCTGTTAATTAAACTAAATTATTCACAAACATAATATTGGTATAGAAAATGTTTAATTCATTTACATAATGTATGGAATCAATAACAGTTACTTGAAGGCAAGGTTTTAAGCAGTGCCATAAAATCAAAATTGCCTCTATTTTGCTATAACAAAATTAATTTTTACTTTCTTATACGCAGTATAAGTATTGTAATCATGAAAGATTTAAATCTCGATATTTTAACAGAAATATACCTGCTGACCTTCCCTGAATCGATTCCGATTATTTTTGTAATGACGTGTGCGTGTAGGTGAACGTTGAATATAAAATTACAAAATTTAAGATTTGTATATGCTCTTCTCGAAAATCTCCCATTTCGCACGGAAGCACAATAATCGTGCTCCCTCAACGAAGATGTAAAAGCAGATGCACTTGTTACATCGGGCATGGGGACATCTAAATAAATAAATTTATTAATAAAAGCATTTATCAAATTAAAATGGTTCTCCTACCTTCTTGCACAGCGTGCCGCTCATCCAAGTACAAAGTTGGATAAGCACCATGTAATACGGTATTTCTGCCTCTACCATTTACATATATCCACTCAGGACTAAAATGTTTGAGGCAGACCCGATATGAATTATAAATTTGCATTTTTGGCATATTAAATAATTTGGGATTGTTTACCAGCCCAATCCATTTTTTAAACATCGTGCTAAAATTTTTCGGAAACCGCAAAAAACTGTATTCCGTCGATTTACAACTTGGCACAGCGCAACTCATGTTAGACGACATAATCTAATATATTTTAAATCAAGTAAAATACATAAAATACAAGTAAAACGCAAGACTTACGGATTTTGTTACAATGTAACACACTATTCAAACCTTGATTCAAACGCCATTAAAATATACAGAAAAATTTTAATTCCAATATTTGCCGAAACAATCACTCAGTAAATATTGTAGGAAACGTTAATACGGTTAGTACCCTGAAAAACGACGGTCACGCTCACGGCAGCCATTCTGGCGGCGCATATTACTCGAACTAATTCGATGTCCTCCCCCCAACAAAATGGCCGTCTGTGAACCACCGTTGATTGCCATTGAGGTTTCATCAACGGTGGTTCACAGGCGGCCATTTTGTTGGGGGGAGGGCTTCGAATTAGTTCGAATTATATACTCCACCAGAATGGCCGCCGTGAGCGTGACCGTCGCTTTTCAGGTACTAACCGTACTAATGTTTCCTACAATATGGACTGAGTGATTGTTTCGGCAAATATTGGAATTAAAATTTTTCTGTATTTAAATAACATATTTTTATATAAGAGCTATATAAATTAAAATACTTAGTTCTATATTTGGATGTTAAATTTAAAATAAATTTTAATGCTAATTAAGTAATTTGTATTTATTTTTACTTATACACTGTATAATTTTCATTTATAATAAGCGTATTTATTTTTTAATAAGAAATTTAGAGAGAAGCGTATTTATTTTATAATAATTTTTCTTAACGAACGAAATATTATATGTTATTACAAATAACATTTAAAAAGCGCGGCAACTTTTTTAGTTATTATTGCAACATTTAGTTTTTTTTTAATGGCGTTTGAAGAGTGCGTTACATTGTAACAAAATCTGTAAGTCTTACGTTTTACTTGAATTTTATGTATTTTACTTGATTTAAAATATATTAGATTATGTCGTTCAACGTGAGTTGCGCTGTGCCAAGTTGCAAATCGAATGGGTACTGTTTTACGTGGTTTCCGAAAGCTTATAACACGATGTTTAAAAACTGGATTGGGCTGGTAAACAATCCGAAATTATTTAAAATGCCAGAAAAGCAAATTTATCATTCGTATCGGGTCTGCCTTAAACATTTTAGTCTTTGGTGGATTTATATAAATGGTAAAGGCAGAACTACCGTATTACATGGTGCTTATCCAACTTTGTACTTGGATGAGCGGTACGCTGTGCAAGAAGGTAGGAAAACCATTTTAATTTGATAAATGTTTTTATTAATAAAGTAATTTATTTAGATATCCCCATGCCCGATGTAACAAATGCATCTTCTTTTACATCTTCGTTGAGGGAGCACGATTAATGTGTTTCAGTGCGACCGGAAGGTATAAAATATTTTTGCTTGGCTTAACTCGAGCTAATAAAATATTGTTTTCAGAGGTATCGAGCAAGGGTAATCATCGTCAAACCAGAAAATCGAATCGTAAGTCTACAAATTAATTTTCAATTATAAATAACATTTTATAGTTTACATTTAATTCAGATACGACAAATTCACCGCAAAGTAGCAGAAAACGAAAGGAATGGAGTTTGTTTCTGCTACCAAGCGTCCAAAAATCTGTGCTAATGCTGGTAACAGCAAGAAGTATGTTATATGCTTTTTGGTAACGGGATGTTTATTGCCAGACGTAAAACCATAACTACTACACGCACACTCACACAAGTCATTTCAAAAATAATCGGAATCGATTCAGGGAAGGTCAGCAGGTATATTTCTGTTAAAATATCGAGATGTAAATCTTTCATCATTACTATACTTATACTGCGTATAAGAAAGTAAAAATTAATTTTGTTACAGCAAAATAGGGGCAATTTTCATTTTATGGCACTGCTTTAAACCTTACCTTCAAGTAACTGTTATTGATTCCATACATTATGTGAATTTTTCTAGACCAATATTATGTTTGTGAATAGTTTAGTTTAATTAACAGCTCAGTCTAAGCATGAATATATTTATTTTAAAGATCTTATGGAAATATATTGATTTTATTTCCAAATATAGTTTTTTTTTTTAATTCTATGATTAACATTGTTAATTAGATTGCAGTAGATTTATAGGGCGAAATTGAGCAAGACGATTTTTTTCCACAGCGTTCCAATATATTTCAGGGTAGAAATAATTTTACCGACCGGCAATAAATTACCGGTCGAATCAGTAAAATTATTTATACCTTGAAGTATATCGGAATGCTGTGGATAAAATTGTCTTCATTTATTATCTGTACATCTATCTCTTTCTAATGCATATACCTATCTCTCTCTTATATATCTATCTCTGTTTACTATGTCTATCTCTTTCTATACGTCTTCTTAAACTTCCAAACCCAACCCGTACACAATATTTCATAAGCCCAAGTTGTCGGAGTCTATTTTCAGTTATATTACTGACACCCCCTGGCCCACAAATATCCCTGTTCCTTGATGGCAATGCGGCTTAAACTGGCTTTGTTTTCCTACTTGCACGGCCATTTTGTAGACAACAGCACTGCCACCTACATTCAGAGTTTTTCGCGTATAGACCCAAATAATTTGATATTGATTGTCACATATTTATTTAGTTAAAGTTGTGTGCGATATGATAATCTTCCACTTTAATTACAATTATTTTAGTGGTTATTGTAGAAAACTTAAATGATGACAAGTGTTAACATATTTAAGGTTTGAACATTTCTTTTTATTTATTTTTCTTACAATTTTACAATGAATTATGTTGTTAACATCTAATAAACATTTATACTATGTGTATATTATTCATTTAAAGTGTCACTGTCGATCCTGAGTGTTGGGTATCTCGTTACTTGCAAAACAGATGGTTGGAATGGATGAGAAATTACTTGTTAAAAGTGAACGAACACTGTAGTGATATATATATGTACAGTTGATTTTAAAACCATTATCGAGAAGAAATCATTGAAAGAGGCAATAATTAAGACAAAATCCAATGTATAAGTATTATAATTAAGAATATAATAATTCTGAAAATTTAATTATTTAAAAAATTTTATTAATAAAAGCTTTAATTTTTGGTTTGACAGGTAGCTCAAAATGCCCTGTTATTTTTACTGTATTTTTTTGATCTTTTTACAACCATAAATAGTAATTTGGAGTAAGTTTATCAAATAATCTGCTAGATATTGTCGATGTAGCAGTTTGAAATTATTTATAAACTTAAAAACTGGATAAATATAAAAACAAATTAATTTTCTTTATATTTTGGTTTATAATAATTCAAAATAGTTAAATTTGATATTTAAAGAACACTACCTTTTTGTTTCTAATCGAACTTGTTTCTGAAATTTAAAATACCGTACCTCATTCACACATTCACAATAATTCTCTGATAATATATTTATATTATATATTTTATATATTTTGTTTAATTTATTAAATTATTATTTATACTTAGCGGATTTACAGTGAGGTCGTTAACGCTGAGATGGTATTTAGGATAATATTTATTGACATACTTAGCTATTTATTTATATAAATATAAATATGTATATGTATAAAGCTATTTATTTATTTATAAGATTATTCAATTCAATTCAATTCCATCCCAAGACCGGCTACGAACTTAAAATCCAAGTTTGCCAAATCGTTGCATATTTTAATTCAACAGTGATTTTGACTTTATTGACCAACAAATTATATTTTATAAGTGAATGTATTGTAATACAAATATATATTTAGTTTTAATTTTTAGTTTTTTTGTTTAATTCATAAAGCGATTTTGCAACGATTCACAAACTCGGATTTCAAGTTCTACCGATCTTGGATCCGAAATTGAAATGAATTGAACTGCATTGCTTCACGATTTTATTATTAAATCGTTTATGAATTAAACAATGTTTATAGTCGGTCACTGTTGATATTTTCAAAGAGAAACATAATTTTGTTTAAAAACAAAAGTAGTTTTGTGAGTAGTTGTGTGAGTAGTTTTATGAGTGGCTTATTAAATAATGTTAATTATTTGTAGCAACCTCTCACTTGTTTATATTTCTGGTTATCTTAAGATTTTGTTTTGAGCCCATTATTTCAGTAAATAAATTTCAATGAATTTTATATTTAGATAAGATTTAAATTTAATCTGCTGGAGTTGTTTATTGAATTTAGTGTTGGTATTACATTTTTGACGTTATAGATTTTTTATTGGAAAGTGTGTCAATGTTTTCATTGTTAAAATTTTAGCGGCATGCTTTCTCATTAATTTTATGTCGTATCTTTCTATTTTTGGATTTCTTCCTAAGCAAAGGGAAGTTGCAAAAGCCATCCCGAATACACCACAATCGTAACCATTGGTTTGTCTTTGAACGTCATGAAATAAGTGATCTACACTGTCACCATAGAGTCTATTTAAATACAATACATGATCTGGGTGTAGTATTTTATGATTTAAACTATCATAAATGTTGTTGATATTGCCGTCATAGTATGTACAAATCCAATGGCCTATTTTACCTAAGCTACCACTAAATAAAATCTGCAGATGTGGTGTTCCTTTTGGTATTGGTTGAATACGTTCAGGAACTTGTGTATACCCTGTACTTTGGGGCCTTAAATTAGTGTGTGTTGCTACAATTCTGCCGAATTGATCAATGTGCAAGTCTTCTAAAAATCCTTCTGGATTAAGAACTGTATTTATATCTGATTGAATTAATCTATCTGGTATAAAATTGGGACTGTCTAATTGCACAATCGGAGTAAATTTAATATCATTTTCTTTATTTTGACTTGAATTGAAAGATTTTACCTCTAATTTTAAATCATTATTAATTACATCGTGATACTTTGTTTCGATTACTTGATTATCTTCAATATTTTTATTACTTGATTGTACTTTAATATCTATAACTTTATTGCTATTTGTTTAATCATTTAAAACTGTTTTTGAATTGGCAACGTTGCTTATATCAAAATTATTTATTATTGCAACTATTGGTTTATGATACGAGAAATACGTTTCGTAAACAGGCGATTGAATTTTATTTGACGTTGAAAATATTATGTCAATTTGTGTGTTATTATCAGTTGTGACTATGTTTACAGGCAAGGCAGTAATAAGATTGTATTTTCCAAAAGTTTTGTTTAAAAATGAATTATTGTTGTTGCATCTCATATCAAAATTAAAGTCTACCATCACTACTAGTTCGTTATCGATAATAGATGTCTTGTTCATAATTTCGTGAAAACTTTTATCAAACATAGCATGTGATGTTGATGGTGATTTATATCCAGTAATGATACGATACTTTTCAATTTGAAAACTAATGAATTCGACGTGACATGGAGAATAATTATTTTGTTTTACGTCAAGTACATGTTTTATATTTTCTACTACAATATTATTTTTAACGTTACAAATTATTCCTCGCGAACCACCAGAAATATTGGACCTAAATACTTTATTATAGTTTGGAATGTCAACATTGTCTTTAGTATTTGTTAGAGTCTCTGAAAATATTAATATTTCTCCTCTTTGATACCAATCGTCCTTTAAGATATATTTTAATTTTGTAGATAACGAACATACATTTTGATAGATAATTTTAACTCCTTTGGTTTCTTTTAATGTATTGTATGATAAAATAATTTGTTTTTCTGTTCTTAGTTTAGTTAGTTCTAACAACGTAGGATTATCTAATTTTGTTAATTTTGGTGGCCTAAATTCTCCTATAATATATAATCCGGATAGTTTTGTTACTCTACTTAATGCTACGTACATCATTGAACGAGTTATTCGGCGTGAACGATTAAAGTCAACACAAATTTGTTCATAACTCTGACCTTGACTTTTATGAATAGTTATAGCTTCGGCTGGAGTAACAGGAAATTGTTTTCGAATTGTTTGGTACTGTAATTTGTTGGATATATTTAAAACAATTTTACTTTTAACGATCGGTGTCAATTTACGATTTATATTATTTGATTTCATATATTCCATAAAAGATAACCTTGCTTTATTACCAACAACTTTGGAATTAAAATCTAACCATATTTTATTTGGTTGTGTTGAATTTGGTTCAAAAGTTATTAATTTCAAAGTGCCACACGCACCATTGACCAATCCATCTTCAACATCTATATTACAAGTAATCATGTATTTTATTCCTATTTTTAGTTTAATTAAATATGGTAGTCCGCTGACTTCGCTGGGTTTTTTATTTTTTAAAGATTCTAAACATTTGCTTTTTGTACTGTTATTAACTTTTCCTAAAATTATGTCTTTCGCCTCAGATTGATATTCAGTACCAGGATATTTTGCTATTTTATCATAATTAAATAAACCAACATTAATATTTTCTGCAAATAACCTAATTGCATTTTCTGGAACTGATAATTCGTCAACTTTTCTACTTTTTATTAAGTTTATATTTTCCACGGTCATTTTTCCAATAGCTAAACTATTTAGAGCCTGAATAAAATCTATTTCATCTTTTTGCCTCATTATTTCTGTTAACTCATAAAAACTAAACTCATCCCACAATGGATTTGTGTGGAAAAATATATCCATTTCATTAGTTTTTGTTACTTTAGAAATTGCAGAGTCCATAACTGGAGGTAATTGATTCAAATCTCCTACAATGATTACAGATATTCCGCCAAATGATTCATTAACTCCCATAATTTGTCTTAACCTTGTATCAACTCTACTAAAAAGTGTACTCCCTACCATAGAGATTTCATCGATAATTAGTAATTTTATATTAATTAATTTTTCTCGAATACTATTTGCTAAATCTGTTGATAATTCTGGCATATTACCACTGAACTGAGATACGGGTAGTGCGAATGCGGAATGTAATGTTACACCATTAATTAAAAATGCCGCTTTTCCTGATGGTGCGCACAATAATACTACTAACTTATCTTTATTTGCAACAGGTATATTGTCGAAATAATTAGTTACTAACTGATACAAACAATTAATTACGGTACTCTTTCCGACACCGGCAGAACCACTTAAAAATATTCGTAAAGGCGTATTTTTGATTTTGAAACTATTCAAAATATGCATGACAAATTCACGATGCGCTGAATTTAAATTAAACATTAATTTTAGCAATTCTACATCTGACACTCTAGTTGGACTCGTAAATCTATTTACTAGTTTATCTTTTGGAAGTGCTTTGCCATCCTGTTCTAAAATATCTATTTGTTGTTCTTGCGATAATTGATCGGCATTGAAATCGTCTATCTCTTCCTCCTCTATATCTTCATTTTCATTCTGCGCATCTACTAAAGCTTCATCTAAAATCTCATCTGCAAAAACTGAATATTGTTTTCTATTTTCCTCAATTATTTCATTATTAATATTGTAAATGTTTTCACAATTTACGCTTTCAACTTCATTTAATTTATTTCGCCATGGCAAAAATAATAATATTTGTTCTCTAAAATAATTCACTGGATCCTGCACTAATTTGTATCGCCTGTATCTGATAATTGCAACTTTTTGCCTAGTTTTATATTCAAAATCTAAATTATCCTCATTTTCGATCAAATTGCTATTCGGTCTTTTATTATATTTTGCTGCAAAATCTGCTAAACAAATATTTTCTAGTTTTACTGGTCTCATACTGTATTTTGTCATTATATCTAGCATATAAATTTCTGTAGAGTTTTCATTTAAATTTCGCAAATCTTTATTTGATTTTAACATTAATGCGCGTTCATTTATTGGACTAGTATTAATAAATATTGTTTGTCTACTACTTTTAGATAATGGTAAAGATAATACATGATAAGATGCTTCTTGAGCTGACATTAAGTTACTGTTTAAAAATATATTTGTAATTTTTCTAAATTTATCCTTAATACCATCATGTCCATTATGTATATCTGATGCTGCATCTCTCAACAATTTTGATAAGCCAGCATCAACTTTGCTAATATAATTTATTATAGAAGAGGCTAAACCGTATTCTTCAAATATAAATTGCATGTCCATATTCGATTCAAACAGATGTAATATAATTTTATTGTAACCATTGAGCACTGTTTCTAAACTGTTTCGTTTTAAAAATAATTGAGTTCGTTTTAATGAAGATCTTAGAGCTGAAATGTATTGCTGTTCTGTTAAATTTAATTTGAGTAATATATCTTCAAAACTAATATATTCTTGTTTTTTAGACAAGAAAGTCATATATTTCCTAATATTAACCAAATTTGTCTTTGCATTCTCATCCTTATCACTCAATGCTTCTAAAATCATAGTTCTAGGCATAACCGGTATTGGAAAGTTAAATCTACATTTAGTTTTGTTCTTTTTCCCCTTATAACATGTGTGAGTATGTTTATGTTTTTGCACCATCATGAACGGATCATTTTCATCATACTTACAAGTAATAAATCTATCTATAAATTGAATACATTGGTCTACACTGTCCGGCTTAGAACTATCATAAAGCATCTTTAAGCCATAGAAAAATATGTTCATGTGGTGAACCTCTCAATTGGAATTCTACTCTTTCGTAACTATCTAACACTAAGTATTCCTCAAATAGGCTACCTGCCTGCTTCAAATACCTCATAAATTTATTAGCTTTATAGTCAAAATATCGAGCACATGTTACTGGATCATTTTTAATCAACTCTGTTTTTTCGTTATCACTTAAATTTAGAGCTTCTTCTAACGAGATAGTTTTATGTCTATTTAATTTAACTAGTGTTTTAATAAGGTCGGGCCAAATCTTTTCCCCTGCCGATAAAGTTAAAAATATTGTTGGTTTCCCTAATTGTCTAATCATTGCCATTAATTCTTTTTTCCGAGACTCCCAATAAGATGGCGAAGAACGAATCTGTTTCAATATTTTATAGCCTTCGTCAAATTTAGCTAAATTATTTACGAAATCTATATTTAACGCATTAGCAGCTGAAACTCCGTCAGTTCTTTTAGACTTCCGCAAACACATGATTTTTCTAATTTCTTTTTCGCCATAAACAAAATTCTACTAGGGATACAAGATCTGAGATCTTGACGTCTACTTTCAGATTTTGAGCGTTCATGATATGTAATATTTTTTGGAGTATTCATTTTATGACCACCGAAAATTTTAGGGAAACAATTCATCTAAATCCTCAACTAGATGCCATGCTACAGGTGTTTTGCCCTGACCTGGTGCCATTATTTTTACATTATTAACTATTTCATTATTTCGGTCTACAACTAGTACTTCATCATCAAATTCAACTTCATCTGTATCCTGATCAGCAGCTAGTATCTCATCGTCTATTTTAATTTCATCTATATCAAATGGCTCTTTAAAATATTCATCCAGGGAATTTTGAGAATTGGAATTTATGTTTTTTTCTACATCAGTCTGATCTATAACAAAATCTAAATTTTCGTCGTACCTGCTTTCGTAATCGTAAAAATATTTTTGGTCAATTTTTATGTCATATTTTTGATAAAGCGGGGTATCTAACAAATGCTTTAATGCATCTCAAACTACTGCTGGTCTAATAGTTTCAAACATATAATTTGATAAGTGAAGCATGTGTCTTTTTAATTTGATTTGAATTGTTGCCATATTATCAAAACTCCTTGGCAACACTTGTAGCATATCATTTATTTCAACTGGTATGTTTACTAACTACCTTTTATTCCTAACTGAGCATTTAACATGTATGATTTTAATGGACGAAGTTGCATAAAATTTATATATGGAGCTACCATTCTCTCTTCAAGAGACGACAATATTTTTACACATTCTGGAATTTCTGCGAATTTAAGACCATTACTTACAGCTAATTTTGGAACTTTGCCTTTAATTACGTAATTGTTACAAGTTTTTCAAATATAATTTGAATTAACATTGAAAATTTTACTGAAAAAGTCATCAGAGAGAGCCTGTTTAATTTTTTCAAATTTAAAAGTGTTTACAGAATGAATGAAAAATAATCCCTCGCAACAACAGCATATTAATTCAGGCATTAATGAACGATCTTTTAGAAATTGCAATTTCAACCCTGCATCAATTGAATCTTGTTTAGCTAAATTATTCTGTAAGTTTTCCCTAAATCTGCATAAATCTGGATCGCGTTTAATCTGTTTTTGTATTTTATTACTCCTTTTATCATTCTCTTTATACTCTTTATTATTTCTTATATTCCTCTTACTTTCTTGATTTTTCATACGCTCCTTATCAACATATCCTTCGTTCATTCTCAGTTTTTTCATATTCTCTACGTTTCTTATTCTTTCTTTCTCTTTATATTCATTATTTATGCGCAATTGTTTCATATGCTCAATGTTACTTATTCTTTCTTTCTCTTTATATTCATCATTTATGCGCAATTGCTTCATATGCTCAATGTTACTTATTCATTCTTTCTCTTTATATTCCTCGTTCATTCGTTGCTGCTTCATATTCTCTACGTTTCTTATTCTTTCTTTCTCTTTATATTCGTCATTCATTCTTAATTTTTTCATATTCACTGTGTTATTTATTATTTCTTTATTTCTATACTCATCATCAACTCGCATCCTTTTCATGTTTCCCTTATTACATTCTCTTTCTTTCTCTTTGTAACCCTTATTCATTCTTAATTTTATTTTGTTTTTTTATTTACTTCTTTTTCTTTCTCTTTATATTCATCACTCATTCGTAATTTTTGCATATTTTCTATATTACTCATCCTTTCTTTCTCTTTATATTCGTTATTCATTCTTAATTTTTGCATATTTTCTATATTACTCATCCTTTCTTTCACTTTATATTCGTTATTCATTCTTAATTTTTGCATATTTTCTATATTACTCATCCTTTCTTTCTCTTTATATTCGTTATTCAGTCTTAATTTTTGCATATTTTCTATATTTTTCAACCTTTCTGTCTCTTTATATTCATCATTCAATCTAATTTTTTTCATATTCTCAATGTTATATATTCTTTCTTTCTCTTGAAATGCAACATTCATTCTTAATTGTTTTATACTTTCTAAATTATTTTCTCTTTCCTTATTTTTATATTCATCATTCATTCGTAACTTTTTCATATTTTCCTTGGCACTTTTTTTCTTAGCACTATATGATTTCTTTTTCCCCATTTTATTTTATTTAACGATACGAAACAAAAATCAATCTAAACTATAATTATACAATTTAAATGAAATTAGATATTAATTCATAATTATTTCTATGAAAGAAAACGTAATTTACTAACGCAACGTTGAATAAAATAATTAACTTAAAAGAATATGTGTATCTGCAATTTAACTGTATTTAACCTGGGTATTTTAAAAGTAAATCATTAATTAGTACTAGAAAACTATTATTTAAAAAATATTTTTTATTCGGCTTACCCACTCAATTCAATATTTTCCACCTCAAAACGCAAACCGATTTTTAGTGTTTGATATTCCTAAAATAGTAATAATTTCACACATTTTAATTCTATTATAAGATAAAAGTCTTTAATATATTACCTTATATATAAATATCTTTATAGTGTATTATAATTGATTGCTCAATTAACAACTACTGTAAGAAAATTAACAATGGAATATTTGTTTATGTTTATTAACTTTTGTTTCACTATGCCAACTTGTGTAGCAGATACAAAACGTCAAATTTATTTTTCTGCTAAACAATTGCCACGACACAGGCTATATGATAAATAAAAGTCGAACAAGTTTCACTAGCTATTTCTTTGTAACGGGTACCTTTTATGACAAAAATATTCTCATAAAAGTTATGCGAAATATTAATATCTTTAATTTTTAAAGTAACAATTTTTCTGTAAGTGCAACCATTTTTGGGTAATTGGAGAAATCAAAAAAGATGACTAGAGTAAACAGGCTTTTCCGGTTTGTATATTGTTTTCAAAAATAGAAGGTTTTCGTGCCAAGCACATACAAATCTTAAGTTTAAAATTTCATAATTTTCCCTTTAGCCGTTTGGGCTGTAAAGCGCTCACATACACACACACACACACACAGACACACACACACACACATACACACACACAGACGGACGTCATTCCAAAAATAGTCGGAATCGATTCAGGAAAGGTCAAAACGTATATTTCCGTTAAAATCTCGAGTTCGAAATTTTTCATGATTACAATACTTACTTATACTGCGTCTAAGAAAGTAATAGCAATACTATTTGGTTATGTTTTCATAACCATAGCAACCAGAAAAACAGTTACTGGTATTTGCAAATATTCAATGTCAAAAGTGTTTTTTGACGTATATTGTCATTTCATTTGTTTAAAATAGTCACTTAAAAGTACTAGTACTGAATTTTCGACACACAACCTTACTAGTACTAAATATGCACTACAATTCATTTTGATTGGCTGTAAAATTCAGAATCCTGGATTCTTATTGGTCTACTTTAGACATATGACAGGTGAGGGGAATAGTCAATTTAATTTATTTTCATTCTAGTAAACCTTATAGTTTTGAAAATAGAATATAATGTCTTCTGTTTTATATACCTATAACATTCGGATTATATCGTATATGAATGTTATAAGAATAATTGTCAATAAAATAATTTTATACATTACATTAATACAGAAAATGTTTTTTTTAAACATCCTACAATATACGTTCGAAATCTCTACAGAGTCTTCAAAATCTGCACCGTAAAGAACAAATTAGATGAATCGGTAACGTTACGCATGCAGAAATGTACATTCTTTTATTATTCTGAAACATCGAATTGTACCAATATTATAATATAAGACAATAACGCACCAATCATCTGAAAGAAACAAATGCTTCATTCAATTAATAGAAACAATATTTGATTGTTGAATATGTGAGCCATATGGTACAGCATGTTGGAAGAATGTCGAATGAAAATGTAATAACTTGAATGTACGTGCATGAAGTGTAGTGTACATACAGGAATTGCATGATGGGAAAGATCTGTGTAAACGGAATATAAGAGCAGTAAGTATGCTTATAGTTAAGTGACGAAATATTATCTACATGTAAAATCTATTTTTATGTCACCCGCTTTGATGGACATATATGAGATAATAAGTAGAGTGGAAAATTTGGATATTGTCATATCTAGTGCTATGGCATGAAACAGGTCACAATTTTGTTATAGATAACGTTAAATGTGTAAAGAAATGTTACAGCAGAAAATTAGATATGCTAGAAGCTATATACATGCGAAAAAACCAGAATAACCTACTTAACAACGATCTGTCAGCCCTTGAAAACCCATTACTTAGTTTTATTAACACCCAATAGTACCATATAATCCCAAATTCCCAGAAAACCTAACAACCCCTCTTAAAACAAGAGACCTTTACCCACACCACTATATGTAAAAATATATAAATAAGAAAGAGATTTTTCATGTAATTATTGTACTACTGAAGATGGTGACTTGGTCACCGAAATGTGCATCTAGATATAAATAAACTAGTGAAGTAAAGATTTACAGTGTTCTAATTTTTAATTATAATATAAGACAATAACGCACCAATCATCTGAAAGAAACAAATGCTTCATTCAATTAATAGAAACAATATTTGATTGTTGAATATGTGAGCCATATGGTACAGCATGTTGGAAGAATTTCGAATGGAAATGTAATAACTTGAATTTACGTGCATGAAGTGTAGTGTACATACAGGAATTGCATGATGGGAAAGATCTGTGTAAACGGAATATAAGAGCAGTAAGTATGCTTATAGTTAAGTGACGAAATATTATCTACATGTAAAAGCTATTTTTATGTCACCCGCTTTGATGGACATATATGAGATAATAAGTAGAGTGGAAAATTTGGATATTGTCATATGTATGTCACTTAAACCGTTTTATATTTGAACCTATATTTGCATACTTACTGAATATATTAGGGAGCCATCTAGCGTAAATATGTTAAATATTGTAAAAATAATTTTCTGGTGATATACTTGAAGTATCAATGCATTAATCTGAAATTTTATAAATGTGAATTATCTACAAACCATTTACTATTCTTTGTTAAGCTATTTTACTATTAAGGTACTATCAGGTGTACAGCTCTTTTGATCTACCGTTTGAGATATAAAGGCTTGTTTGCGTATGCGCACAAACACACACAAAGGCAAATGTTATTCCTTAAATAGCCAAACTCGAATCAAGGATGGTCAAAATGTATATTTCCGCTATAATTTTGAAATCGCATATTTTCTTAATTAAAATACTTATGTATTACTTTGTAAAAGAAAGTTAAAGTAATTTACGTTTTCAAATTTGGTATTATATATTTAAGGTATTTTGAAAAGTTAATAATTTATCAAGGGGACTGCCGTTAAATATTTTATAAATAGTAATTGGAATGAAAAATTGATTTACCAATTCGTCTTTGTTGCAACATCCTTCGAAACTCACTTGAATAGTTTGCAATTTTTGTACAATTTCTTCTGATATAGACCTAGTTTTCATACAAGGTACCACACACATTAACAATCGAAATAAGTATAATATAATTCCATATATCAAATTTGGTGGGATGTTCCATTGATATTTTAAACATTTCGCGAAAATATACACAGATGTTAAAATCGCAAAAAAACAAAGCGGTATTATCAAACAAATTGTGAAAGAATAAGCTCGAATAATATTCGAAGTAGCATAATGCAGTTTATCGTAAATTACTCCTATATTACTTAACTCTTTCTTAGACATTTTACTTTCTACATGTGACAATGTTGATAAATTATTAACACTATGCAGAAGAGCTTCAAAATGGAGTCTAAGTAAATATAAAAAAATGTACCATTGAGCAATAGCTGCATCAAATATGGTGAGAAATGTAAAATGAATAGTCGAATGTATGAAAAAGTCAACATTTAAATAAAGCGATATTACAATAAAGCTGATACATGCTTTGAATAATAAAGAGCAGAACGCAACATAGTACATTCTTTTCATTTTATACAATGCTACTGTCGTATGCAATACGGCCATTTTTCTTTGTATTTGTGTAAATTCAAACATTGCATTTGCCAAACATGGTGAAGCAAACCATAACATTAAACAATTTGTAAACGTTACTACCAAACATCCAATATGAATTAGAAAATTTAACAAACTTGTAGCGAACATATCACTGATTGTTCCTAAAGCTGAAGGTATATCAAAGAATTTGTTGTTTAACTGAAAATATAGCCAAACGGAATACCAAAGTAATATTTGAAATATTACGAATTTTATAAATTCGATTATACCAAACGATTTTCTTTTAAACACAATAACATTTTCATATATTTCGATATCAAATGGATGTATAGCGATAATATTTGAGTAAGCTATTAGTGGTTTAATTGCTACCACAAAATCCATCATCTATTTAAATGTTCTTAAACTACAAGTTAACAGTATAGAATCTCTTATGTTTGTAAGATGAACCTGCAACACTATAAAATATATTCAGATCAGTAAAAACATCTTCCTATATAGAACTGAACAATTTGAACAAATGAATATTTGAAAGCATATTCAATGAATTTAAATAATTAATTAAGAACTATTGTCATTTAAAGAAACTTTAAACGGCGTTAGATTATCTCTGTTTTGCATTCTATTCTCGTAATGGATCATGATTTTCAATAAATTGTAATATTCAAAATAATCGATTTTAGGGCGGTACGTTGACAGTTACTTAAGTGGCGATAAATTAATACATGGTTATTTAATTCAATGCCAAGTAATAATTCACCAAACACTTATTGGTTATGATTGTTAAATTTTGAACTACATCAATTTATGTAGGAAAAATATTAATAAAGTGTTTGGTTCGGTTTAATTGTGTACTTATATTGTATTTAACAACAGAAAGTGCCGACCAATAGAACTAAAACTGCTCCGATTATAATTTGACATCTTTAATGCCGCACATTGCTTTAAAAACATTGATCACGATAAACGAAATACGTATACTTGCTGAAAGATATTTTTGATTATCTACAAAATTATTTTCTCAGTATATGCAAAGTTTGTTACATTGTAAAAATGTTTAAGTAAGTAATATTTATACAATACTTGCAATTTCACTACATTTTCCAATACATTACCATTTGAATAATTAATAATTAATTTCCATAAGTACTTAGTAGATAGCATCACAATATATTTACCCATTAATATAATAGAATTTTATTTTTAATTCATTTTAGGCATTGCATGAAAAAATATTGATAATTATACTATAAAATACCCGCAATTGCTTACTCTGAACTTCCTTATATCTTTAACATTTTATTAATATTTCACTAAATATATTTCGTACAATCAATATATGTTAAATTAGAAATTATTTAAGACCGGTTTGATTCTTACTTTCTCATACGCAGTATAAGTATTGTTATCATGAAAAATTTCGATCTCGAGATTTCAACGGAAATATATGTTTTGACCTTCTGTATGAAACATGGAAAAACCGCTTCTGAAACTAACTTATTATTAAAACAAGTATATGGCAACGCATGTTTGGGTTTTCAAGTTGTTGAAGCGTTTCTATTTTGGGAGAGACGACGTTGGCGATGACGAACGCCCGGGCCGTCCTTTCACGTCAAATACAGTTAAAAATATTGGAGAATTCATTAACCTGATCCGATCTGACCGCCGGTTAACTTAACTATTCGTAAGATTGTTGAAACAGTTAGAGTTGTCAAATTATGCGTAAAGCAAAATTTACATAAGAAATGTTGAAAAACAAATTATAGGTTCCACATCACGCACGCACTGTTAGGACGTCTCTAGCCAACTGTTAGACAATCCGTTATATTCGCCTGACTTGGCACCATATGACTTTTAGCCATTTCCCAAAGTAAAATCTGCATTAAATGTAACAAGTTGTCAGAAAGTTAATGCTGTGAAACCCAAAGCGGCCCGCATCATGAACGAACTTGCAGAAGAAGACTATCAGCACTGCTTTGAAAATGGAAAATTCGCATGGAGCGATGTAGAGATAGAGAAGTGATGTATAATGAAGAGCATAATAATTAAATATGTATAAATTGAAAATGAATTTTAAACAGCAACATTATCGCTATTTTATAGCCATACCTTTTCATACTAGCTGGTCAGCCGACAAGAGGGCGATATTCCGTATTATTTTGTGAAACGACAAGTTATTCCCGCATTTGCCGGATTAATTAATCCCGCTCGAGGTATATATATATATATATATATATATATATATATATATATATATATATATATATATATATATATATATATATATATATCAACATGGTGGTCCATTTTAAGTTGCGTTTGTAAATTTCTTGAAAACTACACATCGGATGAAAAAAGTAAAAAACACGTATCAAATATTCTCGAGGACGACATCTACTGACATCATAAGCGACTCCTCAGCTTCACCCCTGGGGGTTAGGGTGGGGGTAACATTGAAATCTTAAATAAGAACCCCCATTTTTTATAACATATTCTGATTTCATGTTTAAAATTTGACAGGTTTTGTTCGAAACTTTTTTTTCGAATCACGATAGATGGCGCTGTAATCACAAAAAATCGATTTGTCGTACTTTCCGAGAAATTACACTGAAAAATGGAAAATAAATAGTCCGTGTTAATTAATTTGACGAAGGGCACACAATGGTGCTACATTTAAAGCCCTTTCGCTCTCGGTGATTGGGGTTTTGGATGCGTGTAGTTTGTTGAAATCAATAAAACAATAAAAACAACAAGGGTACAGTATATACATATATTCGCAGTCTTGATTAAAAATATTTATAGGATTCTTTATATGAAATTGACATATGATAGGGAGACGAGGGTCTGATGGATGGATGCGATTTCTATTTATTGTTTGTGGTCTAGGATGAGGAACTTCTATGGTAATCAACTGGAATGGGATGGATGCAGAAAATTAGGAGTTGTTGCTGAGATGGGATGGTTCTGGTGAAGGCAGTAGCGGTGATATCAATTTTGGAATTGTCCAGAGGAACTGTTTTTCTATTTGAATTTGTCTTCGATAGGATTTTCTTACTTTCTTCGAATCTCTCATTTTTGCTGTATAACATGTGTTTTGTTTGTCGAAGACATTTTGATTAATATGAAGTGCTGCTGTTTTTATATTTTGTGAATGTTGTATGAAGTATATACAAGAGTGTGATGTGGGTTGCTGAATATGTTGGCCATGTGATATGTATATGTGTAAATGTCGTTTTGTATTTATGTTTATGAGAGTGAAATGCTGATTGTTTTTTTCCGACCTTGCGGTACAGAAAGGTGTATTGTTGAAGTTATGTGTTTGAGAGTTGTCGTGTGCTGTTCCTGACCTTGCGGTTATCGAGATCTGACAAACTCTGGCTAGCTGCGACGGCGCAACGGTTTATATACCCGTGGCCGTGCCTGCTGAGCTAGAGTGGGGGTATTTGCATTATTTTGCGCATTAAAATGCGACTGTCAATTGTTTTGACAGCCGCCTATGTTCGTCTAGTGAAAGATGCGCATAATTTTGCGATTTGACATGCAACTGTCAATTGATTTGACAGCCGCCTGTGTTTGATAAGTGAATAAATTAACTACAGGGTGGAAAAATTTTCTTTCATAAGAGAGCATTCATGGCATTTTCAGATTCTTTCATGAGTCCCCTTCTCCTACAGGATGTCTATTTTAGGTGAGGTTTTTGCCTCTCACCAGAGGGGTGCTTGTTTGTTTAAGGTGGGTCTCCTCGCCTCTCACAGATATTCATCTACCTAATCAGCCACGGAGCAACTGCTCAAAAGTATTTCCATTTACTTGAAGACATAAATTGACTCTTTTACGAAAATTATCCACTGTTTTAAGCAATACTTCCTGAGGTATTTGTGCACAAGCATTTCGAATACGATGAATCATATCCTCTCTTGTGGTTGGCTGTTGTTCAAAAACAACATTTTTCAGATATCCCCACAAGTAAAAATCCGGAGAAGTTAAATCTGGTGAACCTGTAGGCCACAAAACCGGACCACCACATCCACCGACCAGGATATTGTATATTCATAAAATCTCTTACAACACGAGCGTAATGTGGGCCTGCCCCGTCCATCTGAATCACATTCTTTGTTGAGTTGCTGCATCTACGTCCAACAATAAATAAAACAAATCATCTCTAAGTAGCCGTAAAAATCTTTCACCAGTAACATTTTCGTCAAAGAAGTAGGGACCAATAAGATTGCCGTTCACAATTCCACACCAAACCATTATTGACCATCTATGTTGATTTTCAACGGCTCTGCACCATTGCGGATTTACTTCAGACCAATAATGGCAATTGTGTCTATTCAATTCTCCATTGTTCTTAAAGATAGCTTCATCACTAAAGAGAACGTATCTGAAGAAATCATTGACCTGCCTAATCATTTCCAGAGCCCATCGGCAAAATTGTACACGTGCCACATTTTGTGATAATTCTTGCGTCAATGTGATATGGTATGCATGATATTTTGAAACCTTTAAGTTTCTCAAGATCGTTGATCGAGGTATTCCTGTTTCTCTTTCCAATTGACGACTGCTTATGTGAGGATTTTGATTGACGGAGCCTAGAATAGTAAGTGCTCTCACGTCATTTGCATCCAAAATAAGATGTCTGCGTTGGCGAGTCAAGTGTCCATCTCTGGCTCTTAATAAGACATTACGAAAAGTATTCGCAGAAGGAAGTTTCCTGTCTGGGAAACGTTCAGAATACAGCCGTGCAGCAGCTGCTTTGTTGTTTTGACTTTCTCCTAAAATAAGTATCATATCAACAATTTCTATTGGACTGTAATCCGGCATTTTCAATTAAAAATAGCTGTCTCTTTAAGTATAAAGTGAACCCACTAGTTCGAGTACTGAAAGTTTAGTAACGTATGAGCCCACTGCACTGCCTTTTATAGTAAAGCATACCTCCTCGTATGGCCACAGCAGCGCTGCTATCGAATGTATTCGAGAGTTTAAAAGGGACTTCCCCTACAAATTTCAATACTGTCCCTCTTCTTACTCCCGAGAGAAGTAGTGCGGGGCTATGTTTAGTGTCATTCGATAACTTTTGTCTAAATTATAAATTTCCTGAATTTTTAAATTCTTTATTAAGTTTTCGTTGGTGAGAGGCGAGAGGACTCACGAAAGAAATTTAATCTGCAATGAATGTTCTCTTTTGAAAGATTAGTTTTCGCCCCCACCCTCCTGGAAGAAGGGGCTTTAGATGTTGCACCATTGGGTGCCCTTTGTCAAATTAATTAACACGGACTATTTATTTTCCATTTTCCAGTGTAATTTCTGGGAAAGTGTTGAAGTTAAGCGCTAGTTTTGTGGATAAAGATTAAAATGCCAGAGAAATAGAAATCAAAAATACACCATATATTGTTAATTAGAAACGACTAACTTCATTTTTTATTTTCCGTAAACGCCTGCTACAAGATACAGGAATAAATTATTTAATATCAATAATAACTTTAACACTCCCTCTTCATTCCGTATTTGTAGTTATTCACCGACGCTCATCGCTTTGTTGCAAAAATCCATTTTTACTGGATCAACTGGCTTGGTTAGCGAATCGGCAATCATTTCTTCGGTGCCAGTCCAGATCACTTTTATTAGCTTTCGGTTGACTGCGTCCCGGATGAAATGATGCCGTACATCAATATATTTTGTGCGCGCATGATAGACGCTGTTTTTGGACAAGTCTACTGCGCCTTTGTTATCGCACAAGATGCTTGTTGACTCTTGAGCTTGTTGCAGTTCGAGTTTGATGAGACCTCGACGTAGCCAAATGGCCTCAGTCGGTTGCTTCTTCGAATTCCATGACACTGCCGCTCCGGCCAAACAAAACACATAGCCAGTAAACGAACGTCGATCATTGACGCAATTCGCATAATCGGCATCAGCGTAGCCGACGAGCGTCGAATTCCCAGCTTTGGAGAAAACAAGTTTTATGTTCGTCGTTCCTCGCAAATACCTCATTACGCGTTTGGTTACTGTCCAATGTGGTTTTCCAGGGTTTGCACAATACTGCCTAAGCATGCTCACCGCATGAGCTACGTCAGGTCGTGTTGCCAATGCCGCATATAACATTTTTCCAATTGCTGATCGATATGGAATTTGCTTCATTTCATTTTTCTCTACTTCGATAACAGGAGCCATCAACTTCGATAAAATACAACTTTTATCGATGGGAGTTACGACCGGTTTGCTGTCGTGCATGTTGAATTCTCGTAATAGGTCCTCGATGTAGGTTGATTGGTCCAAGGTGATGGTACCCTTCTTAAGGTCTCGCAAAATTCGAATGCCGAGTATGAAATGTGCTTCGCCAAGATTCGTCATTTCAAAATTCTTGAGAAGTTCTCCTTGTAACCACAATTTTGCTTTCACATCATTCGAGAATATTAGTAAGTCGTCCACATACACCGTGACAATCAGGATTTCTCTATTGACTTTTCGATAATACACGCACACATCAAATGTTGCGCAATTTAGTCCGATACTACGGAACATGCCATCTAATTTAGCGTACGAGGTTCTCCCTGACTGTTTTAAACCATAAAGTGCTTTGTTAAGTTTGCAAACGTAAATGGCACTGCTTGGGCTCTTCTTCTCAAATCCTTTCGGCTGACGCATGTAAATATCCTCTTCGACATCCCCATTTAGATAGGCGGTAACGACATCCATCTGGTTAATTTCCCAGCCATAAAGAGCTGGCGCAGAAAACAGCCTTGGATTACGAGTCGAGCTTTATACCCGACGATGGAGCCTTCTGAGTTTCTCTTTATTTTGAAAACCCACTTATTACCTATTGCAATTCGTTCTTCGGTTAATTCGACTAATTCGTACGTTTTATTTTTAATTATCGAGTTGTACTCTTCCTGGATTGCCTTTTTCCACTTCTCTGCGTCTGGGCAATTCAACGCTTCCCTGAGCGATTGTGGATCGGTTTTTCGGTGTTCAATGTCTTCCTTATTGAGTTCAATTAGGGCGTAATCATCTAGGGTGACCAAAGAGAAACGCTCATCATGCAGTGCACGCTCGTCGAAATCTGGGGATTCCGATGCGAAATCTGCATACTCGTCGTACCCGTAACGAGTTGGTGGTTGACGGTATCGTGGAGGGTTACGTCTCACGACCTGTGACTGCCTGTTGCCTCCAATTTGATTTTCGGATGGTGGATCTGCGACTTCCACAACGGCGACATCTGCTTCAACGGCAACATCTGCTTCCGCCCTCCTTGGCCCACGGCCACTTGAGATGTCGACAACTGGATCGTCCGGTACTGCTATGACGGTTTCGACAAAGGCAGGTGTAGAAGTATTGACTTCAACAAGGAGTGGTCCTGTTTCTTCGTTCGGAATTAATCCTCGCGTCATCTGACTTTCGATGAACGTGACGTCTCGTGATATGGTCAGCTCATGCGTATCTGGATCCATGAGACGATAACCCTTCGTGGTCTCGCTGTACCCGATGAACATTAATTCTGTAGATTTTTCGTCCCATTTTCGTCTCTTCTCTTTTGGAATGTGCGCGAACGCACGACATCCAAAAACTCGCAAGTTACTCAAATCAGGTCTTCGTCCATACCATGCTTCGAATGGAGTCTTATCCTTTACTGCAACTGTTGGCGATCTATTTTTCAGATAGCACGCTGTAGCTAATGCTTCGGCCCAATACTTCTTCGGTAAATTGGCGTCAGCTAACATCGACCTTGCTTTTTCGACCAAAGTACGGTTGGCACGTTCCGCAATACCATTCTGGGCGGGGTGGTATAGTACAGTAGTCTGATGCACGATTCCATCGTCCGACAAAATCTTGTCCATGATGGCATTGACGTACTCCTTTCCGTCATCGGTACGAATTTTCTTTATGACTTTTCCACTTTGTTTTTCTACTTCAGCCTTGAAGAGTCGAAAATATTTATGAACGTCACTCTTCGCCTTTAGAAAATACATGAAAGTCATTCTGGTGCGGTCGTCAATCAAAATAAACGAATAGCGTGCGCCACCGATCGAGTTTTCCGTCATTGGCCCACATAAATCCAAATGAATCAATTCGAGAAGGTTGGTTGCTCTTTCCACCTTCTTTTTCGGATAAGCAAGTCGTCGCTGCTTCCCTTTAATGCACGGTACACAAGTGATTTGATCTGGCACCGACGTGAAGGTCGCTCCTTCCGCCATCGCCTTTAAGCGATTCATTCCACCAATGCTTAGGTGGCCGAGCCTCTGGTGCCAAATCATGAATGTGGTCTTCTAACATACAAATTTACTCGTTCCGAAGTAATTTCCAGTCGATACAGTCCGTTACGTTCATTGGCGATAGCAAGTATTTTTCGATTTGACTTGCTTCGAACTATCGCGACATCGTCAAACTCGACCGTTAACTTATTTTCGCGTAGTTTTAACACGGAAATAAGATTTTCTGTTAAGTCCGGTACGAATAAAACATTATTTAGGTTGAATGACGCCAATCGAGACCGGCAGAATAACGTCTCCAACTCCACTCGACTGCAAACATCCGTTTCCAGTTTGAATTGTTCGTGGGACTTCTCTTCGAAAATTCTTGAACCAATCGATTTGTGCCGTCATATGACTGGTAGCTCCGGAATCAATATACCAATCGTTTCTTTTCTTCATACCGTCAACGTGGATGTGCGCAGACACAAGATTTTCTCCTAAACTACTGCCGTCCTCCTCATGAACTTGCGCAGACTTGAGATTATCTTCCTTCCTGCTGCCATCTACGACATGGATGTGCGCAGATTCGGCCAATTTGCAGCATTTCTTGCCGCCATCCTTTCTTTTGCTGGAGTACTCTTGCCAGCAGTTCGCCTCTTTGTGTCCCTGTCGTTTGCAGAAATTACACTTTCCGGCAAAACGTCTCTTTTTATCCTTAATCAGGTGTGCGGATTCACCTCTCGCCTTCTCCTTATCTGGGGAGACTCGCAAGAATAATACCGACTAAAGTATCGTCATCAATACTTGCTGGATTGATCGACTTCAATTTTTGTGCTACGGTTTTCTTCTTGTTTAGATCTTCGACCATGTTCTTGCAGTCGTCGAACCGGATATTTATCAGTTCGGCGATCAAACATGCTTTACGGGAGAACCCGCTTTCTTCAAACCGTTTCTTCAATTCATCCCATGCCGCTTTTCCTGTTTTCTCTGGCAAATCACGAATCTCAGTATAAACGTGAGGTTTCACGCCCAAACCGATAATCGAATACGCCTTCCTCGATTTTGCTATGTTATCCGTCTTTGTTCCATCAATATAATCGCACAAATCTTTTTCAATTAAGTTAAGTTCCATCGCAAACTTCCCATCATTATAATTAGATTTACCGTCTAATTTTTCAAAAAATTTTATATTATTAAAAGACATATTATCGGGCGCCATTTTGCCCGGTTAATTACTCAGGATTAGTCTGGATGTCCTGGGCCCATAACCTGTTGAAGTTAAGCGCTTGTTTTGTGGCTAAAGATTAAAATGTCAGAGAAATAGAAATCAAAAATACACCCTATATTGTTAATTAGAAACGACTAACTTCATTTTTTATTTTCCGTAAACGCCTGCTACAAGATACAGGAATAAATTAATTAATATCAATAATAACTTTAACAGAAAGTACGACAAATCGATTTTTTGCGATTACAGCGCCATCTATCGTGATTTGAAAAAACAGTTTCGAACAAAACCTGTCCAATTTTAAACATGGAATCAGATATGTTATAAAAAATGGGGTTCCTATTTAAGATTTCAAAGTTACCCCTACCCCAGCCCCCAGGGGTGAGTCTGAGGAGTCGATTTTGGTGTCAGTAGATGTCCTTTTCGAAAATATTTGAGATGTGTTTTTTTCTTTTTTCATCCGATTTGTAGTTTTCGAGATATTTACAAACGCAACTTAAAATGGATATACATCGAGCGGGATTAATTAAAACGGCAAATGCGGGAATAACTTGTCGTATATATTCTAAGAATTGTTTAAATTCTTTTGAATTCAATCCTGGGTATTGATCAGTTAGTACCATCTGGACATCATGGCTATTTGTCACATCGTCAGTTAGTTTTATGAAAACATTAGCGTTTTGGTTTTTTGACGTTAAAATATGAGCGTATCTTGTAAATTGATCAACCAATAGGTGTTAGTGTTTTTTTGTTGACCGCGAACCTCCGAAACCTCCGGTGGTATCTATAGACACGATTTTGAATGGGTATGTTGCGGGTCCTAAATGTGACATTAACCCAAATTTTGATTTTCTTCGTGATTTATTCCTGATGCAGAGGTCACAGTTTTCACAAATCTTCTTTATGTTTATGATTATATTTTTCGCTGTATCGAAAAGTGTTATTTTATATATCATTTGTGTTCTTCCTAGGTGAAAATAAGTATTATGTATATTCTTCATTAATATTTTGCTGAATTCTTCTGATAGTAAGATTTTATCTCTCCTTTTTGATTTTTTATGATAAACTTCATTTTTTAATATTCGTTTATTCTTATTTTTTTGTAGTTCTGTGTATTTTCTCTGATCATTTTTTATGTCCTCTAAATTTACTAGGTTTACAATCTTTATTATGTCATCCGAATTTTCATCAGGCTCTAGAACTGGATTCCTGCGCAAACAGTCTGCCTCTTGCTTTAATTTTCCAGGATTATATTTAACTTTGAAATTGTATTGGCACAGATAGTATGTCAAATCGTCTAGTTCTTCATCTTTCCTCGCTTTTATATTTAAATTTTCTAAAGGTTTGTGATCGGAATGTACCAAAAATTATTTTCCAAGAAGCCAATGTTGCCTTTTATTGCCAAGCACTCAAGGTAAATTGCTTTTTTCTTTTTTTGAGCTTCACTCAATTTTTTAGAAAAATATGCCACAGGTTTATTATTACCATTTCTGTCATCTTGTTTTAGTACTGCTCCGATTCCCTTAATACTTGCGTCAGTGTAAATATCAATTGGTAAATCTGGATCATAGATTTTTAAGACTGGTTCTGAATAAAGTAAGGATTTTATTTTTTCAAATGATGCTCGGTATTCCTTTCTCCAGACAAAAGGTAACATTTTTCTGCAAATGATTATGTAGTGGATCTAAAATATATGCAATGTTTGGAACAAATTTATGATAATAATTAACTTTTCCAAGAAATTGGCGTATTTTTTACTTGTTTCTGGAACTGGAAATTTTTTTATTGCAATTAAATAATTCTTTAGTGGTTTTATAGAATTATTCTGTATTATATGATCTAAGTACTTTACTGAGTCCTTTGCGAAAGAGCATTTGGAAAATTTTATTCTAAAGCCTTCTTTTTGTATTGCTTCTAATATCATTGATAAGTGTGATATGTGTTCATCAAAAGTCCTTGAAAAAAAAAGTATATCGTCTATGTAGTTAGCTGCAAACCATGTTAGCCCATGTTTCCTCAAAATATAGCTCAAAATCCTTTGAAAAATAGCCGGTGCCATTTTCAAACCAAAAGGAAGGCTGGTCCATTTAAAATGTCCTTCTTGCGTCACAAATGCAGTTTTTTGTCTATCTTCTATTTTCAACAGGATTGACCAAAAATATGAGTTGATATCCGAGGTTGTAAAATATTTGCAGTTAATTGTTTTTAACATGAGATCCTCAATCAATGGAAAGGGCTGTGATTGATGTACCACGATTTTATTTAGCTTTCTAAAATCAATGCATAATCTTGATTTTTTATCATCTTCTTTCTTGTAGCCTAAAGTTACTGGTGCAGCAAATTTGCTGTATGACTCTTCTATTAAGTTTTTTTGCAATAGCTTTTCGGAATGGAAACGTTTACCATTATTTGCATTCTCACATATTCGGCACGGTTTTTTTTCTTCCATTTTTTAAACTTATTGTCTGAGTAAACTCTTCCTCTGTTATCACATGTAATTTTTTTTAACGAGATGGTGCTGCTTACTTGAGTTTGTTGTAAGGCATCTCTGTCGATGTTGTTTGATACGCAATCTGTTAAACCCATAGCTATAAGATCAATTAGAGTTTCTGTATCCATAGACTTTCTTATTTCTAATAGCAATTTTTCTTTTTTTTAGAGCATAATCAAGCAAAGACTCTGAATGGTACTTGACTGCAAAAGCATATTTGATCGGAGACCAGCCTTTATTCCCAAAAGTATCGATAAAGTTTCTTTTTCCAATCCCTCCATTCTGATTCGAGAGTATATTTCAAAATCATGCATGTATACCAATCTGCGCGTGCATTTTCAAGGAAAAATTTTATAACTTCAATTTTTTCCTATCTTCTTCCACCATACAGCGCTCACATTATTTTTCAAACTCATTTATCCATTGGCATGCGTTTGAATTTTTTCCATTAAATTTATCAATCAAAAAGTCATTTGCAATTTTTTCTAAGTTTTTTATTTCAGATTTTTATTGTTTATCTTCTAAAATTTTCTTCAATAACTTCTCAATTGTTTCATTTGAGGTACTCAGCGTAAGTCTTTCAACTTCTTTCTACGTTATATCTTCTAAACAGTAGTTTTCAAATTGCAAATTTTCTTCTTCATCCAAATATACTTTTGATAAATATTCTAATAAAATGATCCAGATTTTTCTAACTTGATGTCTTTTTTTTTAGAGTGTTTTTTACTTTACCAGATATTTGTGTTTGTATCAGTTCTTTGTGCAATTCTTCTGGTTAGCCGAAAGTTCTGCCATCAGGTGTGCCAATTGAGGTTAGGCATAATATTGATGATTTTGCATCTGCTGCTAGTCTCATCATAAAATCAAACCTTAGTTTCTCCATCTTCACTTAAATTTCAAACAAAATGTTGTTTTATAATGGTGATATTTTCTTCAATTCTTGAATATAGGAATAATTCCAGAAATAAAAACTCAGTTGGGTTTCTGCAATAAAAACAGAAAACAACATTTAAAGTTTCTACTTCAGGTGAAGTCTAATAATTAATTTTCAATCCCGCTTTTTACACATGTGGTAAGACGCCTCTATGCGGTATCCACAGTCGGTAACGCGGCAGATTCGAAATTTAGAAAACGATGACACGGATACAAGTGTCGGTACTCTCTTTACACACACACACACACACACATATATATATATATATATAAATATATATATATATATATATATATATATATATATATATATATATAATATATATATATATATATATAATATATATATATATATATATATATATATATATATATATATATATATATATCTGGATGTCATTCTACAACACCTGGACTAGTACAGGAAGTAAACACTTACAGATTTAGACTTACTTCAGGACTAAGATATTATTTTAATAATAAAAAAGGATTTCAGAAAAGGGATAGCACAAAATAGTAAGCTGATTATGATCTTGAAAAATTCAAGAATTATTACTTGTTATTGATGCGAATAATTGATATGAATTGGCAATGCCACAATTTTGGCCATTTTCGGATTTTTTATATGGTAGCACTAATATATTTACTTTAATCTTGTACATAACTTCGATGAGGGATATATTTTTCAAGTCAATTTAGTATATTCGAAAGTATTATAAGATTTTAATAATGATTTACTATTAGCGCCCGAAGTATATATGGAATAATAAACAGCTACAGCGGTTTTGGCTTGTATATTTCTGGTTTTTGATTTGGCTCAAGTATTACGTACTAGGTCTTTATATGAACTATTGATATCATGAATGAAGTTGACAACGAATTGAAGCATTTTATTCAAAACATATAGTTCATCACTTTAATGTGAACTCCTATCTACTGTTCATCTTTATATTTTCGTATCACAAAAGTTACAAGCAAACCAAAGTAAATTGATATAGATAGAGCTTGAAAAATATGACTCCTGATTTTTCGTGTAAATTTTATTTTAATAAAATTTTACTAAGTAAGTTGTAGTGCATTTATTCACTAGATAAACACAGGCGGCTGTCAAAACAATTGACAGTCGCATTTCAATGCGCAAAATAATGCGGATCCCCCACTCCAGCTCAGCAGGTGCGGCCACGGGTATATAAACCGGTGCGCCGTCCCCACTAGCCAGAGTTTGTCACCTCCCGCTAACTGAAAGGTCAGGACAACCGCACGGCAACTCTCATACATAACCACAACAATACACCTTTCTGTCACCGCAAGGTAGGAAATCAGCATTGCACTCTCGTAAATTTTAACAGCAACATAACCACAAACAACATTTACACCTTTGTGCGTCACATTGTCAACATATACTGCAACCAGCATCACACCTTTGTATATACTACAAACAACAATCACTGTATATAAAACATCAACACTTCATATAAGTCAACATGTCTCTGACAAACAAAATGCATCTTACCCAGAAACATGAGAACCTCAAAAAGATTACGGAAATCATGCAGGAGGAAGATTAATGTAGAAAGAAAATTCCTTCTAACAATACCAAGATTAATTTCAACGCTACCGCCTTCACCGGACCCATCCCTATCAAAAACCAATCCATCTTTTCCTTCATCGATCCCATACAAGTTAATATCAATAGAAATTCCACATCCAAGATTAGAGACCATCAACAGAATCCGCATCCATTACGCTGATCCTAGACTCCCTATCATTTGTAAATATTATCAAAAAACCCTGTCAATATATTTAATAAGAACTGCGAATATATGTATATATTATATCTCTGGTGTTCTATTGTCTTATTGATTTAACAAAACCACACGCAACCAAAAAGTCAATTTAATTCCAAATATAAGGAGTTAATTATTTTATTACATTTTTATCATCTACAATGCAATGAAAATTGTACAATTTAGTTTTGAAATAATTTACAAGTTATGAACAACAAAAATACTTCCAAGACACCAAATATAATGAAGATCAAATTAATACTGTATATTTGATGTTCAATGCTAGTGTCCAATGAGGCAAATCGTGATCGTATGTTAATACAATTTGACATATCATATAAAGTCAATTCATTTTTATCTATTTTATTTGGTAGAACAGATATAAGATCATCTAAAATTATATCATTTTCTCTAGTCTGGGAAATAAGTATCCACAAAGTTTGCTTGTTTTCATCCTGAGTATATTTCTCGCATCCCCAAATTATCAAAAACGATTTAAAATCGCTCTTCAAAAACCGTATATTGATGTTATTACTTACAATTGTTTTGACAGTATAAACAAATAAAAGATTGTAACTAATATCATCATTGTAAGTTAATGTTGCTGAAGATAAAGATTTTTTAAAAGCATTGTTCTTGTCTTCTTTATAATACGAAGTTCTTCGCATCGCTAGGTTTGGGTCATTGATTTCCTGGAAATAGAATATTTAAGTAATATAGCCTTTCTTTTACCATTTATTCAAAATATGAAATGAAATACTGATTTTCTATTGCTAGAGGCTGGTTTACGAATAATATATAAAGTAACTTTATAATACAAATTTTGTTTGCTTAACCATATTATTAATGTCTGACTCAAAAATATTAAAACTGAGGATTATATTCATCGTCTCGGTTATGCTAAGTTATTAGTTTTAATTTGTTTGAAACTATGATACACTACATACTACATTATGCAATACGATATGCTATAAATATGATACACTTGCAATAAATATTAAGGGGGGAGTACACTTTGATATTTCAAAAAAATGCATTTTTATTTTGGCTTAAAATGTTCCTTGGGATGTATACTTTAATAAAGAAAAGACTCCAAGTCCGCCAGAATATTCCTTACCGCTTTACGAAGCGATTTCCTAAAAAATGTACCGGCGCGCTGAGAGAGCATTTGAGCGCGCTCGGAATTTTTCTGTTTTACCGCCGTTACCGACGTAGCCAGAGGTCCGGTGATGCCCAAATCGGGTGTATGGTACTATGGATTAGCCATTCGGAGGAATTATTCATCACTTGAAGACATGAAACAAGAAATCTGGGCAACTTTAAATCATAAGATATCGACTAACGACGAACCGCAGCACAGCAAATGTCCAGTAGGCCCGGATTCCTGGTGCTCCTGGCGGAAGGCGAAAGCGACCGGTGAGCTGAAGGACTACAATCACAAGCCTGCTATGAAGAAGGAAATTTTCGTCGCTCTCAAACCGGTCTACACAGAGTTGTCCCAAGATGCCTGCAAAGATGCCTCGGCGGGTTTACTCAGAACGCGAACGAGTCTTTCAATGCAACTCTGTGGCAAATGGCGCCGAAAATTGTTCACAGCGGGAAGTCGCAGCTGATATTTCTGCGTGCAATTTCAATGATGGGATGATGGATATCATGGAAATAATGCAAGTACTACATCTGGAAATCGGCCTGACCTGCTACAACTTCTGCCTGGCTGCTGACGCCGAACGCACGAGCAAGGCGGAGGAGCGCCTCACGTATGCAGCGAAAGAAGCCCGGAGATGCAGTTTGGCGCCCCGAAAACACAAGGACTTCTTGAATGACAACGCAGAAGGCCAAATGTATAGAGCCGGCATCGCCGATTGAAGGGAAATATCACTTTTCCACGTGAAAAATGAAATTTTATCTTTAAACGCGTTTATCTCGAAACGGGGTTTTTCAAACTGGCGTGGGAAATAACTCTAACCAGTTATCATCAAATTTGGATATCGCCTAGGTTTTCTTGTTCAGAATTAAATTCTGCTTAAAAATACGTATCCACCTTTTCGATTTTGTCAAAAATGGATTTTTAATCCACGATTTTGTAAGCATTTTTAGGGTGAAAAAATGGACTTTTTTTCTTAAGGCCAGAACGTTTGAAAAAATCAATTAAAAAAAAATTGGAATACGTATTTTTAACCCAAATTTCATTGCTAATCAGGATTTTGTTCGATTTATGTTCCAGGATCACATGGGAAGGAGTATTTTCCCACGCCGTTTTCCGACTTCCGCGCGAGGACGCCCGCGCGACCTGGAGCACCGGCCACGGGGAGCTGCCAATCGAGTTCAAAAAATACAAATTGTAGTTCGAAGGATAAGTAATAAATAGATTATAACCCTCCCTGAATGTTTTATTGCTTAAAAAAATTAACGAAAATGCCTTACTTTTTGGAGGTTCAAAGTGTACTCCCCCTTTAAGGTTATTATGACGCTTTAATCTCATATTTATAATTATGAATTACTTTCTTTGTATAGATGTTTACCTGTTCAAAAATTTCAAAGTCAACACAAACTTCGGTCGGTATAGTTTGGCCTTCATCCTGACTCAAAGAATATGAAGCCATTAGAGCCCAAGTCGAGGCAACTGTACTTTTATCAATATGATAACGAAATCCAGATGAATTGGGACAGACATCTTGAGTGAGTTGAAATGAAGTTGTTGGTTTGAAATATAGCGACAGCAAAATAACAAACACCTTTAATTTCATAGCTGGTTCCAGAAATACATAAAAGTAAACAAGCACTATATTGATAGTTCAACACTGAGGTATAAACATTTTATAACAAAACTCTGAAGGTGTATAACTCATAAATTTTCAACAAATACATTTCAATTAAGCATACGGTAATGTAGGTCAATTGGTCGAAGTACTTCTCCGAATTGTAAAATGTTTCAGTAAATAATAAAGATAATGCTAATATGACTATTTGGGACGAACGAGTATAGACTTCATATTCTTTTAACGTATAATACGGAATATTATGTAGTACATTATAATAAAATGTTTATTATTTTTGATTGCTTTTACCTGTTGAATTTTCTTAATATTATATTGTAACGTAACTACGGGCACAGACGAGTATACACAGACGTATACACAGACGTTTAACGGAATGCATAAGCTAAACAGCGCTTAATATTATAGTACCATTGCCGCACCTGAGGGAGCTACTGTAAATTCCATTGCCGGACCAGAGTTGGCAAACGCTATACCCCTGTAGCTAAAACCATACATTTTCGACAGTTTCCGTTTTATTTCGATAAGAAATCTGATCTTAAATTGAATAGTTCGTGAATTTTTAGGGATTTTTTATTTGTATACAATTGCATGTATATTTAGCGGGTGATCTATTTGTTATGTTTATCCAAATTCCAAATTTATTTGACGTCTGGTCAGAAGTGTGTTTATTTTAATTATAAAAATTCGCGAATGGACAATCCCAATTTATCCTTTTTTAAATTTCCATTCAAAAATAAAATAAATTGTGAATTATGGGTCGCAAGAAGTGGTAAAAAGTTTTCTATACTAATGAATATGCAATATTATTTCGTTAGATAATTTCTAAATAATTACATGTTTCAAATAATTTAATAAGACAATTATTTATTTTCATGAAATTCATTACTTATCGATATGCCTTTTGCTAAGCTTGAACTTAAACTGATATGTGTCGATCATTTCAATTTCGATTCATTTGTTAATTCTTTGCGAAATAAGTTGTGTGTCTATGCTGAACCGGTACAATTATTAGAGAATAATTCCAATTTTATCCCATTATCATCAAAATTTAAAGTATTGTATCCTAAACGCCAATACAGTAATTCGTATTCAGGCGAAATTAAATTTGCCTTCTACACCAGAATTTCAGCCAACAATCAGTGAAGCAGCACAACAAAGGTCATCTAATCGTTTTTGCTCCTCAGAAAAAATTATTTTCTGATACTGGAACTCCGCGAGAGCAATCACTTCGTAAAACATCTGCAGTGTCATGCACCGAACTTTCTTATGCGCTTTAGGGTTAAGTCACATCCTGTTTTATTTATATTTCTAATTAATAATATTTGTTCTAATCTTTGGAACATTTTTACACTAAATATATTTCTAAGAATAAATATAGAATGTCAAACTTTAAATTATTTAAGTCAGTTTTGTTTTTTTTTTGATAAACAATTGACAGGCGAAGATGATACGATTTATGTTAAAATAAATATAATAACAAGAAATTTCAAGAGCATTTTCTCGATTCCGGTACCGTTTGGGAAAAAAGTTTCAAATGAAAGTTGTACAAAATGCTGATATCTATAATTTTTATTGTTACAATTTTTCTGTAACTGCAACTATTTTTGAGTAATTGCAGTAACTGCAAAAAATGACTAGAATAAACATGCGCTTCCCGTCTGAATATTGTTCTCAAAAATAGAAGGTGCACACCTCAAGCATTTGCAAATCTAAAGTTTAAGGTATCATAAATTTAGCTTCAACGGTTTAGGCTGTATGTGAAAGTTGTACAAAATGCTGATATCTATAGTGTTTATTGTGACAATATTTCTGTAACTTCAACCATTTTTGAGTAATAGCAGAAACCGCAAAAACTGACTAAAGTTAACATGCATTTCCGGTTTGAATATTTTCTTCAAAATTGAGTGGTACACACCTCAGGAATATGCAAATCTTAAGATTAAAGCTCATCATTTTACCTTCAGCCGCTATACACACACAGACACACACGCAGACAGACAGACACACACACAAATACACACACACACACACACACAGACGTCATTTCAAAAATAGTTGGAATCGATTCAGGGAAGGTCAAAACGTATATTTCCGTTAATATCTCGAAATCGAAATTTGTCATGATTGCAATACTTACTTATACTAAGTATAAGAAAGTAAAAATTAAAACTGCTGTCCAAAACGGAAATAGAATTTTTTCTATGTTTTTATTTCAAATTGCCTTCAGCCTAAACATTTTTTATAAGTGTTGGTATAATACTTCCGGCAATTTCAACAATAAAGTCGTGGATAACAAATTCAAAATTTAAAACTGGTTTTAGTCCAGCTCTTTTTCAATAAAGAGGCCTTAAAGCATCATCAATGTCTGATACGGAAAAATGTTGAGTTGTTGCCTTTGATGAACATTTTTTGAGTATAATAAACAATTTGATATGATTGAAGGTTTTGAAGACTTGATCCACTTGGTCGAAATATTAAATATGGCGGAAGATCCTTATTATTTATGGTTCGTGGTTTGTATTCCAAGTGGAAACTCCCAGTTGCATATTTCATATCTGGTAGCAGTATTTAGAATACTGAATTAACAAAATTAATTGTTAGGTGTATTGAAAATTTGATAAAATCCGGTTTTACTCCTAAAGCAATTGTTGGTAATCAAGGGTCGAATAATAGAAGCGCTGTTAACAATTTAAATGCTAACGTAGTCATGCCTTATTTTACATTTAATAATCAACAAATATGTGTCATATACGATGTACCACATCTATTCAAAAGTGTTCGAAATAATTGGTAAATTGTAATTTTATTTTATATGGCAATAAAGTATCGTTCACAGGCGTAATACAAACTTATAATAAAGATCAATGCAGTCAACTAGCGAGATCAAACTGTAAATTAACGGAAGCTCATATAAATCCAAATAACTTTAAAAAAATGAATTGTAAATTAGCTTTACAAATATTTAGCCATAGTGTAGCTGCTTCTATTAGAATAGCGATCGGAACAAGTGAACTTAAATGTGATACCGGTGTTTACACGGCTGATTTTATTTTGCAAATGAACATATTATTTGATTCACTAAGCAGTCACACTCTCTTTGCTAAAAATCTCAATAAATGCGCAATTTCAGAAAAATCTCAGAATATAATAAATATTTTAAACGAGGGATATGATATGATGGATAGTATTCAAAAATTAAATCCACGTTATTCACGCCAACCTGATTGTTTTACAGGAATAAAATTAACTATAAATTCAATTTTAATGTTATCGAATTCGGAACTGAAATTAAATAACCATCAGTTTATAACAACAGCAAAATTGACTTTCTTGAAAATACATTTGCAATGATCCGCCAACGAGGCGGCTTTAATTTAAATACAACCGTTAAAACTTTTAGAAGATATTGCAATCACTAATTTGATGAAACCCTAAGAATCTTCTAATGAACAATTAAATAAAGAACCATTCGAAAATAATAATGAAATCATAATAAACGATATTTAAGGTGGAAATTGCCCCGAGCACCCTATAAGTCTTCTTGCTCATCACGTAGAAAAACATAATTTAGAATCATGTTCTGTGTTATGTTTGGCTGGTTATTTAGTTTTTAAATACATTGGTAAATTTAAATGTATCGATTGTAAGGCACAATTAATTCGTGAAAATGAATGTAGTACAGACAAAAATTAATTATTAATTATTGAAAAAACGCTTAGCTCTAAAAATCATTTAGGCAGGAAATTGGGTATTATATCCAACAAAGAAAATTCAAATCAAAATTAATTTACAATCAAATATAATACATAGTAATATTTATTTAAAAATTGCAGTTTATAACATTTTATTTTTTTAAATGCCTTTAAACTCTCAGTGAATATAACTTTTTTAATAAATATATATATATTTATATATATATATATATATATATATATATATATATTTATATATAAAATTTAAAAAATTTCATAAATTATTGCACCAAAATTTACTGAAGAACTGTAAATTACCACTGAAATATATTTGTGTCCGTGTACTATCCGAAATGTACTAGGATATACTGGGAATCATGGTCGACCTGCTCAAAGGAAATATTGAGATTACGAAGTTAATTGAAAGAAGCGATTGACGTTTGTTAAAGACTTCATAAATGGAAAATTGTGCTTTGGAATAAAGTTATATATCCTGATGACTCAAAAAACAATAATTTTGGTTCGGATGGCAGGGACACTTAGGGAGAAAAACACAAACAGAATTTGACAAAATAAGCTTATTTCGTTTAGTAAAACACGATGGAAGACATGTACTTGTATGGGGATGTATGAGTGTTGCTGGTATTGGTAAACTACACCCAATTGATGGAATTATGGATTATATAGTCTATACAGGGGCGCACCAGGAGCATGAGGCGCCTGTGTCAAAATTTTTAATGGCGCCCTTAAGGGCGTTGGATACCACTCTAAATTTCAATTAAAATCGCAACATCTACTTCTTGTTTTTTAATACTTACAGTGGTACAAATTAAATATAATTTACGGTACACGTTACCAATACTATTACGTATTGACCTGCATCGACGTTTTGTGGATAAATATATATATTTTGTCAATTCCAACACCTATATTAATAAAACTCTAAAATATAATGAAAACTTAAACCTGTAGTGCAAACGAATGTTGTTTAAGGATTCTTTTAAAGAATTAACTTTTATAAATCGTTCTTCCGCTTTCTTAGAAAATAAGAATTTCTAAACTCCAATAATGCATCATCTTATTATTGAATGAGCGATTAAATTTGTCTTGATAGGCAACCGAAGTAACACATATGCTTTACTTGACTGTTGTAGTGCTACACGGTTCATTTAGAAAGAGATGGATGGTGAATAGACTTGAGATATCGTAGACATTTAGGCTACTACTTATCATCAAAAACCTTATTGACATATAACATTTCATAATAGATAATAATGAGTGTTTTATTTTAGTTAGCAACATTTAGTATTATAAAAGGGATATGACATGAAAAATAAAATGCGAGTACAATAAAAATTAAAAAACTTATATTAAGGTTTCCAAAGTAGCTAATAAATTACGCCACTATTAATATTGTTCGATAAATTCAAAAAGCATCTTGCAGCGGCAAACTCCTATTATAACGAGGATCCAGAAGTTCTGGCAGTATGCCCTTCATATAAAATGTTTTAAATTTAAGTTCCATTTTATCTGTCCAAAATGAATTATTTTTTATTACAACTTCCACGAAAATATCTTTCGGTGTCCAAATTATAAAATAGCATATTTCTCTCTTCGTGATATGTAGCTGTCCCTGAATTTGGTACATAAAATTATCGTTCTGTTTTAGACACAAATGTCCATATCTCAATTCAAGAAATTTTATGTATTTTTTCTCAACAGCCTCAGCAATCGTACAGTTACGCGCGCTATACGGACATTTTATTTCAATAATTCCATCCGAGCGAACAAAACCATCTGGTATGGCAGCTAAAAATGGCTCATTTTCGTCTATACATATACCGCACTGCTCCACTTGAATATCATACATAGATTCAAATTTTGTTCTAGCTATTGATGCATTATTCAACCCATATGCAGTAGCTTTGTTGACAGTGACATTTTTGTACAGAATAGCTTTAACTTGAATGGCCATTGAAGTCTTGGTGCGCTTTTTACATATGTTACTTAAGTTTGATGCTGTGATTCTTTTAAGTCTCTCCTGTCGGAAGGTAAGGAAGATGTGAATTGCCCCATTGTATTTTTAATAATATGATCTCTATTAACTTTTTGTAGATTTCCCAAAAAAATGTTACATTTCTTTTCAAGTAATTCCACGGAAATATCTTCTTTGGGATTTGCCGCATCAGGTCCATAATCTAAATCGGCGCCTCCATTCGTAACTTTTTTCTTTTTTACAAAACCCTTTAATCTACGGTTTAATTTTTGTTTCCTAATATTATCAGAATAAATTTTGGTATATTTCCCCAAATTTTTAATTCCCAAAGATAGTTGCACTTTCCTCTGAAATCCATGATTTGAATTGTATGATAAAACAGCGGCTGCGCAACGAGTTGCTTAGGAATTTCGCAAAGAGAAATTAATTCGTTTGCCACCGACAAATTTTGCAACAATGGAATTGTACAATTCTGCACTGTTGTTATTTTGATCATGTATCAAGCTTTCCGCGTTGTTTGCTACTCAACGAGCGGCGATCATAACTTTATCGAATATTTCGGTTTTTCGTAAATCATCTATTATAAAATATTCTGCTTCATTTATTTTGGTACAAAAGTATCCAAGCTTAGAACATTCTGTATGGTCACCAAAAATATGTAGTGGTCCATTTAAAATATCTTTTTGTAGTTCCTTCATTTTATTACATAAAGATATATTTTGCCCTTTTCTAAATACTACGGCTCTTGTAACAGAACCGTAACATATTTTTTAGTACAAATTTTCTTATATTAATGTCGTATTTGGTGGTATGTGCACATTCTTTTAATTTATTTAAATAACATCTCAGCAGATGATTTTTACATTCAATTTTTTTAACCATCAAGTTTGGTCCATATGGCATAGCATCTTTTATTTTTCTATAGACACTACTATTTCCATCTCCAATGACACACGCGTATTTTAATCCATGCATTTCTAAAGATTTTTTAAATCCCTCAAGAATAATACTAGATTCCATGGCTGTCGATGCAGAATTCCAATTTTTATAGCAATTGTGATCAGGCTTATTCTCAGTATTTTTTAAATACTCTCTCCTAGCATATACGGAACAGTATTTATTTTTTACCCCAATATATAAAATTTGTTTAATACGCGCACCAATTATACATGCGACGCCGGAAGAAGCAGTGTATGATGTGCGATAAGATCGCTTGCTCCACGCGCCATCCACAATTACAGATATAGTCGGAATACCGTCTTCATCAACATTACATTCTTCTTGTGCCAGCCTAAATTCTTCTTTTCCTGCTCGTAGCATTTCTTCCCAAGCCGCATGTTTTAAATTTTCTGATATTATATCATGATTAACCTCATACGTTTTATTTGTCATTGAGGAAATATTTAAAACTGCATTAATTTCTTGGAGTTGACTATAACCACCCCCTGTTGTAACCATTGCACTCACCGCTAATGTATTTATATTGACAGCAGATTCTGGATCGTCTGTGTGTATAAAATCTTCTTTGTGACACACTTTGCACTTGAACTTGAAGATACTTTTCAAACCAGCACGTTTCTCGGTTATTAAATACAAATCGAAAAAGGAGCATTGAAACCCTTCATGTTTCACGGCTTTCAATGAATTTAGAAAAAAATTTATATCTATTATTCGTCTGCCAGTAACATCTAATTCCTGATAGTCTGCTTTAATATTGTCTTTTTCAATTATAACTTCATGTTCCATTATCGACTCATCAACACTTTTATTATCACTTTCTTCGATTGTTGAAACAAGTTCGAAATCAATCATATCAGCACTAACTTCTGTTTGTGAGGATTCACTTTGCTTCATTTTGCTAAAATTTTGTAAATCACATTTATATTTAATAAATATTCAATTAATGTCCAATTTTAAAAGTGAATTGAAATTATCAGAATTAATAAATAATCAAATCTAATAATGAACAAAAAACAAATATTACTTCATCATTCTCAACTTTCTTGCTCTCTGTTTCCTGGACGTACATTTACTTGGATACCCTCGGTTATATTTTTTTAAATTTCCCATTTCAAATATTGAATAAATAAAAAGAAAACCCGAAAAAATTTCGAATAATATTCGTATACACAAAAAAATAATCCCGAATAAAATAAGCAAGACAAAAAATCAGTCGATTTGATGATAGAAGGCTTATCTATGTATGAGTGAGAATAGTTATACAATAATAAACATGTACATTGTATATACTTGTTGAAAACAGTCAATTTTTTAGCAATGTACATAAATCTGGGAATTACCGATCTATTCAACCACTAATGTTGATAATTGTATTAAGTTATAAGTGGAGAGGACTGGCTGTGCAGATGTGATATGCGGGACTGCATACATATATCAAATACGATATTTTTCCCAAGTATCGAACGGCCTTAATTAAAAACATTTGTATCAAAAACTAATATTATAAATATTTTGCATGCCTAGGTGATAAGAGCCCCACAACTATTGGTTCGGACACTTAAATTTTTAATTCTCTAGTACCATTTTTAAGTAATACGTCATGAATAATAAAATAATGAATAATTAATTTGAAATACTATAATTTTTAGACTAATGTTTAGGGACATTTAAATGACTGTTTTTGTTATATTCTTAACGCATTGAAATAAAAAACACACAAAGATTTAAATAGTGTGTTAACTTTTTTATTTAAAATACAAAATTACAAACACAAAAAAACAGATAAACAACAATAATAAATGAAAAATATAATATTTATATAAGAGCGCTTTTTCTAACGTAGTTATAGATCGGTTATAAAATACAATATAAACAGTTTTAGAAGAACAATACTAAAGTCTAATTAAAGTCATTACGATTAGTATGTATAAATGACCGGTTGACCTGATGCTAAGACATCCTACGATCACATCGATGGTTATAACGGCGCCTAAGGTTTGGGCGTCGCCTTGGTATCCTTCACACCTGCATTATAAAAATACAACATGTCATACCGATACCACAAGACATTATACAAAGGATTAGGTAGGTTAAGGAATATGGAGACAGTGCCTTAAGCCCTGTACATACTTGTTCACGATAAGCTTATCTACCAACTGGTCCAACCCTGGACCTCTGCCAGGTCCACCCTGAAGGTAGTCTTCCCTTATGGGCATCCCCTAACAGATCCAATCCTGGAGCTACCAGGCACACCCTGTTAGGTGGGCAACCGCCAACTGGTCCAACCCTGGTCTATAGCCAGATCCACCCTGAATAGGTGGGCAACCGCCAACCGGTCCAACCCTGGTCTATAGCCAGATACACCCTGAAAACAGGCGTCCATTACGGGCATTCCCTAATGGGCATCTCCTAGTGGGTCCAATCCTGGCGCTACCAGGCACACCCCACTAGGTAGGCAACCCCAAGTAGGTCCAACCCTGGACCTCTGCCAGATCCACCCTACTTGGACGAATTTCCCTCAGGTCCAACCCTGGTCGAAGCCAGATCCACCCTGAGGAAGAAGTAAACTAGCTTATCTACCAACTGGTCCAACCCTGGTCTTCTGCCAGGTCCACCCTGAAGGTAGATGTACTAAAATACAGGTCCTGCAATCGAAATGCAATCATATCCTGTATTGAATTACCTGCTATCAGATCTAATCTTGGAACAAGCCAAGCACGCCCTGATTAGCGGATATAACATTGAGGATAAGGAAATAGGAATATACCTGAATGACAGTGAGAATACTCACTCAACAATTAGCAATCCGCCATCAACATACAGCATTGGTTTGACCAACAGCATCGCTCGTCCCTTGGACCGCGTCACCCCTCATATGCACTCACACATGCACAATTCACCTACTCACAACCATAGTGCACAGTCTCACGCATCAACGGTGACTGATCTACTTAAGAAAGATATAGTTCAACGTCTGCTTACAGTGAAATTTTAAGAACACAGGACCGTAATAAATTATTGCGTTACATTTATAATATAAACATAATACATATTACACGTGGATTAAATACAAACAATGTAAATAAGTCATTAAATAAATTTTACTTTCCTAGCTAAAAAGTTTGGCTAATATCATGAATATCAAGTTTATCCAGTATGTCAGACTCAATTTAAATTATTGCGAGATCTGATAATCTATTTTGCGCCATTATGGAGCATAAATAACTGATCGAAAAAGACCGATCCGCGGACGCAACTGACACAGGTCATGATAAAAGAATACGGAGTGCTACAGTAAAATTTGGATAAACTCCTACTAAATCATTTGAATAAATATTCTGAATTATTTGGGATATTTTTTTTTTTTGAATTCGTAATAAATACTTGACATTGTAAAATTTCTTCACATAAATCATCTGCGTCAATATCGGACTGATTTTCATGAGTTAATTTCGCTTGTAATTTTTTGCAGCAAGATAATAGGTATTCTTAATTTTGTAAATTATCTAATGAATATAAAAATTGGAATAGATTCATGTGTTCTTTTAATTAAGCAAATCTCTCTTGTAACGAAATTAAAGTTTGATCTATTATACAGAAATAAAAATTTACTTTTAATGAATTTTCAGGATTTACTATAGGTTGATCTTCATGTTCATAATTAAATTGAGTTGATTTTTTAAGTCGCCTTAATGGCCTCGCAATACGAAATTCAGTTTCTATGTCAAACTTTTCTGCAATAATTTGGAACTTTCAAGAATTTCAGCAAAACTAGCATCAGATCGATAATTAGTTAAAAATGTATTTAGTTCGCTTAATGCATCTAAGGCAAGTTGCAGATTTGTAGTTTGAGATTGAAGCATTTTATTTACAAAATTTACTTGATTTAAAATATCATACCACACTTTAACGGAGCAAATAAGTGTAAATGTAGAAATATTTTCTCCCAGACATTTTGCTTGGTATTTAGATTGTTCGTCGACTATTGTGTGGTCATTGCAAATTTCAAATAATGCATCAAAACTTCTGGTTAATATTTATAGAGAGGCTTTATGGCATCAATGGCATCAACATGCTTGATTAAGATATTCCATCGATTAATAGACGCTGAGAAAAATTTGTATAATTTTTGTACTATATTAAAAAAATTTACTGTTTCATGGTTGATATTAGCGGCATCATTTACAATTAGATTCAGGCTGTGATTCGCACAAGAAACATAAAAAGCTCGCGGGTTCAAGTCTAAAATTCTATTTTGTAGGCCAATATTTTTGCCGCGCATGTTAGAGCCATTTTCATAAGCCTTGGTCTCTGATATTATTTATGTCTAAATTTAATGTTTTTGATAGATCAATAAGAAATGTTGTTAATCCAGCCCCTGTAACACCTAAACTTGGATAAAATGCTAAAAAATGTTCATGTATTTCAGTCGATCCTAATGCTAAATTCAAATGAAAGAATCGAATTATTACACTTATTTGCTCAATATGAGTAACATCCGGAGTGCAATCTAATATTATTGAAAAATATTTATTTTGTCGACATAAATTTATAATATGATTTTTATATGAAAAGCCATTAAGGAAAGTATTTCATATTGGATTTTGTCTCCTAGATATGTTGGCATTTTGTGAAATTCAGAATCGCTATTTATACGTCGTGTGTGTTCCGATATAATAGGATCTAACTTTTCTAGTATTTCAATACATTTTAAAAAAGTACCATTGTTGCGATCGTAAAGATTATTGCTTTTGCCTCGAAGTGCTAAATTACTTATTACTTCATACCATCGTTTACTTTCAATGACTTATATTGTTTGCTATAAATAATCAACAGTAGTTTTATTTTTGAACGAAAGAAGCAACTGTTGGATTTGTGTGTGTGCGAGTGAGACAGGACGAGCCATGGGAGGGGGCAAGGCACGTTGTTGTGTGCGGGCAGTGTGTCAGAGAGTATGGGGAGATGGATTTCAACGTTAAATCGGTTGTACAACGTTTGCAAAGATGGCGGGTTCCATGGAGCCTACACTGGAGGTTTAGTTGTCGCCGCAGCCACCGAGGGCGCGCGTTTTTTTTTTTTTTTTTAATGAAAGGATAGATCAGAGAGTATGGGGAGATGGATTTCAATGTTAAATCGGTTGTACAACGTTTGCAAAGATGGCGGGTTCCATGGAGCCTACACTGGGGCTTAGTTGTCGCCGCAGCCACCGAGGGCGAGCGTTTTTTTTTTTTTTTTTTTTTTAGTGGAAGGATAGATGTACTTTTCTTTTCGTGGTACAGCAGACCACGAAATGCAAAAGTACCAAAGGTACCTCCTAAATAAAAACCATTATTTAAATAATACAAATATTTATTACTAATTCAGGTTTAAATTTTACTTTATATAACATTCACATATTTATATGTTAAGATAACAATTATATTTTTATTATTAAATATTAATAATATTCGTATTTGGCTCTTCAGTCGTATATGAATTACATCCGATCAAATAGTTTTTATAATGGAACAAGTAAATGCTCATATTTATAAAAGAAAACTAATTTTAATAAGTACATATTTAATGAAGCTTTTAAATAAGTTTTTCTTCAATAATATGGTTTTGATGTTAGTACAGTCTTTTCATACGCACCCATGTAAGACAAAAAAAATTACTTTCTGTTTTTCCTCCGCAACGTCTTACGATGCCTTTCTGTCGTTGAATAGGATCGCGCCAGGATAAGCGCAAGGTCTAATCCACCTGCACTCGAAATGTTTTGAACATACACGATATGTTCTACAAACATCATGTGCAGGAGGAATAACGTACAGTCGCAGATTGTTGATTTTTTCCAACCCAATTCGGAAAAGTGCTCTGTCCTTCGGAAAACAGGCGAACCGTTTTCTGTAATCAAAGCATCCGGGAACACAACAGAATCGGTTATTTAAATGCATACTACGAACAAACTATTATACATAGAATGCATATCAAATGTTTACTATTTATTTGTGATTTAATACTTACATGCCACAAATAAAGAGATTGCTCAAAAACAAACACTTGTTAGAGTTAAATAAAATAAAATACAAAAGAATTTCCCGATAAATAACAGAGGACAAATCAATAAAGAACAATAACAAAATTGCATGTATGACGTATTGCACAATAAAAATGTTACCTTATTTACAAAATGGATTCCAATAAACGTACTTATAAATAAATAATTTATTTTTCCAAAAAATGCAGTATAAAATCATCCTAAATTTTTATTTGATTAGTAAAATATCAAGTAAATATTTAAAATTTATATACATTTAATTCGTTCAAATTTTTATAATTTTTATTATCGCGACGATCGCGACATCTAGAACAGCGGCGAATATGCAATTTTCTAACCTAACAAAACTCTGTCCAATAGTGGCTATGTTTCTTATTACTCCCCCTACTCTCTGGGATAGATGTACTTTTATTTTCGTGGTACAGTAGACCACGAAATGCAAAAGTACCTCCTAAATAAAAACCATTATTTAAATAATACAAATATTTATTACTAATTCAGGTTTAAATTTTACTTTATATAACATTCACATATTTATATGTTAAGATAACAATTATATTTTATATTATTAAATATTAATAATATTCGTTTTTGGCTCTTCAGTCGAATATGAATTACATTCGATCAAATAGTTTTTATAATAGAACAAGTAAATGCTCATATTTATAAAAGAAAACTAATTTTAATAAGTACATTTTTAATGAAGCTACAATTGACTTTCATCCATTCATCGCAATCTTTAAACCATTGTTTAACATTTAAATAAGTTTTTCTTCAATAATATGGTTTTGATGTTAGTACATTCTTCTCATACGCACCCATGTACGACAAAAAAATTACTTTCTGTTTTTCCTCCGCAACGTCTTACGATGCCTTTCTGTCGCATGTCGTTGAATAGGATCGCGCCAGGATAAGCGCAAGGTCTAATCCACCTGCACTCAAAATGTTTTGAACATACATGATATGTTCTATAAACATCATGTGCAGGAGGAATAACGTACAGTCGCAGATTGTTGATTTTTTCCAACCAAATTTGGAAAAGTGCTCTGTCCTTCGGAAAACAGGCGAACCGTTTTCTGTAATCAAAGCATTCGGGAACACAACAGAATCGGTTATTTAAATGCATACTACGAACAAACTATTATAGAATTCATGTCAAATGTTTAATGATTTAATACTTACATGCCACAAAAAAAGAGATTGCTCAAAAACAAACACTTGTTAGAGTTAAATTAATATAAAATACAAAAGAACTTCCCGATAAATAACAGAGGACAAATCAATAAAGAACAATAACAAAATTGCATGTATGACGTATTGCACAATAAAAATGTTACATTATTTACAAAATGGATTCCAATAAACGTACTTATAAATAAATAATTTATTTTTCCAAAAAATGCAGTATAAAATCATCCTAAATTTTTATTTGATTAGTAAATTATCAAGTAAATATTTAAAATTTATATTCATTTTATTCGTTCAATTTTTTATAATTTTTATTATCGCGACGATCGCGACATCTAGAACAGCGGCGAATATGCAATTTTCTAACCTAACAAAACTCTTTCCAATGGTGGCTATGTTTCTTATTACTCCCCCTACTCTCTGCAGTGTGTGTTAGAAGCCAGTCAGGCAAATGTGCACGTTATTTATTTTGTAACCTTATTTCAACTAATTATTGTATTTCTATGTCAAATTAAATAAAGAACATAAAATGATTGAAGGGTAATAAATGTAAATCCCGAAAGTATAAACAGCAACTCTGTCCATTTTTACTTTCTTATGCGCAGTATAAGTAAGTATTGTAATCATGAAAAATTTCGATCTCGAGATTTCAACGGAAATATACGTTTTGACCTTCCCTGAATCGATTCCAACTATTTTTGGAATGACGTCCGTCTGTGTGTGTGTGTGTCTGTGTGTGTATGTATGTTCTCTACAGCCTAAACGGTTGAAGCTAAAATTATGAAACTTTAAACTTAAGATTTGCATATGCCTGGGGTGTGCACCTTCTATTTTTGAAAAAAATATTCAAACCGGAAGTGCCTGTTTACTCTAGTCAATTTTGGTAGTTTCTGCAATATCTCAAAAATGGTTAGAGTTACAGAAAAATGTTATGAACAAAAATTAAAGGTAATCATATTTAGCACAACTTTTGTTTGAATTTTTTTTCCAAAAAGTGTACTATTTCCAAAATAAATTTCTGCCTTTTATATATATTTTTACATAAATCGTATCATCTGCGCCTGTCAATTGTTTAACAAAATAGACGTAAATAATTTGAAGTTTGACATTTAATATATATTCTAAGAAATATAATTAGTGTAAAAGTGATCTAAAGGTTAGAACAAATATTATAAATTAGAAAAATAATGAAACTACGAAGTGGGCGTATAAGAAAGTTCGGTGCATGACACTGCAGATATTTTATAGTTAGTAACATGAGTGGAAGTTTTTTCATGGCGGTTCAGGTACAATACTATATGATCATGCCAGTCATTAAATCCCTGAATAAATCTATCTAGCTGAGAAGGTTCGACAAGTTTACAACAAAAGCAATAAACATTATTTTTCGTAATTGAGTAAATCAACCAATTTCTATTACATTCTTCATCATTTTTTATGTTTCTCTTATAGTAACTCTCAGAAAATTTTCGACCCAACAAATCGCGCGGAAAATTAAAGTTTTTTATTTGTTTAGGTCCTGTTTTTATAATAGCTTGCCTAGATATGTGAGATATTGGTTCCGGCCAAAGCCCTGGGTCATCAGATGCACATTTATTTATTGTATCTGTACTTGTCTCGTCAGTATAGTCCCCAGATCCAAAAACAGGGGTAATTTCTTCAAAGATTTGATTATCTTCAGTAAGAGTTGGTCCTGGCTGACTTGGTATTTTGAATTCATCTGCACTGCAACCGGGTACTGATTCCTGAATTGAATCTGGCGGATAATCCTGGTCAGTTGTGGTCGTTTATTTCGTAAAATACTGTGTTAATCTTGAAGTATTTTTTTCTTGTTCTTCTTAGCGTCCTTTTTTATTAATTAAATTTTGATACCCGGAGAGTTTCTTTTTCTTTCTTTCTTGAGACATGTGAATAAAAATATTCAATAAATGTAATTTTTCAATTACCAAAAGTCTTGTTTGCGTTATATACTTTAATTTTGCTTTAATTATAGGAATGTATGAAGTAACATCTTCAAATAATTTCGCTTTTATTGCTTTTTTTTCTAGATTTTGCAAACATGATCGCTACCCTTATTAAGAAATGCGTATTGTTATGTATGTATGTTTATTTTAAATGCAAAATAGCTTACCTTTAATGTTCTTGATATTCTTAAATTCACATTCTATCACAAATATTTTAAAAATACAAGGTACATAAATTCTACACAAGTGCAGTACTGCTTGCTGAAGGAGAATGAAGCAAATAATATGTTTGTTCATTCATTGACTATTTCAAGTAATGCATGTTTTAACTAGACTAAACGAGTTAGAACGCTTCATTTTGTAACAAATTTTCGCCGGCGCGCTCCCACGACGATGTAATATGAAGAGTCCACTGTTTACATGATATAACACGAGTATACGAACTATTCATGTTAGAAAAAGAATAATTACTGAGAAAATAATAATAATAATAAAATAAGGTGATATTGAATTATTTTAATCGCAACCTATTACGAATTTTGAATTTATATACATTTTTAAGGCGCCTTTGTGTTCGCTGACACATTCGACACGTGGACGGCACGCCCCTGAGTCTATATCATCATCTTGAGAGAATATTTCATTTGTGAATGAGTGCCGGCTCGAGTGGCGTGTTAGGCGAGTTAAATAAAAACAAGACTGAATGTAATGGTACAACACGAGATATATATTTTGACTTACAAATCTATGAGAGTTATATCTAGTTACATTTGATATTAGCGCAGGGCTACCAATACAGCAGAATGGCTTGAGATTTTGAAGTGGTAAGATTGTCACTTCCAACACTCTTCCTCAACCTTGGCAGTTTCAAGTAGATGGCATCTGATGATTTAGAACTGCTTGATTCCCAGTCTTGATCTGAGCTTTTGAAAGCTCCTCCTATGGAGCCCCTTGGTGAGAATGTCTGCGACTTGGTCATTTGTACAGATGTACTTGACCTCAATCTGGTGGGTCATCTATAGGGCTCTGATGAAGTTGAACTTCACTTCTATATGCTTGAGCCTGTTGTGCTACCATCTCTGCAAGAGGTGGATGCAGGACTGGTTGTCTTCAAAGACGGTGATTGGTGATGAACAGCTGATCTCCAGTTCATCCATAATTCCTCGCAGCCAGATGAGCTCCGTGCATGCCGTGGCAAGCGCAACGTACTCCGCTTCCGTTGACGATAAAGCGACTGTGGACTGCTTTTTCGTTGTCTAGCTGACTGTAGCTCCATAGACTCGGAAGAGATATCCCGAGACTGATTTCTGGTCTGCACTTCCGGCCCAATCAGAGTCCGAATAACCGACCAGCGGAGTCGCATTATGCTTCGGGAAAAACACTTCAAAGTCATTTGTCGGTTGCAGGTACCTCAATACCTTTCCAGTCCGTTCCATTGTTCTTCGATCGCGTTGCTCTGGAACATGCTGTAGAAGTTCACCGAAGCACTGATATCTGGTCTCGTCGCCAGCATCGCATACATCGCATACATCAAGCAGCCGATGAGCTGTCGATACGGCTTGTCCTTGATGATGACGTCTCCATCGGTTTCTTCTGCAGGTTTCACGTCCTTTGGCGTATGAGCACCTTTGTACTGCTCCATTCCGAAGCGCTCTAGCAGGTTTTGAATGTATGTTGGTTGATACAACATCATACCATGCTCTGTTCTGTGAACTTTGATGCCCAGGAACATCCGCAGGTCTCCCAGGTCCTTCATACGAAATTTTTGCTGAAGAAGAGAAACGATTTGGTTAAGTGCTGCCTGTCGGCTGCTCGCTATAAGTATATCGTCTACATATACCATTAAAAAGACTTTCTCCTGTCCATCGACCAACTTCTACAGATATTTGTCGAGCTCAGATTGGACAAATCAGTGCGACCGTACTCATGAATCGAACTCTTCGTTCCACGCTCTGGGCGCCTGTTTCAGCCCATAAAGCGTTTTTTTGAGCTTACAGCTCAATTTTGTTTCATAGCCTACTGAAAAGTAACTATAAAAATAAAATTTATTTAACTTTCAGTCGTATTTTCTCAATATTTTACTTATGTAAGGATATAAAACGAATACATAGTGGAATTCAAAAAAAAAATACTCTATCGAATGGGCTTAAAAAATATATAGCATCTCATTTGAAAAAACATAACTTTGTGTTGTTGCTTGAGAACCACTGGTTCAAAAAAATATTTTCTTTTATAGTTGGATGTCCCCCTTGGTCCTGCACAAGATTGTCTTATATGATTTTATTGTATCTTTAATAACATAGAAGTTATTCGAGGTAGCTCGTTTCGCTGTTACACCCTGTATATATATATATATATATATATATATATATATATATATATATATATATATATATATATATATATATATATTTATATATATATATATATATATATATATATATTATATATATATATATATATATATTATATATATATATATATATATATTATATATATATATATATATATATATATATATATATATATATATATTATATATATATATATATATTATATATATATATATATATATATATATATATATATATATATATATATATATATATATATATATATATAAGGTGGAGTGGTGTAAGTTCGTAAACGGGGCAAGTGCATATAATGGTTATTTTTATTATAATAATAACGAATATATATATATATATATATATATATATATATATATATATATATATATATATTTATATATATATATATATATATATATTTATATATATATATATATATATTCGTTATTATTATAATAAAAATAACCATTATATGCACTTGCCCCGTTTACGAACTTACACCACTCCACCTTATATATATATATATATATATATATATATATATATATATATATATATATATATATATATAATATAATATATATATATATATATATATATATATATATATATATATATATATATATATATAATATATATATATATATATATATATATATATATATATATATATATATATATATATATATATATATATATATATATATATATATATATATATATATAGTGGAGGCGCACAAGTCCCTCAACACATGCCAGGGCGTAATATCCTGTTACGACCTGTTATTTGTTGAGATGGATGAGTGTACGCGAGAATTTGCGAGTCAAGGAGTTATAACGTGTCGACGGCTTACTACAAAGAAAAACGGTGAAGTAAAGAATACCACATCTGTCGTATTAACTTTCGCGCTGGACAAACTTACAGAGAAGATTAAGGTTGGATTTCACAGTTGTTCTGTGAGACCATACTTTCCTCGACCAATGCGTTGTTTTAAGTGCCAGAAGTTCGGGTGCACTGCATCTCGTTGTAACGCACAGGCTGTGTGTCCACGGTGCAGTGAGCGGGAACATTTGGGCGAGGAATGTAAGGGTCCAGGTCCGCTGCGTTAATTGTTCTGGCAACCATCCTACTTTTTTTTTCTGATTGTCCACGCAATCAGGAAGAGAAGAAGATCATTGAGATTAAAATTATCGACAAGCTTTCTTATTTTGATGCCCGCAAGAAATTCAAATCTCAGACTAGTCCTGTTTTTAGCCGTTCTTTCGCTTCAATTGCTGCCACACCCGTCATTATAAAATCTATTGCAATTCAAACGGACACCGTTCCTTCCCTTAATATTGCTACAACTCTTCCAAATTTAACTCCTCTTAAAACTAATGTTCCTAAGTCCAGTGTAACTTCAAATCTAAAACCTATTTCGAATCAAGGTACCAAAAATTTAAGTGTAAATAAAACAAAAATTAACGCCAAGCCAAAGATCAAAATTTCCCATTTAAAGGCAAGTCCTTCTACTTCGCCGAAAAAATTTTCTAAGAAAAAAACAATGGAGGTACGAGAAACATCAAGTGTTTCAAGTTCTTCCATCTCCAAATTTTCTCCGAGTAAAGGATCTCAATATTCGAGATCCTCTTCTCCTATGGAAGTCACAAGCATTAAACTTTCTAGGCCAGAGCGAGATAAATCTTCCACACCCAAATAATGCCTTCCATACTACAGTGGAATTGTAATGGTTTCTACAGCCATTTCGAAGAATTTAAAGTTCTCAATGCCGAGCAGACTCCCTCTTGCATATGCTTACAAGAAACACATTTTCAAGACACCAGAGCTGTTTCATTACGAGGCTTCTCAGTATTTCGTACTGATGTGCCTACTGATGGCCAAGCTCGTGGTGGAGTAGCGATTCTGGTTCGCGAAGATGTGTATTGTGAGGAGATTGCTTTGAATTCTGAATTACAAGCTGTAGCTGTCCGTGTTGCTATTCCTTTTCTGGTCACTTTATGTTCTATGTATCTTCCTCCAAACGACAATGTCGATATGCGTGATATCGTTGATTTAATTGATCAATTGCCTGCTCCATTCATTCTTATGGGTGATTTCAACGCTCATAATCCTGAATGGGGATCAAGTACGATTAATCAACGCGGTAGACGTTTGGAACACCTATTCACCGCAAGTACACATGTCATCTTAAATGATGGTAGCATGACACATTTTTCTGCCGCGTGGAGATCTTTCTCTGCGATTGATCTAACGATCTGTTCTGCAGCAATGGCTCCATTGTTTGAGTGGCATGTGCACTCAGACTTGCATCAAAGTGACCACTTTCCGATCATTCTGAAAGTTTTGCAGAGCTCAGTTTCTGATGCTCGTTGTCCGAAATGGGCTTTAAAGCGAGCAGATTGGAATCTGTTCTCGGAGTTGGCCGTATTTGATGAAAATGATTTCGTTGACGTGGACGACCATGTTCGGTATTTCACGGATGCAATCAAGTCTGCTGCACAAGAGAGTATTCCTCTAACACCTATTCATTCTAATAGAATACCCGTTCCCTGGTGGAACGATGAGTGCAAGATTGCTATCCGAGAAAAACGACGTATTTTTCGCCATTTCAGGCGATTTCCAACCACCGAGAATATGATCCATTACTTCCAAGCCAAGGCAAAAGCTAGAAGAATTGTTCGGAAGAGTAAGAAAGCGTCATGGCAGAAATACATTTCTTCCATTACATCCTCCACTCCAGTTTCTAAAGTATGGGAGAAGGTCAGAAAAATATCTGGCCGCTCAAAATCTAGCACTGTTTCTGGCCTAAAAATCAATGGCAATATCATTACCTGTCGGTCTGATGTTGCTAATATTATAGCACCCACTTTCGCGGATACTTCAAGTTCCAATCACTATCCAGCTGAGTTCCTCGCTCGAAAATCAATCTTGGAACGTCAATGTCTCAATTTCTTTTCGCCGGGCGATGAAATCTACAATCTTTCTTTCAGCGTGGATGAACTTGAAAGTGCGATTTCAGATTCTCACGACAGCGCTCCTGGACCTGATTCTATTCACTACCAGATGCTTCGCCATTTGAATCCTGCTGGAAAAACATTTCCTTTACAAATGTATAATCGCATTTGGTTTTCCGGTATCTGCCCAACACCATGGCGTGATGCGATTATTGTACCAATCCCAAAGCCTGGAAAAGACAAAACACGGCCATCTAGCTATCGCCCAGTCTCGCTTACCAGCTGTGTCTGCAAGCTCATGGAACGCATGATCAACAGGCGTCTTGTTTGGTTCCTGGAATCAAACAACCTGTTAGATAACATCCAGTGCGGCTTCCGCCGTTTCCGTTCCACTGTAGACCACCTGGTAAGACTTGAATCAACCATCCGGAATGCTTTTCTCAACAAGCAACATATGGTAGCTGTGTTCTTTGATATTTCCCGGGCTTATGATACCACTTGGCGTTTTGGTATTTTGCGCACTTTACACTCCTGGGGCTTAAGAGGTAATCTTCCCATATTTCTTGAAAGCTTTCTTTCCTTAAGGAAGTTTCAAGTTCGTGACCTCTCCAACATTTTTACTCAAGAAAACGGAGTACCGCAAGGGTCTATTCTGAGTGTCACGTTGTTTGCTGTGGCCATCAACGGTGTTGCACAGTGTATTCGTTCACCTGTGCTGGGTTCCTTGTACGTGGACAACTTGGTAATTTTCTGCAGTTCTCGCAATATGGCTTCCATAGAGCGTCAGCTGCAGTTAACAATCAGTCGTCTTCATACCTGGGCTACTGAGCAAGGTTTCGTATTTTCTGCGGCCAAGACAGAGTGCATTCACTTCTGTCAACGCCGTCACCTTCATTTAGATCCTGTTCTCTCTCTCAACGGTACTGATCTTCCATTTGTGGAAACTGCCCGTTTTCTTGGTCTTCTATTTGACAAGAAGCTTAACTGGCGTGCCCATCTTGTGGCTTTGAAAGCAAAATGTCGGCTTTCTCTAAATCTATTGCGTGTTCTTTCTTCCAAATCGTGGGGTGCCGATAGAATTTCTATGCTGCGCCTGTATCGGGCTTTGATACGCTCTAAGCTGGACTATGGCTGTATCGCTTACGCGTCTGCCAGGCGATCCGTTATCAAAACCATTGATACGATACACCATACTGGTATTCGTCTTGCTACTGGTGCCTTTCGTACCAGCCCAATACCAAGTGTATTGTGCGAAGCTGGCGAGCTTTCTCTGTATGATCGTCGCAGGCTTTTGACCATGAACTACACGGCAGCCATGAAGTCGAAACCATATCACCTGGTTTTTGACACTGTCTTTGGTCAACAGTTTGCGGAGATTTATGACAGAAAAGGAACCCACCGAACGAGCCCTTCTATCAGATCTCACAATACTTTTGGAGAAGTTAATTTTGAAATTCCTTCAACCCCAGACACTTCTTTCAGCCCCTTTCCTCCTTGGACATTCTCCCGTCCGAATACCAACTATGCGCTTTCAAAGCTAGATCGATCCTCTACTCCACCCATTCTGTTCCAACGTGAGTTTGCTCGAATCATTGCCAACTATCGGCAATGGATTCGCATTTACACCGACGGTTCAAAGAGCAACGACAGGGTTGCATGTGCTTATATATCGGCAAGAGATGCGTGTGAGTTTCGACTTCACAAACTCTCCTCCGTATACACGGCAGAGCTGTATGCACTCTACCAAGCACTTCTCTATATTTGCAGACTCGCACGTAATTCTTTTGTTATTGTGTCAGACTCAATGAGCGCTTTGAAAGCGATTGATTCTTTGTACCCTAAACATCCTCTCTTGCAGCAAGTACAAGCAACCTTGATGACATGATCGTCAAAAGGGTCTATCGTGCGCTTTATTTGGGTACCGAGTCATGTTGGTATTCGCGGGAATGAAGCAGCTGATGCAGCAGCTAAGCGAGCTTTGTCCAAGGCCACCATTGATTATGATCGGGTGCTTGCTGATGACCTCAAAGGTCATTTTAAGCATCTGATCATGAATCAGTGGCAGGAAAGGTGGAGTCATATAGTTTCTAACAAGCTTAAAAATGTTAAGCACAACGTGAGGTCATGGGATTCTTCCCATAGGGCATCCCGAAAGGAGGAGGTCGCTGTGGCGAGACTCCGGATAGGGCACACCTGGTGGACGCAAGGTCATCTTCTGCGCCGTGAGGAGGCTCCGATGTGCGAAACGTGTGACACTGCTTTGACAGTGGCGCACGTTTTGTTGGAGTGCTCCCAGTTTACCGAGCAGCGAAACAGGGCAGGTCTGTCACTTGACCTGTCGGTGGCCCTTGGTGACCATTCGACATTCATTGATAGGGTCGTCCTGTTCT